>OY284493.1:12539919-13139919 GCA_958336395.1 Ctenicera cuprea
TTGCAAAGGTGCAACTACAACATACAAATGGGTCTTTTTAGGGCCCAAAACTCGTCCAAAAAAGAATTTCTAAAAGTAGAGTCTGTAATCGCTAATTTAAAACAATAAGGAAATTAACAGAGTACAAGAGTGTGTTTTTAACCGACTTCAAAAAAAGGAGGAGGTTCTCAGTTCGTCTGTATATATTTTTTTTTAATTTTTATTTTTTTTTTATGTATGTTCGGGCATAACTTTTTTGTTTATGAACCGATTTTAATGATTCTTTTTCCGTTGGGTTCAGTATAGTTCCAAGGTGGTCCCATTATAATTTCATTGGTATTGGACCTTTCATCTTCCGTTTCAACTAGCCGTCGTTTCCTCATTCGAGAAGCATCCTTACTAGGTCTAACCATCACTTAAAATTGTAAAATAAATAACTTTAAAAAAAAAGAAAACCGACTTCAAATAAAAACACAAGTGACATAAGTTAACTAAAAAGCAAAAAATAAATGTTTTTTATACAACAGTTTAATACTTATTTGTTGTTCCGTTTAATGTAATTAAGAAATTGTTGTTTATTATATAATTATTAATTGTTTTATAATTTTTAAGTCGGTGCTAAGTAAAACATAAAAATTATATACCTTAATTACATTAAACGGAACAACAAATAAGTATTAAACTGTTGTATAAAAAAACATTTATTTTTTTTTGTTTTTTAGTTAACTTATGTTACTTTCGTGTTTTTATTTGAAGTCGGTTTTCTTTTTTTTTAAAGTTAATTATTTGAATAAATGCACCAGAGGTGTCTGGTATGGTGTGTCACGTAATATTTGCTTCCCAATATTTTAGATTTTTACAATTTTTGCATCCTTACTAGGTCTAACCATCACTCATAGGTTAGATCAGTTATATTGTTATATAGATGAGAAAGTCTCTTAGCAAAGTCCGAGAATTTATTTGCGCTACTAGCGCTTTTTTGACGTAGTTTTGAACTAAGCGTAATGGCGGGAATTTTAAATTTAGTTGAAACAATCCATTTTTGATATAGTTATAATTTTGTATACAATAAAATACATTTTTTTTTAAATTGAAATTTAATATCAATATTGTGATACAAATTTCTGTATTAGTAATTTAAAATACCGACAAAAAGAGAAAGAAGAATACAATAATTATCACTAAGAATACTAAGATAAATACATTGCACTACATAAATCTTATTATCATTTTTACTAACACTATTTTACTAATCACTACTGTACTAATTGCTTCATCTTATTAATTTTGGCAGATTTCTTTTTGTATTTTAAGAATCTTGCATTTGCCAACAATTTAATTGCGTCTGTCGAATTTTGTTTAATGTTCTGTTTACCCTTTAAAATCCTATTTACGTTTTTTACCCATGTAAAAATATACATTTTTGTGGTTATATTTAAAAAAAAATTTTCGTGTTATGTTTTTTGCATGAAAAGAAATTGATATTTTCAACATTATTTTCCAGAAAAGAAACAAGTTGCCGTTTTAGTAAGGGTTTATGACAAATTTTTGGCAGTTTTTTCGAAACAATTTGAGAACATTTTGAAAATAGTTTAGAAAATACAGTGTTAGGGTACAACAATGCTTTTGGCCCATAGGCTCTGCTGCGCAAAATAATATGTTCTTTTAAATTGCGGACATTGCCAACTAAATCTGCCCTACATTTAGAGCATCCTTGTTTCAAACAGTATCTGTGAGTCTCAACTCTGAGTGCTTTATTTGCTGCTACATTTACGGATAATTGATCACATACAGTGGCAACAACTGTTAAACCTGCAGCATGCATCGCTCTTATGACAGATTTAATATTTCTGACTAAGTGAGTAGTCTTCATTCCACCCTCCGACAGAAAAAAAACAGATTGGTTGTTTCCATTTTCGACAAATAACTCTTGCCATAAATACCATAGCATGGTCTGCAAAGGCAGGCTTTCGTATGCCTTCGCCACAATTCTCAAATCCTACGATGCTATCAGAATTGCTATCATAAGATACAGCAGCATCTAACATCATTTCGTCATACATTAAGACACATAATCGGTCTCTTTCCTTCATTCGGTTAACAATTTTAGTAATACTTTTTATTATGGGTTGGACATTTCCACATGCAAAAGGAACTTTTCCAAGAAGAGTGTTCAGGGTTCTTCGAGAAGGCAAGGCAAATACTTTTTGCAACAGTCTGTACCCCTTTGGACTTTGCTTCATCAAAGACAAAGCAAATATTTTGTCTTCTGGGGAATAGCGACGTCCTTTTGCTTTTATCTTTTGTAGTTTTAATTGTCACATTATAAAATTGAATGTAGGCTTATTCACCTGCGCCTTCAGAAAATCCTCTGAGTTGGCAAATTCTTGTACTTCTCTCAGTCGCTTCTTGACGTTGCTACACTCTTTGTCCAAAGAACGCGCTGTTTTTCTCAGTCCAAAAGCTAATTTATACAATTTTGTTTCCTTTGTAGAAAGTTGCCTTTTTCTGCTAACTCCAACATACTTTAAAATGCTATGCCTGTTGCGTAAATCTAAAAACAAAATAGGGTACTCAAAAACTATTGACTGTGAAATGCTTTTCAATATGCATGTGATGTAAAATATCTACCTTTACGACACGTTGGTGTGCGATTGTTGCTTGAAGTTGATTGTAAAGTGAAAGATTCTGTTGCGGGACAGCAAAGCTCTAAGGCATTTTGAGGTTGACTAGCTGCAGGTGTATTAAACATAACATCAGGTGCCATATTCATGTATGGCATAACTGAATTTTGCAGTGTAATGCAATCCGTGAAACCTGGAAACACGGAGTTTAATTTTTATTATAATTTATATTTATTAGGTGTTGGCTCCAAATAACAAAGCTTTGATAAGCTACATATAGGTAGGTACCTAAAGTAGAACCTAAATGAGTAGTTAGTAAATAGGTAGGTACCTAAGTACTTTAGAAACTCACCTGGAACATTAATAGTAGGTACGCAACGTTCGATAAGAGTAGGTTATTTTGGACAGTTCTGGATCCACCCCCCACTCCTGGCCTTGAGTTCAAGGTCAAGGACACCCCCACTCCTACCCCCACCCCTGGCCTTGAGTTCAAGGTCAATGTCAAAAAAATTTTTCGGCCTGCGGCCGGCTTGTCCTGCGGACGGCTGAGATTTGCGCCCCGTCTGGACTGGTGCATCCCCCCACTCCTGACCTTGAGTTCATGTTCAAGGTCACGGTCCAAAAAAATTTTTTCGCCTGCGGCGGGCTTGTCCTGCGGACGGCTTGTCCTGCGGACAACAACGCTTATAGTTGGAGTCCTATCTGAAGAAGTGCTCGCAGCATAACCTCACTAGCCCCTTCTAATCTCAAGACCATTCTCCTCCTTTACCCGACGGCCACGCCGTCCACCAGCTTAGTCGCTCCAAAAGAAAACACCAAATAGATTTCAAATATATTTATTAATTAAATATACATATTGTAATTAATTCACCAATATATAAAGAAAAGCTGTACTCTTGTACACAAAATTAAAAGAATAAATTTTATAGTTTTTACATTACATAATATTTGCACATATACAATATATAATTTTAATTTAAATCAAGCGGATCTTCTTGCAGTTGTTGACACCATGAAAGTCTGTAGTTTTAAAATCTCCAGTAACCTCCAGATATAAACTAGTCAAGTGATCCGTCGGAACACAAATGTTATATATGTTGTGTTCGTACCACTCACGCAAATTTGTATGATAATTTACTTCGGTAACGGGAATAATAACCTTTTCTACACTATTCCGAATAAATGTTGCATTACCACTAATTTTTATATAATGCTGATGTGAGAAATATTGCATCTCATCGATATTACTAATAACTAGCGGCTTGAGTTTCTCACTGACATACTTGAAACATTTGCCTTGGCTTGCTGTTTCATCTAATACGTACTCAAGAGTCAACGTTTCACGCACCATGTTGATACGAGTATGTCAAACTTGCGAATGGGGAAATAAATATGTGCGATGTGTATTTTAACTGCACGCGAGCTCTACAAAGAATGGAAAAATTGTAGTAGTAGCTTCTTTGCCGATAGACGATCATAAATGTCTTCGGATTCTACACCATTTCCAGCAACATCGACACCATCAAACTTAACTAGCCTTTCCAAACCATCGAAAGCCTTCTTCGTCTCTTCAAGTAGCCCCTTTGTAGTTTTCAAGGATTTTATAAGATTCGCAAATGAGCAATGCTTTGACCATCGAAGGTGTTCAGACAGGGGGTCGTCAGCGGGTTCCCATAAATATATTTTAATTCCACAACAGAAGCATTGCGTATCGTCAACACCAGTGGGGATGTGGTAGAAACCGGCAGCAGCAAGCGATTCTGGGGTTAGCTCACCAGGCCAATTGTCGAATGTTTTTAGTCGTTTAACATAAGACTGGTAATTCGGGTTAGACCACATCTTCACAGACTTGACACTGTGCAACTGAAGTTTGGATTTGCAAACAAGGTTATATAATCCCAGGTACAAGAGTGGGGGATGGGTGGAGTCAACTCAAGGCTAAATAGGTTCAAGGTTGTGAGGATTTAAACATTTAAAATAAAGAATTAAAATTAAAAAGTATAAATATTTATTGCCAATAATAATTAATATACAACAGTTCCCCGTTCCTATATCGTGAGGTAAAGCTCAGCACCTGCCGAACCACGTTGTTTCTGTACCACTCCTCCAAGGGTTTCGTCAAGGGTGCCTCCAACGTTTTTAGTCTTGCAAACTCGGCAAGCAGTTCCCCTTGCAGATCTAGATCGTACTCGATCGTGGCAACCGCATACACTTTCTTACCCTCGAAGGAGCTTCCCCCCTCTTCCACAAACTGCTGGAACCGTTGGTAGTGACTGGTCCTTGGGGGTTGGAAGAAGACATCTTCGTCGGAAAAGTTGTAAAGTGACATGATTTTCAGACTTAGACTCAGACGATAACTGATGCTGTAAAGCTTCTACACGAAATATAAAGTAAAATACGCAACCTTCGTGAAATATGGCCGTGAAAGTCAAGGTTATGGGTGCCCCTTTCCACCACCACCACTACAAAGTGCGACCTTGACTGATTGCAATATAAAGAGCATGCTTGTTTCGATATTTAGTTGAGTTTGTTTAGTTCGCGAAAGAAGATCGAGTTCGTAAAAGTGATGGATAATTTATTACAAAGTATCGAAAAGGTGAAAAACCAAGTGCGAATGAAATCGGGGGAGATTGTTAGTTGTGTAAATGCTAAACAAACTGCACCGTATCCAATATTGATACATTGCAGAAGTTATCCTCTAAATAAATCGCGAAGCAAGTTTGTAGCGGTTGGTCTGTCAAGTTATACACCGCATTGGCCTGTAGTGCAACTGTATGGTTGTAAAAATGACTGGATAAGTTTCAATGAAGAAGAATGGAAAGTGTTCCTGGCGAATCAAGGGGTGATAACAAACTATTTCTTTTCAAGAGATTTTGAAGTTCAACCAGTGAGCATAAGTCCTTCAAAAACCATTTCCTTCCAAACTGTTGCAAAAACAAAAGTGATAATCATACAGGACCAGGGTGCATCTGAAATTTATTTGGGATTGGAGTCTCTTGTGGAATTATGGGAACTCCTAGCATTAATTGATTGTCGATTGGGTCTGTTAAAAAGTTTGGAGTTTGAAAAGTTTTACACAAGCGTTATCAAAGGGGTTGCCTGTATGTCTGGCGACATAAAAAGCAACATTCATAGCGTATTGATGAATTTAAATATAAAGTCTGAAAATGTTGTGTGTATGTTGGAGATGTTAAAATTTGGTGAACAAATAATTACATGTGACGTTGAATTTGAAAACTTTGCAAATAAGATTAATTAACAAAAGGTGTCAGAATGTGGATGGTATACTCTGCAGCATCGCGTCCTGTGGCTACAGATTTACACACAGCAGTTATACTTCTTCAGAGTTTGCTTCAAGACTTGGCATTCGATGCTGGACACGAAAGCGTGTATGGGTTTGAACGATTCGGAACTATCAGCGAGCTTGAGGAGTTAGAAAAAAAATATCAGAAGGGGGTCAAGTTATGTCGGAAATTTTTGGAGAACCGAATATGTGGAAAGCTCCTTCTGGAAAGTCTAATCGATATTGATTTAGAGGAGTTTACTGCTGAAGTTGAAATATTTGTGGGTAAAGATTAAAACCTGATATATAACGATCAGTTGAAGAGCAGGCAATCATTACGTGAAAGTTCTATAAGGTGTTGAGATGCCGATCGATAAATTTGGAAGACACTTGCATAGTCATCATGACCCTCAAATTTTTCTTGCAGAAATGGGTGAGGCGGAATTAAGAAGCGAATCTAATTTATTATTACTGGCTCTTAGGACCGATGAGAACGCCAATTTTGTTTTTCTTGGAGATGAAGCTAAAGGCGACAGACGCGTGTATAAGTGTCCAATAAGGGGAACCATTACAAATGTAAGAATCTCGGTGAAGGAAGTTAAACTTTATATTAACGACAAAGAAATTAAGTACACTGATTTGGTTGGAGTAGACCTGAAGGTAGACGATGAGATTACAGCTATATATAATATAAAGAATAGCTACCAAGCGTTGATGTTGACGTTAACTTTGCAAAGCCCCCTTATAGTGCATGCATAAATGCCATAAAATGGTTCGCCAAGTGAAGTTTGATATGTCAAAAAATAAAATCCACAATATGATAGTATGGAGTTTCGCATATCGGCAAAGTAGAATTAAGTTTTGGGAATTTGTAGCTGTAGATCGATGTAGATTTCAAAGAAGAATTGAAGATACACATAAAACGCTTGTGAAAGTTTTAAGTTTGAACCATAGAAATAAGATATACTTAGAACGCTTTGCATAATTTTATAAAGAAATTAAAATGTATTACTATTAATAATGTTGATAGCTTGTAGTATGTTAGAAATGTTTTTGCATTACAATGTATTATTAACGAATATATCTATCGTTTTAACGAAACCTGTATTTTATTAAATAAAACTAGTAAGTACATAAAAAATTTATTTGAAAATTATTGCATTACATAGTGTTCGTATAAAATATAAACATTAGACAATGCACAATAACATAGTGGTTTCATATGATGCATGCAAGATGGTTTTGATACACTCAGTGCTGGTTGTTCTTCAATTTCAATTATATGTTTATCGATGAAACTTCTTAAAAATGTAGCTTTTTCATGTCCCTTTACGTAGACTACGTCAGCATCTTGAACAAGTCGCATCAAAATTTTTGGAAATAAGAAAACAGGCGTGAATCCTTCATCCCAATTAATACAGTGATGATTTTTCATCAACCAGTTAGCTTTTTGTTGTAAATTTTGGGGTAACGCAGAAAAATGAAACGGAGCTCTAAAAATGTAATGTGAAATGGTGTTTCCATCGTATGCAGCTAATTCTTTTGGTGAAAAATTTTTTTCGGAAATCATGAAACCTTGGAGATCTATTATAACAAACATGTTGTTGCTCCTAAGGCACTGATTAAACTAACCATTTGGTTTTAATCTTACAGCTGTTTAACTGCTTTTGTTAGCGCGTTGTATGTAAACACGCGATCGTGCAAAACCAGGCAATACGCTATTGTATCGGCCGCCATGTTGACTGCCGTTTCAAATTCGAGTCTAAACACAACAGCATTAGCTTGTAAGTAATCCTTTTGATTCGAACAATCCACAACAATCAGAGGAGCAATTTTTTTAAATTCTTCTAGGGATAATAGAGGTTCGTTATGTTTGTTATAGTATGTTGATTGAAAGTGTGAATACATTTCGTATAGAGTTGCATAATGATTATTTGCGAAATCGATATTCAAATTATCGTATGGATATCTATCGGTGTTTAAGTAAACTCGAAGATTTGTAATACTACAATTATCAAATTCGTTCATTTTTTTGTCGATTTTTCCAGAACGATCTGTCTGGAAACCCAGTATAACTTGTCGCGGAGTCTGTAATTTTGTACTGGTGGCAATCGCATGAGAATGTTGCGTAACTTGATTTAGTCCTGAGATTATATGAAGTTGCCAACTTCTAAACGGTACTTGAGTGTCGATATTTTTATCTATGTATTTTGTTAGAGCTAATTCTTGAGCAAGGCCTGCTGTAATATGGGGAACTTTCCAATAAAGTTTTTCAATTGTAACTTTGACATCTTCATCTATATTTGGACTATATATCGCATCGTTATCTGTATTACTTCGAATTAACACCAATTCTTGCCTGATATTTAGTACCACTTTTCCGTAATCCTCCGCAAAGCCCAACAGCATGCTGAGGGGTATGCAAACGTTAAAATTACCAGATGCATCAACTATTTTGCTTGTTGCGTTGGGAAGCCATCCAGCGTTTTGAAGCTTTTTAATATCGTTAGAACTGTAGGAAACATAACCTTTCATAGTAGATGTTATACCAGGTTTCGTTACCGAATCAACTACAACGCCATTCATTTCATAGCGAATTTCGCTAAATAGGTGGGCAACTCCATTGTTAACAAATGTTGCGTTTGTAGCTCCTCCAGCTGTTTTTAACAATTTTCCTTGTATATACAAGTAACTTAAACCGGGTAGTGTTGACATATCTTCTTGAATCGGAATCCGGATTTCGTCATTATTTTCAAAGCGATTCGTATAGGGTTGATGGGTATGTATTTGATTGCTAACAATTGAATTGTCAACAAGAACTTTTTCACTAATGTTTAAAATACTCATTGTAACACTTGAAAACCTAACGATTTAAGAAATGCTTTATTCTTCTTTGTCAACTGATCGGCTGACGACCTCTTACTGACTGCGGAACGTTTGGTATGTCTCATGTTATATCCTTTTGGAGCTGTAGATGATGTGTCTGAGCTAAAATTGCTGTAAGTGGTGTTGAATCTGAAACCCATTATAGCTTCTTCAAATGCAAACTGACCGTCACGGTTTCTGAACTGAAACTGACAGGAACATCCTCTTGGTCGAGTATTTTAATTGTTATGTTGGTAATTATTTTAGTGCTGATTGGAAGATAAATGACTGGATTTGGAGACGCAACTATTTTGTATCCAGACGGTACAGTAGGAAAAAATTGATGAATTATATGACCTGCTTCCCCATTCTTATAAGATCCTAACGATATATTGCAATGTATTAATATGGAATTTATTTTCATTATCTTAGTTATATTTTCAGACGAATGCCACACATTGGGTTTATATTTTTGAGGTAGAAATCCTAGTAAATCTCCTATCGAGTTATCCGCAGTGAAGTCTATTTCGTGCGACGACTTAATCATCGTTTTCAGCGTGCTGTTACTACCTTTTATTAAAACGTATTCTCGGTTAGCTGGATTCAGGCTAGTTTGTATGTAGTCGTTGATGTCGTTAATTTCATAAGCTCCTTGGGGTATCACAATATCTTCTCGCCCAGTAAGTTTGAAGACGTTCTTCGGTGGTGATATATTGGGAATAGAATTGTACGACTCAAAACTAAGTAAACCCATTACATATTCGCTGTCTTCTTCCAAAAAAAGTGGTGGATTAAAATCTGCACTTAATACTGATGAGTTACCGGTAAGAGTAAAAATGGTGGACATTCTGAAGTACTTTATTCAAGAACTCAAAGCGCACTGCAGGTACATGTCAGTTTACGTAGCTATATAAAAACTGCAAACACAGATGACCACAATTGTAGGAATTTAGGTTCTGATATCTATCAAAGTTGTACGCGATGTTATTCTTGCTACCGTCGCTGCGAAAGTATTTTATTAATTCAAGAGGAGGTTTCAAATGCCCTATGCTGTCGAAGTATGTTACGTTTTCACTACGCTTCACGTAGGCAGTCCAATGGGTGCCAGGACCTATATTATCGTCGAGATTTACGATACCGCATTCGTTTTCATGAATTCTAGATGGCAAAGCATTGCGCATGAATACTCCTCTAAAATACGGAATTTTTAATATTTTAGCATACTTCGCTAAATCAACGTTTGTTAACGCTCGTCGCGGTAGCTTCACAGTTAGTTTTTTGGTTGGTAGGGTCTTAAATATAATCCAAATCCTCTTTTGTAGGGTCCCAAATGTAGACCTTTTCCAAGAGCAACCGACTCCATCGCTTTATTATGTCGCTCCTTTTCTTTAAGGTCCTTTGCAGCAGATTTAGCATCTCCCACTGCTTTGGCGATTGCTGCAGCTCCACCTCCTAAGGATCCTAGGGCGCTTAAAGCGGCAAATATTGGTATGAGTGGTAAAATACCACCAGTTTTAGGGATTTTGATTATTCTAGTTTTTGGCTGAGCAATTTTACTTTTTTTAATGGTTGCTAAAGCTAGCTTTGCAGCTTTCATTACATCGTATCCTTTATTACCTTTAATACGGTTTCGCGCACGCGTGACCGCACCGGTAAAGCTAATAACTCCACCAGAACGTATTTGCCTCACTTTTTTTGAACTTCTCTTTTTACGTAGAGCACCCATTCCTAGTTTGGTTTTTCCTTTCATAATACCTGTTATGGTTAGTGCTGCGGCTTTTTCTCCAAATTTAGCGTCTTTTGAACGAAAACGTTGCCACGCCTTTTCGGAAAGTATCTTGTCAGCTTCGTGTCGTTTCTGAAGATCTTGATGTTGAGAATATGCGATATCGTGCTCTTTGCACGCTTCGTCTAGCGGATTAATTCCCTGATCTCCCCTAGCAAGTCTTTTCTTTAAGCGAGTACCTGGACCACAATACTTATATCCAGGCACATGTAGTTCCACTGGCAAATTATTTATAAGCGTATTTAAAACACCACAACCTTTCCTTCTCACGGTTCGTCGACGAATACCTGGTTTGTGCGCGTAAACTCTCATATTAAACTATTGCGATCGATTGCAAAGTTTGAACTGCAAACATTTCTTTAAAACTTGTTCTTATATATAACTTGATCACTGGTTAGGTTTAGCTTAGTGTTTAGCGAGTGTACTGGAGAGAACGGTGTCGAAATGAAAAGGATTACAATTGAAAAACAAAATGTAACCCTACCGATCGTAAATCACGATGCTAAGTCATTGGTAAAACCATTTCAAAGGCATAGTGTTTTACTAGGGAAGAATTGTAAAAGAGGGCTTTTCGTGGGCAGCTCAGCCAGCGGTAAAACAAGCGTGATGGTTACTTTGATAGAACACCCTAACGGCCTACGATTTGAAAATGTTTATTTATATTGTAAGACGCTAGATCAGCCTAAGTATGCATATCTTAAGAACTTATTAACTCCGATAAAAGAAATTGGTTACGAGGAATACGAAGATGGGGCTGCAGTCCCACAACCTATGAACGCAAAACCCAATTCTGTAATTGTTTTTGACGATGTGGTCGGAGAAAATCAAAATATAATTGAAAATTACTATTGTTTCGGACGTCATAGAAATATCGACTGCTTTTACCTATGTCAAACGTATTCATCGATTCCCAAACAACTCATTAGAGACAATGCTAATCTGATAATAGTATTTCAACAAGATAAAACAAATCTCAAACACATTTACGACGACCACGTCATTGTGGACATGTCGTTCGATCAGTTAAAGGAATTGTGCTCTATTTGTTGGCAGGAGGACTACGGGTTTTTAGTTATAGATAAAGATAGTGCAATAAATTCCGGAAGATACCGGAAAGGCTTTGATTGCTATTTCCACATAAATAATTAAAACTTACTTCAAACTGTTAGTGGTTGGCGAACAACTGTAAACGCAAGATGGATAAACGTTTAGTTGCCGAACTGCTTAAAACGAGAAAAGCCGTAAAAAGGAAATATCAAAGTTTAAGGTCAGACATTGCTCAATCGCAGTTACAGTTGGCGGAACAATTAAAACCAATTTCCCAACCCCTTCAGGATCTAATATCAACTCTAAAAACTGAAAGAGTAGATACTCCTGATATAAAAAGTAAAGTTGAGCATGCGACCTCTCCACCCAAGCCTATTATTCCCCAACCAAATTTTCTAAAGTTAGAGGACATTGGAGAAATTTCACCAGAAACAGAATTACAGGATCATGTAGAATCAGAACAAACCGCAGAAGATGAAGTGCATGAAGAAAGCATCCGGGAAGCTAATAAAACCGTACAGCAAATGATGCAGTCTCAAGTTTTGGACCAGTTCTTAGAGCAGTATGACGGATTAGCTAGGCAATATATCGAAAACATGATACATGACACACAGGACGAATTTGATATGCACTACGGAGTACGATGGGATCTTGAGAGCAATAAATTTTCTATAGGCAATAAAGAATTAGACTTTGATGGGGAAGACATGGTCATAATGGATGGTGCAAATAGGGTGGTTTACAAAGGAACGCCTGGAATGTATGAGTTAATGTTTAAAAAGAAACCCATAGGTTACAGTAAAGCTGACGAAGACAATTATAAAGATATCGTTAATCGGTCTGCAGCCAACCGGCAAAATTACAATCCCAACGATCGAATAAGTGGTAATGCAGGACAAAAGTACAAAAACGTTGTTCGCCGTTTAGTTGAACCCAAGCGACGAGGTAAAGGACTCCTAAATTTAAATAACAAGCAGATTGAATTTGTTCCCTGGAAAAATCCGAACACGTTAGTAAACAGATTACAGATTTTAATAGCCTCGCAGTTGGCAGGTCATACCGGACATAATAACGAAATTCTTAGTATCATTGACGCTTTAAAAACAGAAAAAATTATTAAATAAACAAACCGATGGTTAAATAGAGACCCAAGCTTGACTTCTCATCACATAGTTACGAAATGCCGATCGATAAGTTTGGAAGACACTTACACGATTCTCGTTATAGAGCCTATCCCACTCATGTTTTGTTTAAAGTTAAAAATATATCGGAATTGTATTACGAAGTCCCTCTACACATCGTTGGATCGAAAACTGACAAAGCGGGATTCTTCAAACTCGGAAAGGGGCAAACAGAATACATATTTCCGTTAACGTCGGCTGTTGTTTTACAAACAAATAAATCTATAGAAAACGTGGAAGTGTATCTCAACAATGTTCATGTAACTAATCTGATCGGTCAAACATTGAAACGTGGAGATGCTTTCCGACTTAAGCTTCCCGATGGTGGAAAGGATGTTCTCATGTCGATGCAGTTAGTTCTTAAATGTTCACTGCAGCAGGAAAAGGTTCCAGTCTAACATGAACGTTAAACATGAAGTTGTCGAAGAATTGCACAAACCAGCTAGAAAAAATTTTAAGCGGCGACGCGTGATTGTCAAGGGAATAAACGATTTATTCCAAGCTGACTTGGTAGAAATGATACCCTACGCAAAACTTAACCAGGGATACCGATACATTTTAGTTGTGATCAACGCATTTTCCAAATACGTTTGGGCATACCCCGTCAAGCGAAAGACGGGTCAAGCAGTTACCGAAGCTATGAAGAAAGCGCTTAATGCTGCAACACAAAAGCCTAAAAATTTGCAAACAGATATGGGAAAAGAGTTTTATAATGCAGAATTTCAAAATTTGATGAAGAAATTCGGCATAAACCATTACAGTAGTTATTCAAATCTAAAAAGTAGCATAGTTGAGCGATGTAATAGAACTCTAAAAAATATGATGTGGAAGCAGTTCAGCTTTCAGGGAACCTACAAATGGTTAGATCTTTTACCAAAAATCGTAAAAGCGTATAATTCAAAGAAACACAGCACAACTGGGTTTAAGCCAAAAGATGTTAGTAACAAAAACGCACCTCAAATTTTACAATCTGTATACAGTCATACCAAAACGGTAGATCCTAAGAAACAAAAATTTCACTTGGGCGATCATGTTCGGGTGAGCAAATATAGAGCTGCATTTGCCAAAGGATATACCCCCAGCTGGAGCAACGAAATATTTAAAATTGCAAAAGTTCGTCTTACTAACCCAACAACCTACATATTGGAAGATGAAACTAAGCAACAAATAAAAGGAGGATTTTACGAGTACGAATTGCAGAAAACTAAACACCCAGATATATTCCTAGTGGAAAAAGTGGTTCGGAGAAAAGGAAATCAACTGTTCGTTAAATGGTTAGGTTTAGATAAGAGGCATAATTCATGGATATCTAAAACAGATCTTGTATAATTTTCTGAACTGTAATTATGATGAAATAAAATAATTTTTAATATGTATTTAGTTTAATTATGTTGCTATACAAACGTGTTTGTTCTTTAGATTGTCATTTACAAATAATTGATATTAAATAGACTTCAACGAAGTCACGTAAAATATAAACATTTTTCTCACATTTTTTAGTTGTTTTACTTTATTATAATATATATACACATATAAATAATGCTAATACAATCTACTTAAAAACTACAAAGCGCAAAGCAAATATGAGTAATAACGTACAAGAAAGTTTCTGTAAACGATTATGGTAGGACTCCTGCAGTAAACTAACAACCAGTACTGCTCACTCGCGACAACTGTAAATTAATTTAAATTGGTTCTGAAACGGCTGCCTCTAATAAATCCACCAAATCGTTAAGTCTGCCAACGCTAGGAATATCCTTGTGTCCCCATGCTAAAGTATTGGTAGAACCGGGAATAATGAAACGTTTGTCATCGTAAGAAGACAGCGCAACTTTATTAACCAGTTTGGTGTACATAGTGTGCAAACTAGAGCGAAAAACGGTCATCATACAAAACACTCTAGACTGCATGTTTGTAGCTACTGCGCTATACGTTTCCGTCGTAAGAGATTTTTCGATAGCGCATTTCTTCACACCCTTAGCCTTTCTATCTGTTTTATCGCGCGCATTTACACAGTATGATTTTGCACCCGTTCCGTAATAATTTAAAACAGGGGTACCAGCATATTCGTCTTTCATCTTGCCAACAACAGACATGGTTCGCGGCATTCCGTGTTCCCGAGTTTTATAATTAGAAGTATCGAATTTATCTAAATGCTCTTTCATGTCATCATAAAAATTTTCAGTGTAAATTAGCAATATAAAGGAGTCAGTATCGGAATATAGAAGAACAACGTTATTACCATACTTTTGTTTCAAAAAATTATAGAAAAAATCATACATGACAGTTTTCGATATATCCAGAACAGAGAAACCAACGTAACTCGGTTTGTTGTAGAAAACAGAAGTTCTGTTCATCTCAACGGCTATTAAATTTTCACAAAATATAGATAAATTTTTGAAATTTGGTTTTGCAATTAAATTTTCGGCCCCAACTCTTTTACCAATTTTTTCCCAATGGCTAAGCAATTTAATGTTCACCCTTTTGTCCACGTTTTCCATTGTTTTTCCAAAAACGCTGTTATTAATACCCTTGAAAAAGTTTTTTTCAAAGTCGTTTTTACTATCGTTTCGAAATTTGGTGTTCAAATCAATATAAGATCTTAACCACGGAGACTGGGTAAATTTCAGTATTCTATGAATTCGCGTCAAGATTAAACCGGCATCTAAACATTGTTTTAAATTTCTGTAATGAATAACATACTTGCTTTTATCAAATAAATTTGGAATTAATTTTGCATCTTTAAATTTTCCTTCAGGCGGAACTAGCAACTCGGGACAATATGGGAATTCATTGTGGTATTCGTGCAAATTTTGTGGGTAGTGCAAGTCAACTTCCAAAACGTAGCCCGTATCCGATTCGTCCGAAATGTTGGAAACGTCAAAGTTTTCAATTTCCTCCGCGGTTAGCCAAATAAAATCGCGCTGCGGCAAATACTGTCGCATGGCATAGCCATACAGATTAGTTGCATCTAAATACATGATAAAAGAAGTGGGTTTTTTCGAATCATAATTTTCAACAAATTTGTTGTTAGCAATAGCTTTCCTCCCCACACAAGTACTGACTCCTCCGCGTATTCCCTTTCGAAAAAAATGTAGCATATCCAAATCGGTTAGCAACTCTAATTCCACAGCAGTGTATTTCAACATAGCATCCCAACTTAGACCCGGAGCCGTGTAATAATGGGCCGGATCTAGTAGGTAATGCTGTAGGCAAAGAGTTCTAAAATTTTCAAATACGTCAGCCAAAAGTAGTACGTCCGATTTTAGATAGATGTCAGAGTAGTCGCCCAAAGTTTTGCATTTAAACGTTTTCCACACATCAACAGCGCGATTATAATTTTCGACCGAGATTTCCTGCTCGTTCAAAGTATCATAAAATTGTTCTATTGTCGGCAGATCGCGCTGTTGTAGTTTGGAAAACGAATCGACGTAGGAGTATGGAAACACACCTTTTTGCCTCATAAGATTAAATTTAACGCCGTTGCCAAATTCTTTCTGTATTTGAAAACACAGATCGGAATTTAAATTTTCAGCCAAACTTGACAAAGAACTGTTCATGAACCGAAAACTGTCTAAAAATCGCAAATGGATGTATATTTTCTCGTTCTTGCCAGCATTATTTTGAATTTCATCAACTAAAAAGTGCTTGCTAAAAGATATATATTTTTCCTTGTTTTGTGGAATAACATCAATTTGTTCGTTTTTTAAGGCAATTTGTTTGACAAAAAGGTGGGAATCATAATTTAAATTATGAAAAAATATGGGAATAAAATTTGGAAGAATAAAATTTAGATTGCAATTGGAATGGGCGGCTCCTCGGTAATTTCCTGTGAGATAACAGTGATCTCTTACTTTATCTTGCCCATCGTCATCAAACGGTAAACTACAGATGTGGCATGAAAGAGCATCATTAAAATTTTGAATTTCGTTTGCGGTCAAAACTTTCATGGGCACAACATGTTTTAAATGGTTGGAGTATAAATTTTGAACGTCCCTTTCTAAACGCTCCATGAACACATCAACGGTATTTTCACCACGATAAATTTCGAATTTGGATAAAGTGTCATCATAAGAACATTTAATAAAGTACGCGAAAGAGTAAGGTTGGTGTTCACACACGGTTACCGTGAATGGTTTTGTAGGATTGGGATGCGACGTAGCAAGTGGTTTTAAAATGGTTTCAAAATCAGCATAAATTACGAAGGGAACTTTTAATTGTTTTTGATAATTTTCAAATTTAAGAATATTTTGAGGCGCAACTTTTCCCAGTTTGTTCGTTATCAAGTCAGTAGTTGGCAATTTTGTGTAAACGTGATTACAGTCAAAACGAAGGTGCATGTGTAACTGTTGTTCAGTACGAAAGTAATGGAGACAGCCGTCACAGAAGTGTTTTGCGCCATCTCTAGCCGTTATTTGTTGCGAAACTAATCTAGACAAATCTTTTATCCAACAGTAATGACTATTACCCACCGTATCAGTAATAAGCAGTAAATTGATATGAATAAATTTTTTATTGTGGGTGTAATGCAGGGGTCCTACAATTTCGTATTTCGTAACATTATTTCGAAAAACTTCTTCAACACCGTACACGTTAATAGAAAGTTGTGGATTACATTTTTCAAATTTAGAAACATCGCTTAATCTCACCGGAAATTCGATGCCGTCGAAGCGCAATAACTGCCGGCAATCTGGATAGGAGCTGGTTCGGTTGGAAGGTCCTGTCGGTTGACAAATGGCGGAAGTCACCGCCCAGCCGAAACAGCATTCATCCTCATTTTGCACATTTACAACCGCTTTCTTGTTCTGAATCTGTTTTGGGAGCGGGATGTAGGACGAGGCTCGAAGCGGATTGTACTTGTTAATATTTACATCCAAATACATTAGGTGCTTCAAACGCCACCCTGTAAAAAGATATGGTCAATAAATATCGATACAAAAGACAAGAAAAGCAAATATATGTACCCGAATCTCGCTCCTGAAATTCTGACACCTTCGCGTCCAGCATCCCCGTAAAACGATCACATAAGTCATTCAAGTCGGTCGCAACTGTTGCAATTTCATTAACCGTCTGAAACTTTTTTACATCTTCTATTTCTTGACTTTCCAAAACAAACAATCCAAATAGCTCCAAATTGATCTTAACGCTTTTAAATGTCGCCATTTTATTTTCTATTAAAGTTACAATTTTATGTTTAATCTCGTCCATAAATTCCGCAACTTTTATATAATTGTTAACGGGAGTTACTCTGTAGGTAACAATGCGCTGCTTGAAGGCGGTCTGACGGATCACCACTCCTTCTCCAAAGGCTGCTACACCAGATCGGCTGTTGTGGCGATTGCTCCTGAGATGTCCTACATACCCGGAGCGGGCAACGTTTTCGTCACACACATCACAGTAGCGCATAGGAGAAGGTCGAGAATCTGAAACAAAGAAAAACACATTACTCTAAACATCTGAAACGCGGCAGTTCGACTTACCATTAGGAGGATTTGTTTTAACTCTTTTGCTTGTGGAGGGTCCTTCACCATCGGTTGCCGCCGAAGCCTCCAAACCGTTGCCTGAAAACCGCAAAATCGAATATTCTTTTTACGTTATTAATCAGAAGCAAATCAACTTACCGCTCGTAGATGGGTGACCCAACTCCTGACGGCAACTCTCTCGTCGGTGGCGGTACAATGCATCCGATCTGGTGAAGAACTTGCTGCATTTGTCGCACCTGAACATGCTAGTTGGCTAGTAGTTAAAGACTAAACACACCTACCAACACCAGAAGGATATAAACAAATGTTAGCAGCAGAACTTTGTTATTTGTTCTTGGCAACCTAGACCGAGAGCATTTAAATAAAAAAATTACTAGACTCGGTGTAGACCTCCAACTGGAACGAACGCGGACGTTGAACTCTCCAGTCTGGAAAGGATTTTCGGGAAGGTTTCAACAATGTTACTATGGAATTGGATTGTTAAAAATACATATTAAGCAATTAGCGTCTGCTGCACCCGAAGCACCTTCGATAACCTCAACTTTCTGGCCAGCTCATTCAAGCACAACCGTCGTGTCTTATTAAGTTGGCGGATAGTATGATTGTAGTTATACCTCCTAAGGTTATCTTGGTGCTTTGAAATAATTCTCTGGAAACGGTTCAGCTTGCGCCCGCTAGCGTCAAGCATCTCGATGGTTTTGAGAATCTCCGTTTTCAGAAATTCGCTGGCGCGTAATTGGACTCCATCTGCACACCAATCTTCAAAACCATCGTTTTGACTTTCTCGCGTGGAACGTTGTGATGGTGCAGCTGAATCATCACTCGTTGGCGGAGAAACTGAAGTACCTGCGGGGGTTGGGTCAGCTGCACTATCAGAAAGATCCATGGATGTTTTCTCATGGGTTGCGGCGGTAATTTGTGGAGTGTCAGCAGCCAAACTGATGTCTGCAGCCAAACTCAACCCATGTTCTAAAACACTACCCTGAGAATCGCAGTAATCAAATGTTTCTTCAAAAGAGTTATCAATGTTCAAACTTTTTTTCAGATTTCGAGAACGATTTCGGGACAAAATGCTGTTTTGTGTAAATTGTTGGTAAAAGGTTTGTGTCGACATTGCTTTAATAACATGGGAATTGAAAGTTGAATAAGGACTTACATTTTGTGACAAAGGAGACATTTCAATAGTGCTCCAATCGAGCTTTTGAGCCAAAGGAGACATTTCTGTGGTATTTGAATGCACTTCGGAATCAGAACTAAAATTTAAATTTTTTTTATTATTTGAATTTAATTTTGAATCGACACCATTTAACATTTGGTCCAAAGGGGTCATGATAATATCCGAGTCGACTTGTGAATTAGCGGTATTTTGAGACAAGGGGGGCTTTTCATAAATAACATTTGAATCTAATTTTGAATCCTTGCTAATTAAATTTTGGATGCTAGCTATAGATATATCCCCCTGATCAAAACTTCCATCCAAAAAGTTATTAACTGCTTGCGAACAATCACGAGAAGAAATTTCAATAATTGTTGCAGGTTTCGCAATATTGCAGCTAATGACAGAATTATTCTTCTGGTGATTGTTCTCAAATAGTAAGAATTCGGCAATACTCTTTTTTAGTGCATCCACATTTTTACTTTCTCTACTAATTTTAGAATTTGAGGTGCTAGCTGCAGAAATGTTCTCATATAAACTATTTGAATTATCCGTCCCGACGCCGTTCAGCATCTGGTCAACGCATTCTGCCAAATTAAATTTCGGTTGCAAAATACATTCATTTATTTCAACATTATTTGCAGAAATCTGCTCGAAATGGTCAGAGATTTCAGCATGATTTTCATTCGCAACATTTTGCACTGAAGCATTAAAATTCAATTTAGGTCGCGGAACACTTTTGATTTTGTTTAACAAGTAATTCCTCAAAATGCTTTCACACACTACGTCCTGAGTCAATCGTTGTTCTCCTTGGCGGTTATTTTCAGGTCTTAGCTGCTTTGCATTTTGAACAATTACATTTTGCAAAATTTTGATTTTATTGGTCGATTCTATAGGTAATGCTTTACTAACCTCAGAGCTGGTGGAAGCGCTCGGTTGCGAACAGGCACAGAGTTTAGCTTTGGACTGCTGGAACTTCCTCAAAGAGAGTCGGGACCACATGGACCGCACACCTCGAGGAAAATCACTACACCCCAACACAACACCGCCACAAACACCACAAGAACCGCAGTTAGCACTAGCACCCATTTCGCTCGAGAGTTCGACGTAAAATGGCTTCCCAGACATTGTGGAATGTTTATTACCCAGACAGGTTAACCTTAGCCTTGATCCCAAGGCAAAATGGTGGGGATGCAACATAAAAATTAGGGAAATTTTATAAAATCAGTTCAAGGTCAAAGTAGTAGTCCATGCTAACTCCGCTTGGATAAAGTTAAAATTCACCTCAAGGTGAAACTTGAAATAAAACAATATATTTCAATTAAGTTATTTATGTATAAATTTATATATCATACATTCATGCTGGTGGTTGAGGAGTGTAGAAAGAAAACATAAAAAAAATAAAATTAGTAGAGCATTAAGGAAGCTTAGAAATACTTACAGATAAATAGGAAGAGCTTTTGCTGGGCCGCATCCAAGTAAACTTCGCCAACTAACGAACCCTCTTGCAAATCGAATAACTTTTCAAATGAATTATTTGGGAGGTTGCGACACGTCGACAATTGATATAACATATATTCGGGCCTGATGATTATTACAGCCATTGCTGCGCGCCACATTAATTTTTGTTCGTCTTCTAAAACACTTCAAATTGTAAAATAAGTTCACAGACGCAAAAATATCAAAATTACCAGAATAAATCAAAGTATGGTCATTGGTGGGGAAAGGAGTCATGATCGTTGGTGTCGGATGGAGATTCACTGTTCGATAGTGGGCTGAAAATGGTATAAGTACCATCTTCAAAGACTCAAGGATAGTATAACTTAAAAAATAAAAAATAACCTAACCTTGGAAAACTTAATCAATTCGAGGACCAAGGCTATCTTGTCTATACAGATTCCAAGGCCAAGGTTAACCTGTCTGGGTTCTACAATTTCTTAAGCTCTAAAAACAAATTATCCGTTGAGCAAGACTGCGCAGAAGCGGTTCAGTCTCATATGCTTAAGGCCAACTATCCGCCACCATGTGTTAGAAGAATCTCAGTTTTCTTCGAGCTCTCGCACGAGCAACATGTTATTCCTGTACGTTCCTGACGACGGAGTGTATCACGTAGATGAAACTGCCGAAAGTCGTTATTATAATTTTGATGAAGAGCCAACTATAAATCCTGAACTGGTATTTAAATTCCCTAAGATATCTCATCCATTAAACACTACACTAGCAAACTTTTTCCGAAATGACTCGGGATTCTTTCATTACGATGCCTCCACTCTGTACACCAAGAATCCGTATCAGATGATCTGCTTGGATAGATATCCTGCACTACATAATTTGGAACTTCGCGTTAATGTCTTCGAGAGGTCAAACGAGTTAAAAGCCGCAGCTAAAGAGGTGGGGGAAGTGGATAAGTGTAATTAAAAAGTGTAGTGCCATTTATGTAATATACTCATTCAGTCTTTGTTTGTGTGCGGGTCAACATGATACCTATAAAATTATTAGCAGCCTTAGCAGCTGTCTACGATGGTCATCTGTATGTGCTGCAACCATCGAATTGCGCTTCGGCATCTATTGCATACGATCGTGATGGTAATAACAGCGTGATTTGGAACAAAATGGATATTGATACCTGGGCTGACATTCCAGTCTTCAAATCGTCTGTCAAGAACTTAACGGAAAATGGTTTCGTAACATTCAAGATTAAATTTAATTTTCCTAAATACACGATAAGTACAAATTGGCAAACTATCGTGACGAACAATAAAAAGCCTAGCATACAAAAAGTTGCTATTAATGGCAATCACTATTGTTGTATTTCTACAATAATTGTCGGAACTATTTTATTACTTAGTTTATCTATGTGTATTATATATTTCTTTATATATTGGTCAATTAATTACAATAACCTACCCTAGTGATCATTATGTATATTTAATTAATAAATATATTTGAAATCTATTTGGTGTTTTCTTTTGGAGCGACTAAGCTGGTGGACGGCGTGGCCGTCGGGTAAAGGAGGTGAATGGTCTTGAGATTAGAAGGGGCTAGTGAGGTTATGCTGCGAGCACTTCTTCAGATAGGACTCCAACTATAAGCGTTGTTGTCCGCAGGACAAGCCGTCCGCAGGACAAGCCCGCCGTAGGTGAAAAAATTTTTTTGGACCGTGACCTTGAACATGAACTCAAGGTCAGGAGTGGGGGGATGCACCAGTCCAGACGGGGCGCAAATCTCAGCCGTCCGCAGGACAAGCCGGCCGCAGGCCGAAAAATTTTTTTGACATTGACCTTGAACTCAAGGCCAGGGGTGGGGGTAGGAGTGGGGGTGTCCTTGACCTTGAACTCAAGGCCAGGAGTGGGGGGTGGATCCAGAACTGTCCAAAATAACCTACTAACATTAAATAGCACAACATAAAACTGTAGCCAACTTAAATCGATATAACTAAATTATTACTGAATAAATGTCATAAAAACTAATTAAATCATTAAAGATGGTATAGATTATATAACGTAAAACTGTAAAATAATAATGTCGATAATTCAGCGTAAAAATAATAGCTACGTTAAATTGTTTCATCAAATATATAAAAACAAAATGAAATTAAAAACCAAATAATCAAATGTATTTGTTTTTCTCTAAACAGAAAAATACTAGCAAAACGTAAAAATGTATTTTAATGCTTAATTAAACTGGTTATTATCAACACATGTTGCTTAAAATACACCAATTACTGCAATAAATATGAAATCGTTTGCAAGTCTTATACCTGCCTAAAGAAGAATCTTTCTTAAACCTTTAAATAAAATACAAATTTTGAATAACCGCTGAAGTGTTTTGATAACAGCGTTTAATTACTGAAGAAAATGGGTAAATTGACAATAAATTGTATAAACGTTGCCAACTTAACTTTTATTTAAAACTTCAAATAAAGTGAAATTTCATAAACAAATCAGTTTTAACCTATAAATAGCTTAACATTCCTTAAAGTTATCTAACATAGTGTAAAAATGGTTATTGCAACAATGCAAAAGGTAAGTAGTCAAATTAATAAAATAAATTAGAGTTTGAAAGTACATAACTTATTTATAACGTATGCAAAAAATGTAAACAGATTTTTTAGGTGCAAACAGCAATTAAGTCGGTATCACCAAATTAACTAAATTCGTAATAAATTGGCTATAGGTATCTAGCGAATATACAGATATTAAATATATACAATGGAGCGTAATTTTCTGATTTTTTCGATGCTCGAATTAGTTATCGGAAAGCCAACGTAATCACCAGAGCAGGTAAACGATGTCCAAATATTTTCAAAATTTGGCTTGCATCTAATACCTTGTTACAGAACTAAAGAACCTCCCGGCGGGTAATTAAAACTTATACAGGACGTTCAATAATTTTTGTACAAAATTCCAACAATAGGTATAAAACAGCAATTTCAGTACGGCATCCCAAAATGCTTCACCAAACAGGTAATTAAGTAAATAATTATATACATACGAAGAAACAAACGTAAGGGTGTTCTAACGGTTATAATCCTGTACAAACGAGTATAAACGTGCATGAACGGGTACAAGCCGCAGAGCAAAACTATCAAAACAAACTCTATAAAATCAAAACTAACTTAATTACAAAGTCAAATACCTTGGTGTAGTTGCTCTGCAAATTAAATGAATTAAAAGTTTCCAATATACAGGGTACGTATAAATTGGTGAAAGAACGTCACGTGGCGATGTTGGTCATAAAATTCTGAGTCGAAAATCTTAATACCAAAATGTTGGACAATGCTTTCTCTGTCCTCAGGAACCATTTTGAAGGAACCTACATTTGGCAACATTGGATCCACACACCACAGGTGTTTGTTATAATGCACGGTAACTAAGGATCATTGAACTAAAATCCATTGTTAGTGAACGAATATTGTTTTACAATGCTGAAGGAAAAAGGAGATGAATACTTCAACAATATTTAAACCTTATACGTATATTTCTATATGCTGAAATACGTATAAGGTTATAATAAATAAATATTATTGACGCTATAAAGTATTTTATTAATACATCGCTGATTAAAATAGTTTTCAAAATATGAAGAATTAAAGATTGTTGAAGTATAGGAAAGTCTAGGTGAAGTGCTTCGGCCGTTATTAGCAAGTAAAACCGTAAAGAAACGCTTACTTTTAACGAAAGGAAAATAAATTTCACAGTAGCTTCGATAAGGTAAGTATTTGACAGTTACCTTCTAGTGTAGTACGAGAATTTAATCTTACCATTCGTAACCGATATCTTTACCTGTAATCAATTACAAGGGGCCGGCTTAAGCTGGATTCTCACTCTACCTGGACCACAATCGTGCATTACACTCGGCGGGCACGTTAAAGAGAACATGTAAAGAAAGAGTACTCGATATTAGCATTAATTACGGCTTAAAGCTTTAATAGTTTTAACTTACGGCGGGGACGTCTCCCCAGGCCTAGCTGACACCTGGACGACGCTCCATTGTCATATTCTGGCTGGCTGTAGGTTTCAGCTGTGAACACAATATTAACGCCTACGCCTACACATGAAGAGGAGAGCCCACAGAGTACTACAGGTACCCTAGTCGGTCCGAATGCTGTCGTGGGATCACTCTTCCAACACCTACGCCTACACCTGAAGAGGAGAGCCCACAGAGTACTACAGGTACCCTAGACGGCCCGACGGCTCTCGTGGGATCACTCTGCCAACGCCTACGCCTACACCTGAAGAGGAGAGCCCACAGAGTACTACAGGTACCCTAGACGGCCCGAAGGCTCTCGTGGGATCACTCTTCCAACAGTTACCTTAGTGCTCACGTAAACATGTCTACAGGGTACTACAGGTACCCTAGTCGGCCTCAGGCTCTCGTAGAACATGAATACAGGGGTTAAACCCCTAGTCGGCACACCAACACATCTACCTAATGTCACCTTTATAATCTCTAATCAATACCACCTTAATCAACTAGCTAAACCTGTATTTGACCAATAATTAGCCTTATTCTAATTACCTTAACTTATTAACTACCCATTTCACATTCACGCATATACACATATGACATATATCATCCCCCACAGCACACTCATTCACTTATGCTCTCAAAATCTCGCCTACACTAGTAGATGATTTCAGAGTTACGTATTTGTTGTTGAACTAATAATTTGGAACATTAACGTTGATACTAGTAGTTATTTCCTAGCATCATTATTAACGAGGCATAATTGCTCATTATATAACGTCAAAAAGTGAGAGAATACTTAAAATTGTAAGGCACTGAGTAACTGGTAAATACCCACAGCCTCGCCGATCTGTAGCAAATCATAATAACATGTCTCAAGATTTTGGAGATTTGCAAAGCAATTTAATGAAAGATTTAGTTACATAAAAACATCTATTTATGCAAACATTCTCCAGTGTATTTAATCAGGCGCGTTTTTAAGCTATGCAGCGGTTCGGTGCAAGTCATGCAGGGGCCCGCACTCCGCAGCCAAGTGACCTACAGCAAACAATGCAAAATTTACCGAAAATTTATTTTTCTCTTAAAACAAACAAAATTAAACAGACAAAAAAATAAAGATTTAAAAAAATTTTGATAAGCGAACTAACTTTAGCCGACATCAATTTTTTCACAATATCTTCTAAATTCAAATTGTTGAGAGTATCTCGTTTGATTGAAAGTATTGCCACATCTGACATTCTCACTTGAGTCGTTGTGCTCCTTAGGTGAGTTTTAAATCTACGCAATACACTTTGTTCGTTCCGCTTTATCTCCGGAACCCCTTTACCGATTTTGATAAGATTTGGTGTGTGCAGGAATCTTACTCTGATTGCCGTACAATTATTAGGAAAGCATATATCGACAGGGGTTTGTCAGAGGCAGCTGCAGATATTTTAATTGCTTTACTTTCTAGTACAACATTGAAGCAGTACAATGTGTCGTTACAAGGTTGGTGGCCTTTTTGTAAAAAGGACCGTTATAATCCATTTCAATCATCAGCGAATATTGTTATTCAAATAACAGAATCATCAAAAGACTCTTTCGAGGCGTTTTCAGACTAAAGCCAACCAAACCAAAGTATGAAAAAACTTGGGATACTGCACTAGTACTGGTCTTTATTACTAAGTTATGCCCCTTAAAGTCATTAAATTTTAAATATTTAACTAAAAAATTAGTATTTTTACTAGCATTGATTACTGCACATAGGGCACAAACCTTTTCCTTAATAAGCATTGATAATATTACCTCAGTACTTTCAGGCACAGCAATCAGAATATCGGAATTAATAAAGATTTCAGCACCAGGAAAGTTTCAACCATTTTTCCTCCTTCTTTATACAAAAACCTAAATTACGTCAGTAAAAACATTGCAATTGTGTTTTACTTGCAGGCAGTTCTTTGTAAGGTCGTTAATCGGAACCGCAATTAGACCTGTTTTTTGGTATAGATTTTTTCTAAACACTTTTTTGAACTTTTAAACACATAGCGTTGTAGTGCATCTGAAGACAAATCAAATCTTCAAATATGCATATTTTTGATAACTCTATAAATAAAGTTGTTATCACCATTTTCGTGAGCGCAATAACTATCTTAGCGCTTGTTACGTAGTAGGAGTAAGCGCCGCCCGTACCTACGTAACTAACGCCTTGAGTCTGCAGCGGGCTTGTACCGGCTAGATTAGATGCAAATTTCCATTACTTCTTGACGCGAGAATATTTAAAACGTAAAAAGTATGGGAAAGTACCAGCGACCTGTTTCGCCCATTTTTGTTTTAAAAAACAAATATTGCAATTAGACAAAGAAACCGATAAATGAAAATATTTTTACCATTGAGAAATATCGGAAATGAGCTCAAACTTTAATTTTAGGTAATTATTGCACTGGCACTCATTATATATTATAGATATAATACACTAATAGAGAGATGTTACTTATTTGAGAATAAAAAACTGAAGTGATTCCAGTCAATAATAAAATTATTTAAGTATTTCTTACTACCACCTTAATAATTCTCAGGTTTTGTTTATTGAATACTTTGAATTTGTGGCGGATCGGCATAAAGGGTCAAAGGTGCACGTGCGTGGGACAGTTCCAGTTCCAGGAACCGAGTTTTTGGTTAGATACATTTAACTTAATGTATCTAACAAAAAATTTTTACAGCTGTCAACATTTGACAATTGGCTTGTATTAAGTATTGCCAACTTGAACACTTCGGTCATGGTCTGCTCTGAATAATTTTTTTACGATCACCCCGTATTAATTTCTAAGTAATGAATGAGAAAAATGAGTGCTTTGCACTTTGCTAATCAAGTCGGCGGTATTACATTCCCATGTAAGGGTATGACTTTACATTATTTGGACATTTAAACTTAAAATAATACTTTTTACTATTTTAGTCTTGCTTAGAAATATAGAAATATTTTTTATATGGATAAAGATTTTGTTTTCTAATACACGACCACAGGGGCCCGCCAGCCTTCGGGCCCGTCGGTGCAACGCACCGATTGCACCGACGTTAAATGCGCCCCTGTATTTAATAATAACAAAGCTTAATTATACAGTATGTGTCCGTAAATATATCCGCGTGATAATTTCTAAAATAAATTAATTACGGACAAGAATTTTGTTCAGTAAACCCAATCGATTTTGCGCCTTAACCATCAAAAGTAGGTATTTGGTTGCGTAATTTGATTGCATCTTTAGAAGCATTAATACTATAGTAATTATTTATATAATTTCATAATTACACTTTCAGTGGCAAACAGCCATCAATACCTACGTAGCAAATTTTATAGAGGCCATGCAATTGATGCAATTACCATTACTTACTTACTTTACTTAGTCCTAGGCCTTTCTACCTTTAGGTGTAAGGCTGGTGGGGTTGAGTCTTGTATTTTTGTCTCCACTGTTTTCTATCTTGTGTTAGATTACGTATTCCATCCCATGTTATTGCTTTTTTCTCTGCTTCTTCTCTCACTTTGTCAATCCATCTTGTTCTTGGTCTTCCTTTTTATTTTTCCCCGGCACTCGCGTTTCGAACACTGTTTTTGTAAGTCTGTCGTCCGTCATTCTACACACATGACCAAACCATCTGAGTTGCCCTTCTGTGATCTTGTCGTTGATAGATTCTATTTGTAGGTTTTGTCTGAATGTTTCATTTCTTATTTTGTCCTTCCTTGTTTTGTTTTCTATTTTCCTCAAAAATCTCATTTCCATTGCTTTAATTTGTGGTTTTTGTCTTTCATTTAGTGTCCATGCCTCACTGCTATATGTAATTGTTGGCTTTACCACTTTTTTTACAACTTCGGTTTTTATCTTTTCCGGCACATCTCTTTTTCCTAGAAAGGTTGTCTTCATTATATTGAATATACCTCCCGCTTTTCCCATTCTATCATTTAGTTCCTTATCCAATTTTCCATTTTCTTCTATTATTGCACCTAAATATTTAAAATGTTCCAATTTTTCAATTTGCTTACCTTCCAGTTTTATTTCATGGGTTTTCTTTGTATTTGAGATTAGCATTGTTTTTGTTTTTCCGATATTAATTTTCATATTTATTTTCTTTAGTTCTTCCTCTATTATTTTAAGGTTGTATTGTAAATTCTCCTTTGTATCTGCTATCAAGGCCATGTCATCTGCGAACATCAGTTCTGTCAACTGTGTTTGTCTCATTTGCCAGTATCCCAGTGTTAATTTCTTCATCTTTTTCTTGGCTTTCTTTATAGCCCCATCTAGTACCGTTGAGAATAACAGTGGGCTTAATACACATCCCTGCTTAACTCCTTGTCTTGTTTCAAATTCGTTGGATTCTTCATTATTTGTTCGTACTATGTTTGTATTTCCTTTGTACATGTCTTTTATAATTTCTATGATATTTTCATTCACTCCCCTTATCTGTAGTACTTCCCAAATGTCCCTCCCTTCGTATTCTGTCAAACGCTTTTTCCAGATCTATAAAGCATATATGTATATCTCTATTCTTATTTATTAATTTTTCACTTATTTGTCTTATTATGAATATGAGACCTTGTGCACTTCTGTTTTTCCTCAAAACCACATTGCGTGTCTTCCAGCGTTGACTCTACTTTAATTCTTACTCTTTTTTTGATTATTCTTGCAAATACCTTCCCTGGAACGCTGGAGAGTGTTATACCTCGGTAGTTATTACAGTTTCTTTAGTCACCTTTCTTATATATCGGTAGAATGATATCTGTTTTCCAGTCCTTCGGTATTTTTCCGTTCTTTAATGCGCCGTTCATTATTTCCATTGGTTTATGCATTCCCTCTTTTTCCATGTGTTTTATCATTTCTGGGGTAATTTTGTCTTGTCCGGGTGCTTTACCCAGTTTTAATTTTCTTATTGCCTCTTCTATTTCTTCTTCGCTTATGCTTTCTATTTCTTGTTCTTCATTTTCTGTCTCTTCTTTCTTCTCTTGATTTTGAGCATCCGCGTTTGTTAACTCTTCAAAATATTCTCTCCATCGCTCCATTATTTCATCTTCTTTTGTTAGTATATTTCCGGCCTTATCTTTTATGTTTTGCATATTGTATTCCTTTCTTTTCCTTAGTTGTTTTAGTGTACCATAAAATAATTTTTGATTCTCTCTATAATTTTCTGTCATTTTATGACCGAATTTCTCCCATGAATTCTTTTTAGCCTCTTGGATTTTTATTTTAACTTCTTTTCGTTGTTCCTTGTATATCTCGTAATCTTCGTCTCTTTTTGTGCATAGGTATTTTTTCCACATCTCTTTTTTGGTCTTTATTTTTTCCCGTATTTCATCTGTCCACCATTCGGTTTTTCTCGTGTTGTTGTTTGTTATTATCGAATTGCCGCAACTCTCTTCCGATGCATCCAGTATGTTTTTCTTAAGGAATTCCCATTTTCCTTCTATGTTTGTGTTTTTTCCTTTATCCTTTAATTTTTTATCTAGTAGCTTTTGGTATTTCTTTTGGTGCTTTTCCTCTCTTAATTTAAAACATTTTATGTTTTCATTTATTTTTCTCCTTCTTTTGTCTATTATTCCATGATTTAATGTTTTCACTTTCATTATCACTAAGTAATGGTCACTTCCTATCTCCGCTTCTCTTTTGACTTTTATATCCTTTATTCTTTGCCATTTATTTTTACTCACCAGAAAGTAGTCGATGATTGATTTCTCATTCCTGCTCTCTGATATTCTTGTATATTCATGCATATTCTTATGTTTGAATTTTGTGTTTGTTATGATTAAGTTATTTTCAATACATATTTCTATTATTCTTTCGCCATTGTTATTTAATGTCTCTTCTCCTTCCTTACCCATATACTCTTCTTTCCCTTTATTCTTATTACCCACTCGTCCATTTAAATCTTCCATTATTATTAGATTTTCTTCTCCATTATCTACTTGCTTTTGTAACTCACCGAAGAATTTATCCTTATCATCTTTTCTTGCGTCCTCATTTTCTCCATATGCTATAATTATTGTCCATATTTCTTCGTCTACTAGCTTTATTTTTACGGTTAATAGTCTTTCGTTTACGTATTCTTCTTGTATCACATCTCTTAGTCTATTAGGAGCGATTATTAATGCGACTTCTTTCGTTTGCTCTCTGATTCTCATCTACTCCGGACCAATATAACCAATATCCTTTATGAATTTTCTTTAACCCTTTTTCCTTCTTTTTTGTTTCCGTAATTCCGAGAATTTCTATGCCATATTGTATCATTTCTTCTACGTACTAGTTCTTCTTCTTTCCCCATACTGCTTCTTACATTCCACGTTCCTATTTTGATTTCTTTATTCCCACGACTATTTTCTTTGTTTTTTATTTCTTTTTCTACTTTTTTGTGCCTGATCTTTCGTGAATCTGTCCTGTGTTTTGCTTTATCATGATCTCTGTTGCATTGCCCTTTTGCTTTGCGTTTGTCGTCATCATTTGATCCATCCCCTTTTCCTATATTTATCAGTTTTTTGAATTTGTTCTTGAATAACTACTCTTCTTCGGTTTCTCCATATTTTCTTGCTCTTCATTTCAATTTGCTGGCGATCTCTGGCTTACCGTTCTGCCATTTTTCCTACTTTCTTCTTCTCTCGTATTTTCGATTTTTCCATAATTTCTTAGACTCCTGGTTGTTTCGTTTTCGTCGGTTTGCTTTTCTATTTGTTCAATAGTGTAGCTTTCGCCATTTACTATGAGTTTGTTATGTCTTAGAGTTGTTTTATATTCTTTTGATCTAGCTTGTTTCATGTGTGGCAACAGTAGTTTTCTTTGTTCTTGTATTTGCTTACTGTAGTATTCTGATATCCATATGTCTCTACCTTTTAGCTTTTTTTGCGGCTTTTAGCACTTCTATTTTCTTGCTCCCTGATGCAAATTCTATTAGTATTGGTCTTGGTATATCTCTCTTCTGCATTTTTTCCCTATTCTTCTTACTTCTCTTGTTTCATTTTCCATATTTATTGCAATCCCTATTTCGCTGAGCATTTTCCTTATGCTTTCTTTGGTACTTAGATCTGAATCATTTTCCGTTTCTTTAATTCCTTGTACAATAATTTTATTTTTTCGTATTTCTTTTTCCATTATCTCCATTCGTTTCTCAATTTCTATGTTTTGCTTTTTCAAAGCTTTGTTTTCTTCTTTTAGTTTTGCATTTGCTGTCTTTATTTCCTGTATTTCGCCGTATAATACATCCATCTTATTTTCAATGCGTTCATTACGCTTATCCATTTTTTCCAGTTTGTTAATAATATCCTGTAGTAATTCTTGAATATTCTTGTATTTTTCGCTTCTTTCTCTTCTGACACCGTCCAGTTCTCTGTTTATTTGTGTGTTCTTTAGATAGCGCGCGTTATCTCGCAGCTGTTTATCGTCTCACTATTCAATACCTACGTAGCAAATTTTGTAGAGGCCATGCAATTGATGCAATTACCATTATGGTTGATAATTTCAAAATTCGAAACAATTGGGTCGATCGAGTACTCGACGTTTAAGCTAATAAATCATAAAAAAAACTAACAAAGTATTGTGTAATTACTGGTATGTCCCTGAAGACTGAAGAAGTAAGAGGTAAGAAGTTTTGGGTAATGTACACATGAAAATGTATATTAGGACATAAAACGGTGTTAATTTTTACTTCCGGTTTAACCGGAAGTGATAGCAATCATTTCATATTTTAATGGAAAACCGTGTAGATTTTTGGATATTTGGATAGACCTGTCAATTTCATTTACAGCTATGTATATTGTATAATGCTTAGCTATTAATTTTCAATTTTGGCCGCTAGAAGGCGTTTTTTAAAAAATGGCATTCATAATTAATTTTCTTTTAATTGGCTTTAATAATTTAATAAACTTTAAGTGTTTTTTTGTATTAATTTGTTTAAACATTTTACTGTGGCAGAAAAATATTAAAAAAATTACCGAGAAAAGGATTCTCAATTTTTAAACCCCTAGTTGAGTTTTATCGCACTTTTTAAATTGCCATTTTAGTTGCTTTAATTTAATTTCTATAACGTACCTTATTGGTATTTTGTTTTCAAAGCCCACTTAGTTGCAAAAACGTAGCTATTTTTGATATTCGTTAATAATACAATAAATTTTATTCTTATTATTTTGAAAATAATAATGTTTGGTAGTGGTATTACATTAAAGAAAACAAAATGACAATTTAAATTGTACAATAAAACTCAAGTAGGGGTATTTAAAAAGATAAGTTGTGACCGTTTAAAAATAAAGAATTTTTTTTCTTTAATTTCTTTAATATCTACTTGCCACAATAAAATGTTCAAACAAATTATATAAAAAAAAAGTTTAAAGTTTATTATTCTTTTGTTTTCAAAGCCAACTTAAAAAACATTAATTATGATGAATATCGGTATTGGGCATTTAAAGTTTTTTAAAAACGCCCTCTGGCGGCCAAAATTACAAGTTAATAAGTAAGTCTGTAAATTAAATTTAAAGGTCTATCTAAATATGCAAAAATATACAGAGTGTTCCATTAAAAATAAAAAAAAATGCTACCACTTCCGGTTAAACCAGAACTCAAAATTAACACCGTTTTATGTTGTAATATGTATTTATGCCCAGAAAAAATTCGAAATTAATAACTTAAAGATTGAGAAAATGGCCGGTTGTTGCTTGTTCTCGCGGCCACCCGGTATATATAAACGGCTTCAAATTACACGAATAAATCCTCAAAGGCTATACGGTATCCAAAAGTTCATAAAATTTCACAAAGGTTTCTGAGACAAAGATTTACAAAAAATGCAAAATTTTAACAAAATCTTGTCTTGTAAAAGTAAGGAATTTTCACTGATGAATCCATGTGCATAAATAATTAATTAAAAACTTTCAGAAAAACTCTAAAAACTTTAACGACAGTCTGAACACTTCAAAAGTCTAAATTAAAGTAGAAGTAAGAGCTGATAACAGAAACTTTCCAAGTATTCTTGACTAAACAAGGAACTTAAAAATTACAAAATAAGAGCGGGAAAAAACACACTACATACAAATTCAAAAATAACAGGAGTAAAACTAAGGTACTTTAGGTATAGAAACACTGGTACAAATAATAAAAAAAAATTATTTATTAAGATTACAATTAACAAAGTAATTAATCTTTGTGTGTATTACACTTCGTTGGTTAAATTTATGGTAGAACTCAGAAAATGTAATTTTATGTTATAAATATTATTAACCGACTTCACAAAAAGGAGGAGGTTCTCAATTCGTCTGTATACATATATATTTTTTTATGTATGTTCGGGCATAACTTCTTTGTTTATAAACCGATTTTAATGATTGTTTTTCCGTTGGGTTCAGTATAGTTCCAAGGTGGTCCCATTATAATTTCATTGGTATTGGACCTTGAACTTCGAAGATACTCCTCAAAATCTATTTTTTTAATCGACTTTTTAGTGTTTCCGTATTTCATCTTCCGTTTCAACTAGCCGTCGTTTCCTCATTCGAGAAGCATCTTTACTAGGTCTACTCATCACTTAAAATTGTAATTTAATTAACTTTAAAAAGAAAAAGAAACCGACTTCAAATAAAAACACAAAAGTGACATAAGTTAACTAAAAAGCAAAAAATAAATGTTTTTTATACAACAGTTTAATACTTATTTGTTGTTCCGTTTAATGTAATTAAGAAATTGTTGTTTATTATATAATTATTAATTGTTTTATAATTTTTAAGTCGGTGCAAAGTAAAACATAAAAATTCGAATCTAATTTGTTATTATTGCAGCAAGGTATATAATTTTTTGTATGTTTTACTTGGCACCGACTTCAAAATTATATAAAACAATTAATAATTATATAATAAACAGCAATTTCTTAATTACATTAAACGGAACAACAAATAAGTATTAAACTGTTGTATAAACAACATTTATTTTTTGCCTTTTAGTTAACTTATGTCACTTTTTGTGTTTTTATTTGACGTCGGCTTTTTTTTAATTAATTATTTCTTATTTGTATCGTTACCTCTACTAGCGCATATTTGTTGAATTACCTTGTATGAAATTAAATTTGGTCGAAATTAAATTTGTGAGCAGAAGAACAAATGTCTTTTTTGCAGTAGATATTCTATTTTCAATTTTAATTACATTTTATTGAACCGTGTTTCAACGCATCAATATGTTTGGCTCATTTTACATGTATTTACATTTATAATGCAAATGTCGGCATGAGGTAGTACGGCAACCAGTTAATGCTATCGTGAAAGCTGCATGTGCTGTGCATGACCGTAAGCCCAGAACAAATTACTACAACACAATGAAAAACCATGCTGCAGGTTTCACAAATATAATCAAATAAATTACGCGCTGACAGCGAATATGGAAACAATCCACAGTTGCATTTTGCAAAGAGGAAATCCAGAAATCCTTTTGAAACTACATTGAATGTGGATTGCATTCGGCGGCTAGAATTTGCAATATGCAGGTAGCTATAAATTACTAAAAGCTGTTTTATTCTGTTTAAAAAACAGTATTCACTGTGTCCATAAAGTAATTTAGAGTTTATAATAATTTTTTTCAAAATTTGCGGAAACCCATACTTTTCTTTCCTACTTTCTAATTCAAACTTTTTCATTAGTTTTATTATATTTCAAAATATTAAAATGCTTGCAAATGTGGTAGGTAAATTTCAAATTATATACATCAGCACTGCGAACCAATGAGGCACATGGCTTGATCCCGTTCACTCCAGGTTTGACTTACTGCTATGTTCAGGAGGGTAGTGGGGCCCTTTGGGATTTTACCCACTACGTCCCCTCAGCTTACGCCAAACCCTTAGCATTACATTTACTCGTCCATTTACTCATCCATCTATACTTCGTGGGGAATTCGAACCCTACTAACGACTGCCGGTTTGTTAATGCAACATCCAGGACCACCTATTAGCGTGCCATTCCGAGAGCAGCAAACGCCGTGTTGATTCGGCTTTCGGACACCCATCCAAGTACTGACCAGGCAGAGCTATGCTTAACTCTGCTAATTGTACTCGAACGGGCATTCAGTTTGTTTATTATTATTTTTTTAACAAAATGTAAACACAGACAGAAGCGATATGAGCCTATAATTTTTCAGTTTGCTTTTTTCACGTTTTCGTTATAGCAGCAGTACTAAGAAGCTGTTCCAATCTTTTGGAATTTTTCCTTTCAATGTACATTCATTTAGGGCTAATATTTCGACACATTTTTTTATAAGTTTTATAGTATCACCTAACGTCTTGGTGCTTTGCTATATTTTATACCATTAATGTTTGTCAATACTTCTTTTTCGCTAACATCCAGTATGTCTTCTGAGTTAACGTTTGTGATTCTTCTCTTCAGTTGTTCTTTGACGTCTTTTGTTACCATCTGGTTTTGTTTATATAGTTTTTTATAAATACTTTGTGTCACGTTAATGTTTCTTCCCTCTTCTTTTTTCGTTACCGTTCAAGTCTTTATTACTAATAATATTGATTTTTGCTAGTGATCATGCCAGAACCCGTAATTCCTATATCCCTGAAGACATTAAGCTTTATGCTATATCAAGAAACTTTAAAAATCTACACACGAAGATGGGTTAACACTCAAAGCTGTCGTCAAGCAAGGGCTGCAATTACGGCACCCTCGCCAAAAACAGCCAAATACTGTGTGCAACTGTCCCGAAAGAACTTGCGACTAGTTGTGGGTATCTTATCTGGACACTGCACATGCGCAGGATGGGACTGGCGGACAGCCCAAACTGCCGTGCATGCAACGAGGACGACGAGTCGGGAGAACATGTCCCATGTCACTGCCCAGCTCTTGCAACAACCAGAGGATCCATGCTGGGAGACTTCTGGACTAACATGGCCGAAATCAGCAACACTCCAATTGCGGATGTCCTCAAGTACATCCAAAAGGTTGGATGGCTTGGGTGACGTCCAATGTGGAGAGGTGCTGGGGAGATAGTACAATGGGCCCACATATTGTGGCCTAAGTGCGCGTGAGGTAACCCACACTCCCAATTCCTAATCCAGAATCCAGGATCGTAGTAATCGTCTTAGTCTTTCCATGTTCTTTTTTTAAATCACTTTTTCTAACTATTTTTTACGGCTTTAAGTTAGAGTTAAACCCTTCGAAACCGAGGTTGTCAGAAGTTGTCATTTTCACCAGAAGAAGCGGCGCTGTTCGGAAGTAAGCAGAGTCCCTCCAGAGTAGTCAAGCATTTAAGGGTTACCTTGGACGATTGGCTATCCTAGAGGGAACATGTTGACAGACAAATACGAAAACCACCACAAGCCTTTTGGTTTGTACGCGAACCTTCACGCTAGATGCCGCCACGTAAAACTAAAGAGGTTGGCTGTACTGTTTGCCTCACAGTGACTCTGCGTACCACTTGTATTCTTCTTTACCAGACCATTCGGTATCGTCATCGGCAGTAGAGAAAACTAGACGCGAACTGAGTCAGCAGATTTAGTTTGGCTTACAAACAGATTGAAGAAGAAAAATCCGGTGCAGGGAATTATGGCGGCAAGCTAAGCCCACGGCAAAGATTTTTTTGCTTTCACAAGTTGTTTAATTGCTTCGAGCAGAGGTTTTTGTTATCTTATCCTGCGTTTAGAAGAATCCACGTGAAGATAACTTTCATCAGCATGTAGCGATAGCCAAACGGTTCTTAAGGCTCTGTTATGACCAAATCAATCATGGTCAAAAACTGTCGTAAAGCGCTAAGCAGATTTAGCTTATAATTTAGCCAAGTCTATTTGAGTGCCTGGAGACAGTAAGAATACCTTGGCCAGAAGAGGCTTTCAGAAATATCATGCTTGACTAACACGCGGCTCAGAGATTTTGCAGAAATCGCAAGGCAAGAAACTGCGAACTGTTCCCAGTTCAATATCAGCTGGACCTTGCATTCAAGGCTGCGCCAGTCAACAAGATTAACCCTAGAACTTCAACAGAAGCAATCCAAACAACTTCGACGCTTAAGTAGGAAAGACATAAGAATCGTGGTAGGTTTTCTGACTAATCATGGTTATTTCAACAAACACCTCAACACCAAGGGAGCAGTCAACGACCCTATGTGTAGGTTACGTAGATAAGAAAAAAACCTTCCCTTTATCTTCTCACTTATTGCGCCAGACTAACGCTGCTGAGGTTTGGACACCTCGGCAAGGGTCTTCCAAAGTTAAAAGAACTACCGGATATTTTCATTGGCGGGGTACTAGTCCTTGACCTAAGTACTAGTCTGCCAGATAACCCTAGCCGTGGATGCACAATAAATCAATTAAGCCGAGTATTGCGGTTTACCGCATCACCATAAAAAAAAGAGAAAAAGAAGGAGGAAAAAAAGAAGAAGAAGAACTGTTTCAGTTTATTTTTCCCGAATTGTTTTTTTCCGTTTTGTTGATCTTGGTGTATCCTTACATAGTGCCTTGTTTTCCTTGACTTCCAAACGATCCTTTTGTTTTGATGCATTCTTTTCTTTTTATTTTCTTCTTCACGATTTACCTACTTTTGGCCTGCGTTTAACAATGCTAGGCTAATACTGATACTAATGTCATTTCTGTTTTTACTGTCAAGATCAGAGATTTTATTTATGTGCTGCTTCAGTTCTTACACATATTCTGTTTTCTTTTTTATTAACATTTTTATATAAATTTTGAGTATAGTTTTGCTTTGTCTCAGTTTCGGTTTACTTCTGTCTTTGTTGAATCTGTCTTATGATCGTTTACTGTTTTAAAATTTCCAAGGAAAATAGTCAAACCTCTAGAGTTTTTAAGAGCAGAACGAAAACCAAGTATAAATCAATTATATTGAAAAATACGCAAAGGTACTAAGCTCAAAAATTAGATTTTTTAATTTCGGTTGCAATTTTAATTAAACAATGTCGGGCGTCGGTCGTGAACGTAATGTGAATCAGGGCATTGTTACATATTGGATTGGACTATGAATGAAGAAGCCTTCATATATTGTAAACATATTTTTTGTTAACCCAGTATTAATAAAGAATGAATTTTCGAACATGTTTTTGTTAAAAAAAATAATTTTTTTTAAATTATTCTATTAGATACTTCAAAATACATTAGCCTTGTTTGCCACCAATGGATATCAAAATGTTTGATTATGTGTTGCTGTTAATCCTTAATACCTTTAATACGGCAACCGCGATTTTGACAAAATTTTCTACATGGAGGTTCTGACATACGGCGGATACAATGAAGGTATTGGCGGTTTAAAAAGACTTCCGGTTTAGCCGAAAATGATATCAACTCTTTATTTTAAATAAAACACCCTGTATATTTTTTGATATATCGGTAGAACTCTTTTTAGCGAGTTCAGTAATATAAAGTTCTGTGCCTTTATTTTCAATAATTTTAGAGTTATTGAACAATAACGTTTCGTAATTGTTATCTAGCAGCTCATGAAAACAAAAGAATGTGTGAAGCCTAAACAGTTTTGTAATGTTGTCAAATATGCTTGGTTCGTGTTGTGTTGTTTTGGTGTTCAATAGAACGGGCAGTGTGGCATCAGTAATCAATTAATTAACCAAATTAATTAAAACAGCTGAATTTAACATCAGAAATGGTTCAATTAACAGAAATATTGCAAATTGTTAAATAAAGTACAAACTTCTTGCCGAGTTCTACGACGCTCACCAAAACCAACGAGAATTAAAATTTAAATTCGTTCTCTTTCTGTTAATTGAACCATTTCTGATGGTAAATTCAGCAGTTTTAATTAATTTTGGTTAATTAATTGATTACTGCAACCACACTGTTCGATACATCGAACGTCAAAACAACACAACACGAATCAAGCATATTTGACAACATTACAAAACTGTTTAAGCTTCTCACATTCTTTTGTTTTCATGAGCTGCTAAATAGCAATTACGAAACATTATTGTTCAATATCTCTAAAGTTATTGAAAATAAAGGCATACAATTTTATATCACCGAACTCGGAAAAAAGAGTTCTATTGATATATCAAAAAATAAACATCATTCGGTTTGAAAGACTAGGACAGCGCACCCAGCAATGAAGCATATCCGTCCCCCCTCCGGGCAGTGTTGCCGCCGCCCTTTGGGACGCCATGATCGAGGTACGCTCGATCAACGCGCCTGCCCTCAATGCAAGGAAGTCCTGGCATCAGGCTGCGAGCCCTAAGCCCCACTGGTGGAGGGAGACTACCTAAATCTCTACTGATTTTGCAGATCAGTGTCCGAGCTGAAACGCAGCTCACCCGTCGAACCGCACTAAGACAGCTCTAGCCTGCACTTAGGCTGTACCACTGCCACCACGAGTCCTACTCTGTGACCAATAAACGGGAGGTGTGAATCCCCCGCGGGCTCGGCATAGGTCCCCGTGGTACCAGTCAAAGAAAGTCACTGGTTGGACTTGTCAAAGCAGCGCGTGCCAAGCAGCGCTACCCCTCCCAGTTAGGACCTTGCAGGTCCCAGCACTGGTGAGCTACGCACCGCCCAGACTGGTCGGTAACCGACCGGCACCTTAGCAGCTTCAGGTGTACATAAGTACGAACCCTCTGCGTCGACACTTGGATAGTGGGCGTGAGCAGGCAAAGTGCGTCTCAGCCCTAGAGTCCTAGTCCCCAGTGTCAGCTGCACACCGCTCCACCGTGGAAAGCACCATCACTTGCCGGAACGCCTATTTATCCGAGCAAGGAGCGGGGTTTTAACTTCAGCGATCGTACCTGAGGCGTCAGGACCCATACTGAGGGCTGACTGCAAGCGACACCCCTAGGGCCCAGGTCCCTTTGCAACAGCAGCCACTCCATCCTGGAAAACACCATCACCTGGCGGGGTTTCTATTCCTGAGAGCACTCCGCTCAGGTGTTAAAACCCATATTGGGGGCTAGCTTGTTTACACCCCTAGAGCTCAAGGCTCTCATAGAACCGCGCTTCTCCATCCTGGGGTACACCTTCACCCGCCGAACCCCCATCCACGTAATTGATGCGAGGCTACCGGGTCAGAGAGCGGGGACCCCCTTTTACCTGCCGGACCATTTTCCATCCAGATCACGTCGGGGAGATGATGGGCTGGTACGCTCCCGGTACCCCGGTCAGGTAGCAGGGTTCCATTCCAGAGAGCGGGCTACTGCCGAGATGTTGGGACTCATCTCAAGGGCTACACTTCACCTCGTGAAATCACTCACCCAGTCTCCGTGGTCCCAATTAAGGAAACCTTGAACCTCTCCGAAGAGGGGTGGGCGTACCAAGTTGAAATCACCGAAGTGACCGTTACAACGGCGACCCCGCGCAAGGTGTCTTTGTTCACGCCTCTCTCCTAGGTGAGGGTCCTTGGCCGCCCCGCCTAAAAAAAACAAACAGTGTGTTTTATTGAAAAAAAAAGTTGATCATTTCCGGCTAAACCGGAAGTCCTTTTAAACCGCCGATACTTTCATTGTATCCGCTGTATATCGGAACCTTCATGTAGAAAAGTTTGTCAAAAGCGCGGTTGCCGTATTAAAGATATTTGCATTGTTCCGTACTTTTGCCCAACCCTGTATATATTAACTTCGTTTTTCTAACAATATTAGTGAATTGTTGGTTTTTAATTAGGTCAGTTTCCAGCTGTGGGACATACCAAGGCCTAATGCAGCTACATGTTCAAATAAACAAATTTTTAAAGTAAAACTAAGATGCGAGATTTTGGTTCTTATTATTTGCTCCTAATGAGAAAAAAGCTTATAGCTGTACAAAATCTTCTTTGCAAATATATCACAGCCCAAATCCACAGAGACAATTGTAATTTTACTTGAAACGCTTATTATTTTTAAAGCCTACACACCACCAGATCCCTGTACCCCTTAAAGTAACATAATTTCATAATTGTCTGTTATTAATTGTCATTGTCAAAAGTAATTAACATTAGCGGCGCCAGTTTTTGTTAAACAAATTAGTAATTCAAATGTAAAGGTTTTTATTATAATTGAGAGCTTTTGATTATTGTAATTTCAGGAAATTCTTCTGCGGAAAATCCCGTATGTACATCCCACGTTAACGATTAGAAATCAGAATAAAAACCAAGCTCTAGAGCCCTACCAAGACTGTAGTGGGAAAGCTCAATTCTAGATGGCAGAATAGCGGAGCTTTCAGTTTTAAAACGGAAAGCTGTTGAAAAGCAGCGTACAGCTTCCTCCTGCCACAGTTAGAGTTCTTCCATATAAAATCTATATTTTTGGTTTTGTATAAGAGATGGAAACAGAAGTGATATTTTTATGCTAGAATATATTCACCTTTGCATGTTTCAATATATTTTCTGCTTTCGTAAACGTTATGATTACTATCTAAAAGGAAAATTAATTCTAAGTTGCTATTTCTGAATCAAGGTTGTTTATCACACCCTTAATGTCGGATAAACGTCTAAGGAAAATAATAAATTATATCAAATAAATAAAGCGATAGAACAGAAATGTTTAAATTTAACGTAAAAATACGTTTTGTTAATATTGCTACTGAAAAGTTAGTTTCTTGCTATATACAGGGCTATTCAAAAGTAAAGAACAAAATTCGTATTTCTCTAACGCGTTAGTTTTGGACAAAATGCTCGGACATTTAAATTGATTTAAATATAACTGTATTTATTTTTTTTTGACATATGTGCGCACAAAACAGACTAAGCGATTTATTTTATGAATAAAATACTTTATTTTACTTCATCATCTGATATGGAGCTGACTCGAGGGTCGATCCTGGATTACGCCAGGCCCACCCCATGCCAGTAGGTGGGTAGGAATTTATGTGATAGGTGGGATCGGGTGGGGTGTTGAACAGCGTTAGCATGTCTGCAATGCATACCGCAAGACACAGCTGCTGCAACACCGGGTAATTAGTAAGGTACGCATCAATGGGGGTTTTGAATACGTAACCAAGACCGTTATGCCATTATGCATTCTAACCTAATAAACTTTGGTATCAAAGTTTCATATTGTTCTTATTTCACACATATCTATTGTTCTAAGATTACAAATTGCAAATATCTTAATTTCCTAATAGCTAATAAACCGCTTAGTATTACGTATCGACTGGGTGGTATTGCTACACTTTGTTCCTCTATTCTTTGATCTAGCATGATCATATTTGGCGTTCCATTCCTACTTCTCATGGATATCTTTTCTTCTTTAGCCGTGATGCTGTCGTAATGGTTTCTGGAACCGTCTCCTGATATCCTGAACGCTATTCTTATTGCTCTGGGTGGTTGATTGTTGTCTACCGGAGTGTGTGTGGAGGCTGACCTGTTTCGTAGTGATTTCTATTGACGCGTTTAGTATTTATGCTGCTGCTATTGATTCGGCTCTTCCCCAAAATCCTTCTTTCCCTAGGTCTTCAAAGTAGGCTTCTGTTTGTAGTGCTGGCCCGTAGGGTTGTGCAAGAGCTAGATGATCGTAACGCGGAGCAAAGTTTCTTACATTTTCCTCCAGTTGCAATTGGAAATCTTGTGGATTTTCTCTGATGTGTGACACGATTTTTTCCTTAAGTTGAGAGCGTCTGTTTTTAGCTGTTCCCGCGTTGCTGTGCCATTTGTGTTCTGATCTGCTATTGAGGTGAATAAACAATTCTTATCTCATGTCCTGGTCAAAATTCGAATTGCAAAACTCGGAAATTTGTCAAAAATATAGCTTTGTGGAAGACCTTTCCCCAACATGTTTAAATGGCTTCCGCTCGCTGCATAAAACATTAGGCATGTGCGTTCGTAGCGGTTTTCTGTTTAACTTAACAGGGATTAAATTTAAACATGGTACTTCCGCAAGGCCAAATAAAAGATGTGGAAGCTATCGTCACCAAATTTAGTAAAGAACAGTTTGCAGATGAAAAGTTCTTGGAGCTCATAGCTGCAAAAATCTCTAGTATGGTAATGGCGAAAATTGAAGATAAAATAAATAACTTGATGGATAAGTGTAATCAACTTGAAAAAAACGTAATGCGTCTCAAGGATGAAAACGAAGAAGTCGCAAATACTGTCGATCATCTTGAGCAGTATACGCGAAACAGTATAAGAATTTTGGCATTGAAGAAAAGCCGAAGGGAAAAGTGGAGGGTATTGTCATGGAATTGTTCGATAAGCATCTGGGGGTCAGTATCACTGCTGATTGTATTGATAGGTGCCATACGGTAGGAGTTCCCAAAGCCCAACAGAGAAAACCAAGAGGTGTTATCGTAAAATTTGTGAGTTATCAGTACAGGTCGCGTGTTTTTAATGCAAAGAAAAAGCTGAAAGGCTCTGGAGGATCTTACTAAACAACGAATGGATTTGTTTAATAGTGCGAGTGAACATTTTGGGTACAAAAACGTGTGGACTGGGGATGGCGTTGTGATGGTGAATAAAGGCAATAAAAAGGTTCATGTTAAAACTGCACGTGATCTTGATAATGTATGTAAAGAGCGAGTACACAATTTGTTCGGATGCAAATGCGTAAACGTACTATTTTGATTTTTAATTTGTTTCTTGTATTCCTATAATTTTTGAATTTATTATTTAATAATTATTATATACTAGTTAACGTATTTACTTGCGTTTATTAATTTTTTTTTGTTTTTATCTTTTTTCTTTCTCTTTTTTTTGTTGCTATAGTAACAATAACTGGGTCCTACGTTTTAATTGCAACAAGTTTTATTTCGGGTAGCTAAAATATTTTCTTTAAACTTATATCATGAAGGTCAAAGAATTCAGTCTTTACTATCAAAATGTCAGAGGTCTTCGAACAAAGAGTACCACTTTTTTGAACAACCTTGTGGCCGAAGCGTATGGTTGTATCGTATTGTATGAAACTTGGTTGGATTCAGATATTTATAATTCTGAACTTTTTGATTCTAATAGTACACTTGAAACTGTAACAGTTAAAGTAAATGTTTTTGGCAAAGTTATTGTATAAGTACTGTTTATTTTGCACCAAGATGTCCACTTAATAATTTTCAGGAATATTTCAATATGTTAGAAAATATTGAGCTTCTTATAGATAACGAGTTGATTGTTGCCGGTGATTTCAACTCGCCTGAAATTATTAATGCTACTTATGATCTTGCAAATGGTAGTCAGATAGCTAAAAGTCTGAGAGAGTTTATGAACTTTTTTAATCTGACCATGTATAATAATATACCTAATATAGAAAATAAAACCTTAGATTTAGTCATTAGTAGTTTTGAAGTACAAGTTAATCAACAGATCCATTCTTTGGTACAAATAGATTTATATCATCCTGTGTTGTTAATAACAAAATTTTTCAACTGCTGCAAGCCAGCAAGAGATGATAGTATTATATCAGTTAATAGCTATAATTATAGAAACGCCGACTTTAGGCTACTTTACGAGTTACTCCGTGATACCAATTGGAATGTCCTACACACGTGTACTAATGTTAATGCGGCTGTGGACAAATTCTATGAAATTTTCTACGCTATTATTGAGAGATCCGTCCCCCAAATTACACGCAAAACAAAAAACAAAAATAGGTACCCGTTATGATTCACCAAAGAAATAATTTCAGATATCAAGAAAAAAAATTATCATCATAGACATAGAAGCGAGTCTGATTACCATCTGCAAGAGTTTAGACGTCTTCGAATAATGACTAAGCGTAAGGTGTTGTTGGCCCACAAAAACTATATTCATTCTGTTGAAAATAGTATAAATGTTAATGTAAATGAGTTTTGGAATTACGTCAAAAATAAAAAGAAAGATAATGAAACTAACCAGGTGTACTATTATCAAGGTAGAACTGGTCTTCATTGTGTTGATGCCTCCAAATGCTTCGCCGATTATTTTAGTTCAGTATACAAACCTGGGTCACATTACGACATCAACACAATATTATCCGAATCCAATCAACCTGCATTGGACATTCTTAACATTGATGCTGTTAAAATTGAAGAAGTAGCTAAAGAGCTAAAAACCTTAAAACCAAAGAAATCGACAGGACCGGACTTAATACCGTCTTATATATTTAAAGCATGCTGGGAAATTCTGCAGTACCCGCTTACGTTATTATATAGTTTTGCTTTGAAATCTAACACATTCCCTGATCAATTTAAAATAGCCAGGGTTACACCTATACATAAATCTGGAGATAAAGGTGATGTTGAAAATTACAGGCCCATCTCAATTTTATCTGCACCAGCTAAAGTGTTCGAAAAGATACTGTATAAAAAGATTTTTTACCATGTAAAAAATAATATAGTCGTTGAGCAGCATGGTTTTTTTGAAGGTAGATCAGTCGACACTCAGTCAGTGAAACTCTTGATTCCGGAGGACAGGTGGATGCAGTATACACCGATTTCGCCAAAGCTTTCGATCCAGTTAATCATGATATTTTACTAAAAAAATTATGCAAATTTGGTGCATCTAATACATTAATTTGTTTTTTAAAGTCATATCTACAAAATAGGTACCAATTTGTAAGTTTGTTTGGTTGCAACTCAGATCGATATCTAACACCATCAGGAGTACCACAGGGTAGCAATCTGGGGCCGTTAATGTTTCTTATCCTTATTAATGATTTACCTTTCGGTGTTAAATATTCTCATAGTTTACTGTTCGCAGATGATCTGAAATTTAAAAAAAAATCAGTAATAACAGTGATGTAGAGCAGCTTCAGAATGATATACCTACATGCATTAGTAGAATGGAGTAATAGAAATAAACTTTATTTCAACATAGAAAAATGTAAAGTAATGACATATTCTTTAAATAAATTACAAATACTTTCAAACTATGCGATGCATGGGAATATTCTCCGGCGAGAATATTAGGATAAGGATTTAGGAGTATTCTTTAATCCTAATTTAAAATGGGATAAACACGTTGATTATATAGTTAATTCCTCATTGAAACACTTATTTTTTTAATGAGGAACACTTTTAATTTTGGAACAACCAAACCTATAGTAATACTATATAATTCGATCGTTAGATCAAAACTTGAATATGCGTCTAAAGTATGGGTACATACAGAAAGAAAGCAGGTTACCTGCTTACTGGTAACCGGCGCCGATAAGTCAGCGCCTATTTCGCTGGTGTCCGCACAGAATAAAAACGGGTACCTGCCAGTTCTTTAGCAGCTAGTATCAAGTGAAGATGTCATCTTCTTCCTCAGATGAGCAATTTCTAATTGACAATCTTTTTTTAAAAATAAAAAGGTACATACATAAGTACAGTTTTTTTATAACAGTCTTATTACTTACCATCTACACCCATTTCCTTGCTAATGTTTTGCCAGCACTTTTCCACTATATTTCTATTACTATGGGACTTTACTCGTTTGTCCCGTATAGCAGATTTTTTTTAAACTGCGGCAATTAACACATCGATATTCATATTCGAACAAATTCATACGATCTTTATCCGAAACCTACTTGCCGATAATTGAAAGTTCATTCCGGTAAAATTGTCGGCGCTGACTGCAAGTACGAACAGGTTACAGCCTGCTTCTTTTCTGTTCAGCTACGTCTAACAACATTGTCACATTATCGGCACCGATCAGCGCCGGTTACCAGTAAGCAGGTAACCTGCTTTCTTTCTGTATGTACCCTTTGGAATTCTTCTATTTTAACGAACCAGATAAAAATTGAAACAGTACAAAACAAATTTCTGAAATACCTGTATTTTAAAAAATATAGGCGTTATCCTGAATATAGATCTTTCCATAATAACAGGCGCGAATTTCAAATTTTTAAATTACATCAACGGAGAGAAATAACTGAGTTGTTTTTTTTGTTTAAACTTATTAATAATAATAGAATGGATTGTCCCGGATTGCTGCCTCTTGTGAGATTGTACGTTCCTGCGTATCGAACAAGGCCGCGCTGTGTACTGCATGTGCCGTCTCATCGCACTAATTTACGAATGTACTCGCCTATGGTAAGAATGCCTATGCTCACAAATTCATTCGTTAGTGAATCAGATATTAATATTTTCAACGCTTCATTTCGTAGTTTTAAAACGGTGGTGCTCAAATTCTATAAAAATAAATTTTTGAAATGAACAAGGCCAAGTTACTAAGTTACTAGTTACTAGATATACTAGATATAGGTTAGTTTAGTTTAGATTAGTTTTAAATATAAGTATAATTGCTTCTTCTTTTTTTTTCTCTCTCACTCTTTTGTTGTTAATTAATTATTATTTCCATGAAGCCGGATAGTGTAATTGGGCGTATGCCCATTCTATCCGTATTTTAAATAAATAAATAAATAAATAAATAAACAAGCTACAGGTCGGTCCTTACCTGATTATGCTGGGTGTAGTTCCCAAACGACGACGCGGTCTAAGCCGAAAGTAAATTGTAATATTGAAAATCAAGGTCATTCTGCCAAGTTGTAATTACGAGAATGCTTTATACCCTAGCATGTCATTTGCATCTGGTTCGAAATAATTCAGGTATGACCTTGAAACATTAAAAAATAACAATCAATGCAAAAACATTAGTATGCGCCAAGAAGTCAAAGAGAAGTGAATTTGTGAGAAACACTCTTATATTTGGGAAGCAAAATGTTCTTGTACGTTCCGCTGAGCGAGTTTGTCTTGGAATACTAATAATGTTTTATGAAATGTGTTTAAGGTGATGCATATTTTAGGTAATTTTTCTTTTGCATTCAGCACGCATAGGAAAACATTTTCTTTGTTAAATCAATACATTTACATTGCTTTTAAACTAAAGTCTAATTTATTTTCCACGCGGTATTCTAATTTGGCACTAAATTACCCTTTAGGCAACCCCGTTTGTACCTACATTAAATTATCTTCCTATTTGTACATCTCGTACAATTACTAGCCGCGATTCCTCTCCAAATATTATAACGTAAATTAATGGTTAAATATAGGCCCGATCGAACTCCCCTAAAGCGTGAAATTAAGTCCAAAATCCGCGTGACATTTGTTCCCTAGAGGCCGCGCTACATTTGGTTTAATGCTTTAAAGTTTTGAACATTTCGGTTATGTAATTTGTCAGGAGATATCGGAAAATTGCGTTCGACGGACCGAAGACCTTGGCTCTCTACCGTCAACCGCAAAACTTTTCAACTTTAATTTCATTTTAATTAGCAAGTTTATTTTGTATAATCGCCACACGCAAGACGTTGCGTACAAAAGTTTTTTTATTATAACTTATAAGGTGCCTGGCAGCATTAAGGATTGAGCCCTTTTAGGAAATTACAATATCTTAGGAATTTTGTAACAAGTTTGGTTTTGTTTATGAACCCCGCACACACCCAAAAATCATATCCTTTTTATACATTAAAAGCTCCACCAAACAAGCTTTAACTATGTCCGACTCATGAGTTACGTGTTACACGCAATCTAAAAAGTAGAAAATATATAAATGAATAGTGTAAAAATAACTACCTTTAATTATTACCAATAAAATAACGAATGTTAGAAGTACGGTCTAAAATTTTATTACATAGTAAACTTAATCTTAGCATAAATTTCCACAGTGAAATAGTCTTTTCGTGGTGGCACTTCAAAGATGTTATCAGGCAATGCTGTAACTATTAGCAGTTATATCCTGCATGCCATTTATCAGGATATTGTTCTGATGATAGTGATTTGCTTAAAATAAATTTTGAAAATAATGGAAGAAATCCTTGGTGCAGCGAAAACGTGATAAAATTGAGTATGTATAACTAAGTTTGTTTCTGGTACAAAAAATTGCACTGAATTATTCTTATATTAAACGAGAAACAACTCTAATTTACAAGATGCAGCAGGTAAGTCGAAGCGAAGAGCGCCACGTACCACATTTTGAGAATTGGAGGTAAGGACAGGTAAGTCGATGTAAAAAAAACCACGTACCTATCAACATTTGTTTTGCATACATCACGTATACAGGGTGTCTTGAGCTGGACGCACCGATAGCATTGCTTAAAATTTACATATTAAAACCCCGCCACAGTGCTATGGTTATTAACGGCACTTTGCTGGTCCCAAGCTCATGTGAAGATTGATTGATTGATTTTAAGAAGGGTTATAGTCAGGTTAATGAGCCCAATTTGCACTTCGACTCTGTCGTTTTTTGTGCACCCCTGATCTTTTTTTAAAGTAGACCTGTGCCCTCAACGAGTTGCAGGATGTGTCTTACAAGGTGCTTGTGCGTAAAAGTTGGTTCAGGCGGAGCTTCCCCGAAAAGCTTCTGTCTCTTGCGGTAGAGCGCTGGGCAGTCAAAAATTATGTGTGAAGTTTTCTTCACATAGTCTACAGAGTGAGGCTCCTCTGTGTACACCTATTTTTTGAAGGTGTTTTTTCAGGCGGCAATGTCCTGCAACAAGTCCCATCAACCTTCTGATCTGAGTTCGTCCTAAGTGGAGTACATCAGTTGTTAGTTTGGAGGAAGGTGTCCTAATTATTGCCTTTCCCAGTCTTTGTCCCTGTGTATCCTCCTAGCTAGAAATGTGTTGTGTGACGGTCCACTTTTATATTGCTGTTCGGATGCTGTTTTTGGGTATACCGAATACAGGCTCCGGTCCTATAAACGGGGTAGATGCACCAGTTTTCGCGAGGGCGTCCGCCTTTTCGTTTCCCTCTACGCCTGTGTGCCCGGGCACCCAGATGAGTTGAACTGTGTTCCTCTCTGATAGAAGTATCAGGTGGTTTAAACATTCCCTCTTTAGTTTGGAACTAGTACGAGGTCATTCAAGTGCTTTTAAGGCTGCTTGGCTATCTGACAGGATGCTTATGTGTTGTTTAGTGTACCCACGTTTTGCATTTCCCTGAACACATTGCATTATGGCAAAGATTTCAGCTTGGAATGCAGTGGCTTTAGTGCCTAGAGGTACACTGATGTTCTTTTCTGGTCTTACGCCATGTATTCCTGCCCCTGTGCCTTCTGATGTGCGGGATCCGTCTGTTTACCAAACTAGCCTTTTTGACAGGAAGGGTGGGGGCTCAGGTCAAAATGAAAGGGTTAAGTGTCAAGCTAACAACCTGACCTCGTAACAACAATCTCTGTTAGGAATACTTTAGAAAAGTCTCGGGTAAGACAGCCACAGCAAAGGAAAAAGGACTACTGTACAGTGTACAGGAAGTGACATGGCCGATCAAGAAAAGCTACAGAAACCAAAGTAAAACATATACTATAACGAAATAAGATAATACACCACAGTTCGAAGAGCATGTATCATAGGACGAAATACGGTTAGAAAATTTAGGCCCATAAACGAAAGAATCTGTTCCATTCGCTGCATACAGAAATATGATTGCCAAAAACATTTTTTCCCCAAATAAACAAATTCACAAGGGTACTTGGGTATCCCTCGATAAACGAACGATCAATCAAATAGACCACCTCGTACGGATAAACGCAAGATTCTTTAGTAGCATAGTAGACGTAAAAACTACGAGGTGAGTCATATCAGAATCGGTCTATTATCTGGTAAAAACTAAAGAAAATATGGCGCAAAGAAGAAATAATCTAGAAAACGAAAAAAAGGTGAAACAAATCTGGCAAACAATCAAAAAATCAGTAATAGCTGCAGCATCGGAAGTTTTAAAAACAACTAGTAGTAACCATAAATTATGGTAGGATTAAGAATGTGTAGAATTACTGGGTAAAAGTAACGAAGCTAATAGATACTGGATATAAAAAACGAACAGATTCAAAATACAGAAATACATCGAACAAACATCGAACAAAGAGCAAAGTTTAAAAAGTATGCATGCAAAAGAAGAGAAAAAAAAATAAACTTTTTTTTAACAGAATCAGAAGGAGCAAATAAAAACTAAACGATAAACTTTTATTTAGAATTCTAAAAAGCACCAAAGATTCTAACCTAAATTAACGCTCTGCAAAAACAAACAAGAAAACTGTTTAACAGAAAAGCAAAACATACTGTCAAGATGGCAAAAACACTTAGAACTTCAACTTCAACATAGAACCTTTAATGTAAGAAAGCACCAGTCCGGCAGATACCCACGGACCATGGTACCAACGCCACCAAAATCAGTGATAACATCAAAAGATTGGAAAACAACAAAGCTACAGGCATAGACCACACACCAACAGAACTAATTGAATATAGAGGCCAAAACCATTTCAGAACAGGGCCACCCCCTAATTAAAGAAATTTGAAAACAGATAAGGTTTCGGAGGAGTAAAACACAGCGATTATCTGTCTTATATATAAAAGGGATGATCGCCTAAAATGCAGTAATTACAGGGGGAAATCTCCTTTACGCGTAACTAACAAACTTTTAACCAGCATAATAAAGCATAAAATCGTAGAATATGAACCAGAGGACATAGCACGATACCAAGCTGGATTCCTCTCAAAGGAAGCTAACAAGGCGTCGCGCTAATACAGCTACGGATTTTTTGTGAGGTAACCCAAACTTACCCAGTTCCTCCATTAACGGGTTTTCATCGGTCCTTATACCCAACCAACTCGGACGTCGGCGACTTCTAGCCCCATCTCCGTTTGTTTGTTCCTAAGCAGAGCTTCCGGAGTCTCTGGATTCAGTGTCCTACATGTTTTAACAAGCTATCATTACGGTGTTCTTCCACAACTGCTTGGTCGGTTTGTTAAATACGGAATGACGGTATCTGGTTTCGGTTTCTTGAACACAAAAATAGAGTGCCTACTCGGGCGCCAAATTTGTAACGCTATTTTGTTACGTGGTTAGTGTTTCGGGTAGAATTGTATATTGACTTGAGCGTACAACCTCACTGAAAAGCTTGGGCGCCAGAGTTTATAATGGAGTTTACTCTCCAAACAGACTTCACTGAGCGAGGATTTTGCTCTAGTGCAATTATGCTTTTGAGGAAGAATTTTTCTCAGTTTGACTGCACTTTTGAAGGAGGCTTGTCGGTTGTTGCCGTTCCCTCGTACCTAGTTAACGACCTGGGTAACTGCAGTAAAAATGATGGTCTCCAGGAGTCTAAACAGTTTTACATACCGAAACCATTTGTGCTCAGACAATGTTAATAAGCAAACTATAGCATTAAACCATATATTGTTAAATAAAGCAAAAAATTAAATACAAAAACTATTTTCAAAAACAATTATTACACTAAATCGCAAGGTGTTACAAGCCAAGCGAAGCAATATATAAACAAACAAAAAATACGGAAGCCGTACGGTAGCAGATAAAATACGGCAGCAAATAAGATACGGTAGCAAACGGAAGCATGCGGCAGCAGATCAGTTACGGTAGCCTACGGGAGCAGACAACACGCGGTAGCATACTGTAGCAAACGGTAGCAGATAACTAACCAAGTAACAATAAGACTTTCTGGTGCAAACGTTAATGAATTAAAGATTAATGCGTTATACAGGCATAGCAAGCAAACGGGATTGTACGGGATAGAAGAGAGAGAAGAGTACTGCATCGTGTTTAACGTTCGCGACAGTGAAAAACTACAAGAGAAGAAATTTGCTTTGTGACAAACAACCGCAAAAGACTTGCGTAAAAAAGAGAAAGAAGATCTATTTCGTGACAGACTTGAAATTAAGTATGCTTTCTAGAATCGGTTACCTCAGCTGGTACACTTAAAGTGAAGACGATCAATTGTAAAACTGTATCTGCTAGCCCTAAACCCTAAGAACAAATTTTTTTTAAAAAGACGTGAATTTCACACTTTATAAACAATCTTTCTAGGCCAACCTTCAGTGCACCTCAACCCCTAGAAGACAAAAATTGTTACAAACGACAAAAATTATTTCTTTGGTTAGAGCTAATCATCCAAACCACCCTTAAGTGTACCCAACCCCTAAAAATTGAAAATTTGTAGAAGTGACAAGCATCAGTTTCTTTGTGAAAAACAATCAATCAATCCACCGTCAAGAAATGCACCCCAACCCCTAAAAATAAACAATTTCTAAAAATGATTTAAATCACACTCTTTATTGATACAACCTCTCTAGGCCAACGTTCAGTGCACCTCAACTCCTAGAAAACCAAAATTTTTACAAGCTACAAGAATTATGCTTTTTATTAGAGCCAATCACCCAAACCACCTTCAAATGTATCTACTCTTAAAAATAGAAAATTTGTAAGTGGCAAGCATCAGTCCTTTTAGAAAAGAAAACCATTCAATCCACCGTCAAGAAATGCACTTCAACCCCTAAAAATTAACAATTTCTAAAAATGACAAGGACTACACCCTTTATTAACACAATCTCTTTATGCCAACCTGCAGTGCACCTCAACCTCCACAAAATAAAAATTTCTACAATTTACAAAAATTATGCCTTTTATTACTATTAGAGCATATTTTCCAATTCACCCTCAAGTGTACCCAACCCTTAAAAATTGAAAATTTGTAAAAGTGACAACCATCCGTTTCTTTGTAAAATACAATCAGTCAATCCACCTTTAAGAAATGCACCCCAACCCCTAAAAATTAACAAATTCAAAAAATTACAAAAATTATACCCTTTATTAACACAACCCCTCTAGGCCAACCTTCAGCGAACCTCAACTCCTAGAAAACTAAAATTTTTGCAAGCTATAAAAATTATCCCTTTTATTAGAGCAAATCATCCAAACCACTCTCAAGTGTACACAACTCTTAAAAATTGAAAATTTGTAAAAGTGACAAGCATCAGTTCTTTTATGAAAGACAATCAATCAATCAACCTTCAAGATATGCACCCCAACCCCTAAAAACTAACAATTTCTAAAAATGACAAAAATCACATCCTTTATTAACATAACCTCTCTAGGCCAACCTTCAGTACACTTCAACTCCTAGAAAACAAAAAATTTTACAAGCTATAAAAATTATCTCTTTTATTAGAGCAAATCATCCAAACCACCCTAAGTGTACCCAACCCCTAAAAATTGAAAATTTGTTAAAATGACAAGCATCAGTTTCTATAGGAAAGAAAATCATGTAAGCCACCCTTAAGGTTGAAAATTAAAAACTAGTTCTAAGTGCTATGATGAGCATTTCAGCTTGATTATGGATTTCTTATCGATTCTCGTTCAATTTAATAAAATTGTATTAATTTCTAAAGTAGATGACATAACAAGCAAATTACTGCCATGGAAAACAAATCGCATCATTGCCCGTCTGAGCGCCACTCCATCAGATAAATAAATTAAGAAATACGAGCTAGTTGTCGAAATAGAACATAATTTTAATTTTAATTTACGAAGATTTGAAAAGAAAACAGAAAAACTACAACTTACGTATTGGAAGCAAATGGGCGACACAGTATTTTCCTGATAGTCTAAAAATAGATTGTGTTGAGCTGTACCGAATTTAAGGTTAGCCTGTTTCAATAATTTTTTTTAGTGAATTACACAGTGCACCATGGGGAAGTTTTTTAATTAAACAAGGGGCAACTCCGACTATAAGCAATTTCCCTCTATTTTCGGTACAACTCGGCTCTTAATTATCCCGCTCGTACTTCTTTTGCTACAAAAAATCCCTTGCAAACTAGGAAAAAGACTGAAAACCCTTTGTAAACAGTGCAGACTAATTAATTCAAGTTTCCCTCGTCAACACAGAGGGGAGATATTTCGCCAAAGTTGCGATTGATCTGACAGTTCCTGATAACGTTTGATCAATTATTCTTCTTTTAGTTGCAAACGAAACATCGGTTTTTTGTATATGCGGCTTTACTTTGTACGTTTGGTCTCCAGAATTTTTCTTTTATTAACGTCTAACGCGAGAAATGAATAAGATTTTCTTTTGGAAAGTTACCGTTTTCACCTTCTTACTACTTTTTTCTTCACCAAATTTTGTTTATAACAAATATTGTTTGAAGTTGAGTGATAAAATAAGCAATTGGAGATTTGTGGCTTGATGTCCAGTTTTTGTACCATGAAAGTTATTTCTTTAGGGTCGTTTTCGTTGCGCGTAAGTATAAATGACTACAGCCGTACTTGCGGGGTTGTTCCTAAATAAAAGTTTTTTTTGTATTTTAAGTCTCAGCAATTACAGTCCGTGTTTATTTTAGACCCAAAAAAATTTTATTAATAACGGAATTCTAGGCGAAATTAATTACTTTTTTAAATTATTTAATTAATAAAAACAAATGCGTTTGCAAATTTAAATCAGCGCTCTTTGAATGTGCACAAAAATTCATGGTAGCAAGCGCACATGAGAGATAATTTGGATTTCGTGTCTAATTTGCACAAAATCTGCAGTTGACCCAGCAAATTCGCGCTGAAACAAATGGCCTGAAAGATTCCATTTTCTGTGTCATTAGTTTCTACTTTCGGCACCCAAATCCATCCTGTCGACTCAAACTGAAAGAAATTTAAAATCGAGCGTTTCCTGTTCTTTTTTCTTAAATGAAATTCGTGCCTTAAGTTGTAGAAACATTAATTTGATTAGGTGTTTTAGTCCGCGTTCGGAGGACGAGCTTTCCAGATGCTGCCGGATAGAACTCGTCAGAGTTTAATGCGAATCGTTTCGCTCATTGGAACTCAGATAATAAATTTAACGGGATAATGTCGCAATTTTCTAAAGTTTTAAATGCAATTAAGGTCTACACTCAAACGCGAAACTTTATTCGTTCAACATCGAATATACAAAAAAGTCCTTTTTGCATTGCTAGGCTAAGAAAAGATAAATTACTGTTCAGAGGTTTATTTTAAGATTAGTTGAACTACTGGAAACTGCTTCATTACTGCAGATTAACTAGAAAACTGCTAATGTACAACATATATTTAAATTTTTATACATTTCAAGGAAGTGGGGTGATACAGGCAAATACGTGAGTTTCCGAACGTAGCTGCATGCTTCCAGGAGGTTTGACTTTTAAACCATGACGCCCCATCAGTTTATGCCAAACTTCTATTAGCCGTGTTTTCGTACCTCTGTATTTGAGGGTACTTTCAACCCCTCTAACGACTGCCACGTAGTTAATGCGACAGCCGGGACCACCTATTCGCGTGCCATTCCGAGAGCACGAGGCGCCGTGTGGACTCGGTTTTTCGGACACCCATCCAAGTACTGACCAGGCAGAGCTATGCTTAACCTTGCTGATCGCACTCGAATAGGTAATAATTCTCTTGACATTTAAATTTAAAATAGGTCTATTGAATGCAGCAGCTTTCTGTTTATTTAAAGATGGACGAAGAGTGTTGCTACATTTTAATTCAATGCTAAATGCGTAACTTTTTTTTATTAACATCCATGATCTGATTACAATCTGTCTAAGTAGACAATAAGTAACAGTGTTGACAGTGATTAATTGACATAGTAGGGACTTGCCCATTGGCAAGCTCCTTAAGTGTATTACACATTAAGTGAGATTTATGACTGCATGGATTTTACTGAATTACATAATAATAATACTCAAGTTCTTTGTAGAAGATCAAGAGAATCGTGTCTCTTGAGTCTCTTCACTCTGGGGGCGATGAGTAGGTCCTTGACCAAAATGTTCGGGTGATCTCTTAGGCGGTCCTGGTACCTTGCACTCAGGGTGGCAATTCTTTTTTGACAGTTGTGGTTTGAAGATCCCGATCTTTAGCCATCTCTTATGTCCCTAAGGCGTCGGGTTAAACATGGCTAGGGGTTGTTTTTATGGCTATGTTCCAGGAGGTTTGACTTTTAAACCATGACGCCCCATCAGCTTATGCCAAACTCCTATTAGCCGTTTTTTCGTACCTCTGTATTTGAGCGTACTTCCAACCCCTCTAACAACTGTCACGTTCTTAATGCGACAGCCGAGACCACTTATTCGCGTGCCATTCCGAGAGCACAAGGCGCCGTGTGGACTCGGTTTTTCGGACACCCATCCAAGTACTGACCAGGCAGAGCTATGCTTAACCTTGCTGATCGCACTCGAATAGGTAATAATTCTCTTGACATTTAAATTTAAAATAGGCCTATTGAATGCAGCAGCTTTCTGTTTATTTAAAGATGGACGAAGAGTGTTGCTACATTTTAATTGAATGCTAAATGCGTAACTTTTTTTTATTAACATCCATGATCTGATTACAATCTGTCTAAGTAGACAATAAGTAACAGTGTTGACAGTGATTAATTGACATAGTAGGGACTTGCCCATTGGCAAGCTCCTTAAGTGTATTACACATTAAGTGAGATTTATGACTGCATGGATTTTACTGAATTACATAATAATATACTCAACTTCTTTGTAGAAGATCTAGAGTGTCGTGTCTCTTGAGTCTCTTCACTCTGGGGGCGATGACCAAAATGTTCGGGTGATCTCTTAGACGGTCCTGCTATCTTTCACTCATGGTGGCAATTCCTTTTTGACAGTTGTGGTTGGAAGATCCCGATCTTTAGCCATCTCTTATGTCCTTAAGGCGTCGTCTTAAACATGGCTAGGGGTTGCTTTTATCGCTATGTTCCAGGAGGTTTGACTTTTACACCATGACGCCCATCAGCTTATGCCAAACTCCTATAAGCCGTTTTTCGTACCTCTGTATTTAAGAGTACTTCCAACCCCTTTAACGACTGCCACGCAGTTAATGCGACAGCCGGGACCACCTATTCGCGTGCCATTCCGAGAGCACGAGGCGCCGTGTTGTCTCGGTTTTTCGGACACTCATTCAAGTATTGACCAGGAAGAGCTATACTTAACCTTGCCGATCGCACTCGAATGGGTAACAATTCTCTTTACATTAAAATTTAAAAAAGCGCGTTTGGTCTATTGAATGCAGCTGCTTTCTGTTTATTTAAAGATGGACGAAGAATGCTGCTACATTTTAATTCAATGCTAAATGCGTAACTTTTTTTTATTAACATCCATGATCTGATTACAATCTGTCTAAGTAGACAATAAGTAACAGTGTTGACAGTGATTAATCAACATAGTAGGGGCTTGCCCATTGTCAAGCTCCTTAAGTGTATTACGCATTAAGTGAGATTTATAACTGCATGGATTTTACTGGATTACTTAATAATAATACTCAAGTTCTTTGTAGAAGATCTAGAGGGTCGTGTCTCTCGAGTCTCTTCACCCTGGGAGCGATGAGTAGGTTCTTGGCCAAAATGTTCGGGTGAACTCTTAGACGGTCCTGGTATCTTGCACTCAGGGTGGCAATTCCTTTTTTACAGTTGTGATTTGAAGATCTCGATAGATAACATGGTTTGGTACATACCACGGTGCATTACAGATCGCCCGTAATGTTTTGGACTGAAATCTTTCCAGTTTTAAGATATTTGCGTCACTGGTAAAACACCAGATTTGGATGCCGTATGGCCAAGTGGGTTTTAGTATCGCCTTATAGAAAAGAAGTTTGTTGCCCAGCGTCAGGTGACAGTCAACCTATACATCTTGCCGTAGGCCTAGCTGAAGTCGTTTATTCCATATGTGTTTTGACCAGTTTAGTCGTATGTCTAGGTGGATGCCGAGATTATTCACCTCATTATTTTGTGGAAGTGGAATGTTACACAGGTACACAGTTGGGCAAATCCCTCTGCGAAGGGTGAAGGTGATGTGTGTAGACTTCGTACTGTTCACTTTTGTGCGCCACTTTTTTAACCAGCACTCAATCTTGTTGAGATGATTTTGTAGAAAACGGGATGCTATATTGGGATCCTGGTGTGATGACATTACGGCAATGTCATCTGCAAAGGTGGCGATTTGTGTATTAGTGGTAGTTGGTAGATCGGCTGTGTATATTAGGTAAAGAATAGAGTTAAAAACACTTCCTTGTGGAACCCCTGACCTAATTGTTACCCAGGGGGTGTGCACCACCATATTTTTTTAGAAGAAAGTGCCTTTCTGTTAGGTAGGATTTGAGCACTTTATAATATGGATGCGGTAGATTTATTTATCTTCATCTTGTAGTTCAGGCCTTGGTGCCACACTTTATCAAAGGCCTGCGATATATCGAGGAAAGCAGCGGAGCAATAACTCCTAGTTTCTAGATCATCCTTTATATTACTGGTTACTCAGTGCACCTGCTCAATTGTGGCATGTTGTTGACGAAATCCGAATTAAATGCTGTGTATCAGGCTTCTTTCTTTAATAATAGGTTTTAATTTTTTTACGAAGAGTTTCTCGAACACTTTAGATATTATAGGTAGCAGGCTGATGGGACGATAAGATGTTACCTCAGATGAGTCTTTACCAGGTTTCTGGATCATTATAATCTGCGCAACCTTCCACTGGGATGGAAAGCGTCCGATTTTTATTACTGCCTTCTTGTGGAAGCTCTCTTAGGATTTTGCCTGTTACCAAATCGTACCCTGGGGCTTTGTTAGGATTGAGGTTGATGGTTATAACGTCTTTTACTTCAGATATTTTGAAGCTAGTGATAGGAGTATCCATTTGATATGGGGCTTCTAGTAGTTGCTGGCTAGGAGCTTCCTCCTCTAGCGATATCTCCCTTGGGAGGGGTTGGAATACATTGCTAAGATGTTCAGCAAATGTATTGGCTTTGTCTTGTTCATTTCTGGCCCAATTTCCATTAGTTCTTCTGATAGGTGGATTTGTTCTTTGGGGATTTTTAATTTTTTTAGTTACTTTCCACAGGGAAGAGAGAAGAAGTTTTTAATTCCTTGATTTGAACAGTTCCTTTATTTTTCGTAACTCGGTTGAGGTTTGTTTTATCGATAGGGGCTCGTGTGGTTTGCCAGCGTTTCCCCAGCTTCCTTTTTTCAATAATTTTCTTTCTAATGTATCCACGACAGCTTGTCTGTTTTATGTATGTGGGGGGTTGTTTCCCATACAGCTTATTGTATCGCTTTTCTAAGTTGTTCTGCTGCTTTGTCAATTTCTTGATCTGTTTACAATGATAAGTTTAAATTTAATTGACTGGTCGCGTTGTCTTGAAAAGCTTTCCAGTCAGTATTTTTGTTGGTTAAGGTGGGAGGCTTAGTTTTGTAGCAAACTTGTGACTCTAGGTTAACCAAAAGTAGGGTGTGATCTGACGATAAGTCTAAACATGATTCTACTGTCAGATAATTGTGAAAAATACCTCTTGAGGACTGCTAATGTTTAACATGGATTTAAATTTTTATACATTTCAAGGATGTGGGGTGACACACGCAAGTACGTGAGCTTCCGCATGTAGCTGCATGCTGTAATAATTCTCTTCTTCTTCTTTAGCCATCCTTTATGCCCTTACGGCGTCGGGTTAAACATGGCTAGGGATTGCTTTTATCGCTATGTTTCAGGAGGTGATGGAGTTCTTCGACTTTTAAACCATCACCCTGTATCAGCTTGTGCCAAACTCCTATCAGCCGGACCTGCAACTCCTCTAACGACTGCCGCGTTGTTAATGCAACAGCCGGGACCAACTATTCGCGTGCCATTCCGAGAACACAAGGCGCCGTGTTGACTCGTTTTTTTAGACACCCATCTAAGTACTGACCAGACAGAGCTATGCTCAATTTTGCTGATCGCACTCGAATAGGTAATAATTCTCTTTACATTTAAATTCAAAAAAACGCGCTTGGTCTATTGAATGCAGCTGCTTTCTGTTTATTTAAAGATGGACGCAAAGTTTTGCTACATTTTAATCCGATACTAAATTCGTAACTGACTAACCATAACATGGCGACTGACTCTCACTGCCACACAGTTCGAGGTATTTATTTATTATTTTACGCAAATTACGACGTTTTTCCTAATTTACTGGCAACAGCATAGCCACAGTGTATTTAACTATAGTAGATAATACAACTACAGAAAAAAACAAAGAAAATGATTATTTATGTATGTACCTATGTATGTATAGACAAGACACCATACCTTCTGCTTCAAACCAAATTTACTTGGAAAATAAACCACTAGCTTACTGCTCCATTAGTTTTATCAATTTCCTGCTAATTACAGTGTTTCTGTGTTCTTACAGAAGCTGCAATTTAAGCGTGACAAAACAAGGCAGTAATAATGCCGCACTAATGACAGAATCGCGTAAACAGCACCACAGCTTTGATAACTTACCATGTCTTTAAAAAGGCGCACCTCTTCTAATTATGAATGAACTTCTTCGGTTGTAATCGTTATAATTAAGACAACAAATTCTTTGGAAACAAAGTTAGAATACGTTGTACATTAAACATGAATTACATAAGGATTTACATGGTGATAACGATAGAGTAATTACACAACGACTGATAAAGTAAACATTAGAAAACTGGGTTTTAGAATTACAGTACATATTGATTGTTATTATTTGTTATTGTAAAGTGTCAATAAGAAGATACGCGCCTAAAAAACATAATGCTGGTGTTTGTAGATTTTAATATCAATATTATTGCGTAATAGAAACAAACATATTTTTAAAATACAGGGTGATTCAGAACAACAACCACAAACCTTCAGATATAGTAGAGAAGACCGAAACATTTATTTTGAAATAAAGAACCCGCAACAGCTTTTTATAACACGATGCACAACAACTAACATTATTAGGAGTAAGCGAGGCAAAATTTATAAGCAAAAAGAAACGAGTTAACTTTCCCCTACGCTAATGGTTGCGGAGAAGGTCAACTACCATGGTTAGCTCAGAAGCCAGGATTCGTTGAAAATAAACATTAAATACAATACTTATTACCCTATTAGTACAATTTATAATCTGTGTATTTAATGAAATAAAGCTATTATTTCATTTATAATATTAATATACAAGGGCGAAACAAAATGATATCTTTCCAAAACAGTACACTACTGGAATTTCAAGGTGCGGGTTCCTACAACCTTGATCGGGCTACCCAAATATGTTGGGCTGCCAAAGTTTGTTTGTCCCTGAAGCTGTGGCAATGTCTGTAAATAAAATAATTTACACAGTGGTTAAATGTTAATAATTCAGAATGGGTCGTATTTCAGGTTTTGCTTCTCAGTTTGAGGTTAAAAGTTTTTCGGCGCAAGCATACTGGTTTTATATTCGCGAAACTTGTTGGGAAGATAGGTTGATGCTTTCCTTCCCCAGCCCTTTTTTTTTTAAATTAAAACGACTAAATTAATTGTGATGGTTTTTAAAGCTGTTGTCACCAGGATTACGTGTTACAAAGATATTAAGTTCTAGGAAAAGTTTTTAAAGCATGTGCGGAGTTTAGAAACTGGGTGCAAATCGGTGCACGTGCTCTAATAATTTAGTGGCGAAAAATTAAGTTTCAGCCCAGGTAGACAAACTCTAACGTCATACCAGATGGACGCCCAAGAACCCCGGTAAGACGCCTAAACAAAGGTTGAACGGTCGTTTTGGCGATTGAAACTTGGTACGTCCACTTCTCTTCGGAAAAGTTCAAGGTCTTCTTAATTAGGACCAAAAAAGACTGGATATATGATTTCACCAGGTAGAATCTTTACTATATTTTTGGATGGGCGCTAAATACCTAAGCGGTAGTACGTCGATGTAAGAATGGAAACTTTTAATTTCCTAGTCGGGTATATATTTTGTTGCGTCACAGTCACCACGTTTGGGAGTGTCAACAGGTTATATATTTGTTTTGGCCGTTGAAAGTCATCGATAAGCAGGTGAAATTTATATCCATGACATTAACAACTTGCGCCCTTGAAGTGTTCTTTTGCTTCTACGCCCATATTTAAAGTGTCAATTGAAGGGGGTTTCCGACGTTGTTAAGGTAGCGGTGAATATGGTCAGACCGGCCACCAACCTACCTGGAATGTGCCTAGGCGATCAGTACTGGGACTGTTACCTATATTGGGTTAAAACTTTAACGGGACTGGTACTATGGTGACCAGATTGGTTCTGTAGAAGCACGGTCCAGACCTTGTCATCGGGAAGATCTATCGTAGTGGTCTTATTGTGGTCAGGTTTTCGGTTCCGTATAGCATTTTTGTTAATATTGTTACTACTCTATAAAAGAAAGCTGTGTAGATAGTTTTAGTCATTTTCCGCATTGCCGTGCAATGCAAAAAACTTGATTTAATTTTAACTTTCCGCTACTGGCAGTATTAATTTTATGCCAATTTATAAACTTTTCCAAAAATGCATGTTGTGAACCACCAAGAATTAAAATACAGTTGTTTTTGTGGGTGGGGCGGCAAATGGATGGTCCGATTTCGATAAGTTTTGCAATGTGGGGTATATCAAAAGTTCATCCTTAATTCACATTTCCGTTTCAACCTTCTAGTTTTAAAATAGCGGCCGTTACAAACTGTTTTAAATTATTATCTTTAACGTCTCATTAATCAAAAACCTTAGAGATTATAATAGCTCTAGGCCAACACATAGTTGGTACGTTTCAAAATTTTATTTTAATTTAATATTTAAAAATTTTGAAATTTTTAAAAATACAAATTTTCAAAATTTTTTAAACATTAAAACAATTTTTCAAGATTGTAAGAAAAGTCAAAAAAGTGCTCAGATTTGTATTCTACGCATGTCGAACTCCTGATCTGCGCAAGCGCGATTTTCTTACTACCACTTACGGTCACCCCCGCCATCGACTTATTGTTTTTTCAAAAATTTATAATTTTTTACTAGAAAAGCAGTATGGATAGGTTAAATGATTATAGAAACAACCTTTCATTGCGAAAATAGCTATAGTCGTTACCTAAACAGTTTAATTAAATAGTTGTAAAAAAAATTTTAATCAAATTACAAAGTTTTCAAAACTGTAAATTTTGATAATTTTCCAAAAGTATTAACAATTTTCAAATTTTCAGTTTTAAAAAAAATAGAAGACGGTTTTAAAAAATTTGAATGTCATATTTTTTAATTTCGAAATATTCCAAAAGTAAAAATTTTTCAAATAATTGCAAAAAACTGTAATTTATGAATATTAAAAAAAATTAAAATTTCAATACAGACAAGAAAGATCTCGTGACGGTTGCCCGACAGTTTTTTAATATTATAATTGTACCATTCAGAGTTCTCTGTAGAGAGTACGTTAACTTCTGAAGGGGCTGTTGATATTTCGTGCTTGTAATTTCCGCAGGGATAGACCGATTTTGATCACTTTTGGAATGCGGTGGGGTGGGGTGGGGTGGAGTGGGACATATGGCCAAAATAAGTCGACAACAAGTTAAAACCAAATCGAAAACAGAAGCGGGAGTTAGACGTAGCATTTTTCGGAAACTAGATTTGCCAAATCTGAAAACCAAATCTGATTAAGAATTTTAAGACAAATCTATTGCTATCTCCGTAAACTGCATACAAATGGCGGCTGCTACGATTTGTTCTAGAAATTTAGATTTTAGCGCGTTATTACTCAAAAACGAGTTGATATATCTGAATCAAATTTGTTATCAAAATAGCAATATAGAGACGCAATGCAATGTTACCATGCACGAAAATTTTTTTTAAGATAAAAGCTAAAAATAGTTGAATGCCTGCTAGCGACGTAATGGATAATGCACAAAATGAGACCGTTTTTAAGAGAAGTTTCAGAATGACAATAAAATATATTAAAATAAATTTTTTAACAACTTACAACAACAATGCAAGTAATATATTCGTCAAAATTTCGAAAAATGAGATTTTGATGGAAATGCACTTTTAGGGTCCGAGAATACCTAAAATATACGAATACCGTGTGCGTCTGTCTGTGTGTTTGTGTGTGTGCTTGTATACACTTTACAGCTCAGACGACTTAACACAGAAAACCCCATGTAGCTTTAATAGATTGGTAGTCACACTGAGATGAAACCGCAAAGAAACGAGTATGGTCCCCCCCCCCCAAAAAAAAGCGGTAGTGAGGGGTGTTATATTTCAATATAGAAGCGCTCGAAAAAGAAGTTTACATTTGTATTCTACGCATGTCAAATAGTCGATCTGCACAAGCGCGATCTTTTTATCGCTCCCTGGTAATCCCCACCATCTTGTTTTCTTGTTTTTTTTTAATGTACAAATTTCGACTTTAAAGTTGGTATATACTGTGTATAAAGTAACCCCCCCTCCCCCCAACTTTAACAACAATAATTAAATTTTGTATCGTTCAAAATGGCGACTGGGCGCCATTTATGGATTTTTTTAAATAGAAAGGGAGGTCGAGTGACACTTCATTTGAAAGGTTTTTTAGTTCTGCGCCTGATCTTAGAGTTTCAAAGAAAAATATTCAGCCATAACAAAATAAAAATGTTTGAAGGTAAAGAAGTCTATTTAAAAAAACTAAGAATTAAAGCAAAAAGAAATTAAAGTGTCTGAAATGTTCACCATTCACTTGTTGGCACATAAAAAGTCGGTTATGAAATTCCTGCCTTACATTTTCATAAGTTTCTGGAGTGATACTTTAGCAAACTTCTGTAATGCGTTGCTCCAGTTCTTCAATTGTTTCTGGACGGGTTCTGTACACTTTCGATTTCAGATATCCCCATAGAAACAAATCTAAGGAAGTTAAATCTGGGGAGCGAGCCGGCTATTCTACAGGCCCCCGCCTACCAATCCATCTTCCAAGAAAATGTCCGGTGAGAAAGTCAGAAACAGGCCAATAATAATGAGGCGGCGCACCGTCTTGTTGAAACAAAACGTTTTCAATATTATTTCCAGTCACCTGAGATACTTCTGGGAAAATTTTGTCCCGCAAGTGAAAAAGAAGACTAATTGATAAAAAAATCAAAACAATTTTGAATTGAGTGAGTCAATTTGTTATGGCTAAATGTTTTTCTTTGAAACTCTAGGATCAGACGCAGAACTAAAAGACCTTTCAAATGAAGTCACTCGACCTCCCTTTCTATTAAAAAAAGAATTTTTAAATGGCGCCCAGCCACCTTTTTGAATGATGCAAAATTTAATTATTGGCTAAAAAGTAGTATTTAATTACCCATTAAAGCACACCAATGGTTGTGGTAAAATATCAAGTCGTTCAAAAGTTAGTTGGGGGGGGGGAGAGGGGGGAGTTACTTTAAAGACAGACGGTAGACTTGTTAATTGAGTATAAAACCAACCTTCTATTGAGAAAAGACCTATGCGTCTTTCGTTTTGGTCGTTCACCTGAACAGTTCAATTGAATCTTTAACGAAAAAACAATTTTTGAAAAATTTTCGGGTTTTAGCCGATAAACATTCTATGCAATTTACAAAATACCAGAAATCATAAAACCAGATAACTGTAGCAAAAAAATAACGGGGCGGGAAAAGAGTGATCTTCTTCAGTGTAGAAACGCTCGAAAAAGGGGTTCAAATTTGTATTTCACAAAGTTTTTAATATTTTAAAAAAATTTGATTATTTTGCATATTTTTAAAATTTTGTGTTTTGTTTGTTTGTTTGTTTGTTTAATCTTATACCCGAAGGTGTCGAGGTCTTTTACTCCGGGTAGGCTCTTCGCTTGTGTAATAGGAGACAGTGGGGCCTTTTGGCCTTTAAACCGCCACGCTCCTGAAGCTTATGTAAACTTTGAAAATTTTGAGATATTTAAAAAATTGTTAAAAACCGTAGGGTGGTAGGAAGATTGCTTTTGCGCAGATCGGCAATTCGACATGCGTAAAATACGAATCTAACCTTCTTTTTTGAGCGCAACTTTCTCTGTGGAATTCATACAATCAACTGAATCGTTTCTAGAGAAAAAGTATAAGAGCTGCATGTCAACAGTTCAATAATTCATAGCTGCGATAACAAATTCAAGCAAACACAGCACAATAATAATAGCTTTTATTATTATTATTAACCATAAGATAACTCATATCACAGATAAGGTTGACACTACAGATATACGACCCCTTATACAATATGTCCGCTCATATTTGGAGACGAAATTACCCGTATAACCAAATCTATAAAGATGTCCTAGGCGATAGAGATATTTAAAGATGCGGTAAAGATTACGTGATACAGGTGTAATATGTATCGGAGCTGTACTTTAGCCTATACCTTAACTGTATAGATTAAATATTTACCGCATCTATATGATATCTATACTTGTTTCCAGTACAGTTTTATCTTTATCACATCTGTATCACATCTTATTCTATGCTATACCGCACCGGTACTTCTAGCAGGGATTTATCTTTATCGGATCTGTAGATAATATATACTGATTGTCTTTATAGTTGTACCTTTAACAAATCTCTACAATATCTTCATGCAGGCTATATCGCACCTGTAGCGCAATTATCGATTTTGTCTTTATCGAATCTGTGCTAAATATATACTGCCTGTCTTTACAGTTTTATCTTAAGCCTAAAACCGCTGTGTATAGCGTCAATCTAAACACTATCTTTATTTGTTGGCCTTGTGTATAAAAACGTTAAAAATGGCGCATCAACAAGATCAAGAATTTAAAGTTTACGAATTTGATGGAACCTTGGATATTTGTGTGCTTCCTACAATTATAATAATAATTTATGACATAACCATTAACCAAGGCTGCTGTCTCCAATGTGAAGTTATTTTCGATAGGGGGATCATTTACCACAATATCTATAAACCACAAGTAAATAAAATGATAACCTTCATCATAAACTGTTATTACACCTATAACCAATACTATACCTTTTGATGTGCCTACAGCAGAGAGCATTTTCTCAGTTCTGCTGTACTTATAACGTCCAACCGCGGATTTACGGGGGTGGTGATGGTATTAGGGGTAATAACCCCCCCCCCCCCCCCAGAAGGCCAAAAAAATCACCTAAAGCACTAGAAGTAAAGTGTTTTTGAACATGTAATTGGAAAAACTTTGTAAATAAATATATTTCATCGGCTAAAAGTTCCAGCGAAACACCATAAGAATGACTCAATTGCAAAGAAACTTTCTTAACGGTAAAACCTAAAACCAAGCCGGACGTTAAACAATGCATGGCTTAAGATTAGCTCTAAACCTTTATGGGGGTTTATAAACAGACCTGTTTGGAAAGTCCACTCACCAAAAAGATAAAGATATTTAAAGCTTATCCCAGCGCCAGCAGTACAAAGTACGAACCGACATCAATACAATGATCATATTACGTAATATTTTTTTCTTGAAATTACAATTCTGACCTCAGAAATGGCGGGAAATTCAGAAATAATGTACTTTAAAATAGTTGGTGGTAAAATAATACAAAGACATCAATTATTTCGAAGTAAGATTCTCGAAATATCTGAACCTACTAAAACTGTTTTATATTTTATCCCCTATAATTCTTCACTGTTTATTTTTCTTAATACTTTAATCTGTTGTCTTTTTTTTTTGTTTCGGCATCAGTTTATTAAAAACTTAGCAAAGCTACAAACGATACACTTTACCAACTATTTATAAAATGATTTTACTCTACATTAAAATTAATGTAAAAAACAAAATTAGAAAATGAGAAACATGAAACACATTTAACTTTAAAAATTTCAAGAGCCCACAAAAATGTCTAACTTTATTATTAAGCGTCCAATGCGTTTTCTACGTAGTCCCTGTTAATCACGTTTTATCCAAGCATACTATACGCCCTTAACGAGATATTATGCAACGTCACTATAAATTTTACTGCAAAAAAAAACGGTTTAACCCTAACTGTAATTCTTGGTAGTACATTTGTATCATATTGTCCATCATAACCTTCTGTAATACTCTTAAAACATTTAGCGGTCTAATCTTATAAGAGGCGAGATTAGCTCAGGGTGCAAGGAGACCGACTCACAAACCAAAGATGGCCAGTTCGATTCCCCGCTAAGGTAAAGTATGCAGCGCATTTTTAAAATTAAAAATCTATCAATAAATACATTAGTGTAAATGAAATTAGCTAAAAAAATACAGAGGGGTTGTATAAAATATTATAAAAGAAAATACATCCGCGTAAAAAAATATTTTTTTTTTTATCTAAAATTAATTGCTTGAATTATCTATACCGCACCTTAATTTGGACGATACAGCATCGGAATAGTATCTTTAAAAACCTATATCGTATCTTTACAGTACCTTCATGTGCTCTATGCGCAATCTTAACTGCATCTGTACTTTAACTATATGTTGTCTGTACAGGAGCTTTACATCTTATATACAGAGTTAGTAAAGACAACTATACCCAATCGATATGTAATCTCTATCGTCGCGCTATCCATAGGGTACAGAAAGCCTGTATCGACTAAAGATTTAAATACAGGTTCGATATAGGTTCTGTATTGTGTGGTTATACGGGTAGCGTTAGTTTGGCTGCTACGCACCAGACCAATTTTAGGGCGCTGCTGTCGCCATTTGTTTATTACTGTTGAAATGTGTTGGAAATTGTTTTATCAGGGATTTGAGTGCATCTGTCACAGATAACGTTAAAAACCTAACCTTATTTGGGATCTGGTTAAAGCGTGTATTTTATATTTCCCTTGTGTTTACTGTTTACTGAAATTTGATATTTCAGAAAAAGTAAATTATTCTTGATATTTTGTTTGTTTCTTCTAAGGTTCTCGCAGACGTAATGTGTATACCTACGTTCACATTTCACTAAAAGCTAGCTCATTCTAATGTTTTTCTCTTTAACACTGCATTCTGCAAGGTTAGAGTTACCTTATTAGTTATTACAGACTGCAGTTTAAGTGCCAGAGCTGAAGACCATAGGTAAAGGTTTTTAAAGCTTCGCCACATGAGGGTGACTTCAAAGTGATGCTATACCTAGATATTTACCTTATAACTTATATTGATTATATTTTAAAACTGTAATATGTAATGGTTCCAGAGGCATAACATAAAATAAATTGTAATTTAAATATATTTTGAGGTTACAATTCCATTGATTTTATTATTAATACACTATATTTCACAACTGTATCATACGTCTTTGTAGTCTTATTTACTTGGAGTCTGTCACATCATGAATATAATTTGAGTAGAATTGGCTTCAATATTAATTATTTACGAAAAATTGCGATTTGACAATTAAACATGGCAGATGGCTGTCTAACTTTTGGTTTGAATATGTGCTAAGTAATCTGCTCAATTACAGTCATCTGTTACTTAATTATTTGTGAGAGTACAAATTGTCATTGTAGCGCCATCTTTTTGCAGATTATTAATCATATAAAACAAGCTGCCGATAGCTCACATATTTACCGTATATCTGTAGTGCTAACCTTATCTGTGCTCATATTAATGTTTATGTTTAGACATAATCTTTTTGGCCTAAAAAATTCTGTCAATTTTGACGTGATAGGGAAAAATTAGGGTATTAAATTTAATTACATTTTAGTAGCAGCATTTTCGAATTATTGAAACGCTTTTTAGTTGAATAAGCGTTTGAAAGACCTTTCGAAGCGTAATAAGAACCGAGTCATCATGTCAACAATCAGTTTCCCTATTCATTGCTGGCAGCTTTCAATTGGCGTTGTTCCGTCGTTTGTTGGCAGCTCTGGCTGCAATAACAAGTGATAGCAGCTTTTATACTCTCTCTCCGCCTACTTCGTTTTTATTGCATCGGGCAAATGCTATAATTTAACATAAGGCACTTGCAATAAGTCTCGGGTATAATTTTTATTACCAGCCATTCCGATTTTAGTCGTGAATTTAGAGGACGTCGCAAATTACTTCTAGAACCTTTAATTAATCTTTTTGGAACAAATTTATTCAGTTTTTAATTTTCTGCTAGAAAGACACGACACCTTGAATAAATTGAATAACTTTTCTAATTAGTCGGTCAGGTAAGTAATCCTCCATTCGATCTTTTTAAATATTTATGATCGGTTTGTTTTTGGAAAATTAAGCTTCGTTCGATTCGGCATACAACGACTTTCTGAATTTGTGGGGAGCTTCTCACAAAAATAGTTGAGCTGCCTGGAGCTGATGTATTTTGATGTCAATACGACATGCACGTGCCTTGCCTTAGTCTCTGGGGAGCAATGCCGCTCGCGTTACACTATAAAGTACAGCTAACCTACCTGTAATTAGCAAAGTTAACTGCCGTAACCGAAACCCATAAAAACTGCAAGCAATTTATTTCCTTATATAACTTTGCTCTGTATCAGTGCGCAACTAACTTCGATAGTTTCTCAAGCCTGTAAAATTTGTTTTTATTTTATTACGAGTTTGTTAAATTTTCCCTAGTTATTTAATGGAACCATGTTTTATATTTTAACGGCCACTGCTTTGTGCATGCGATATCTCCACAATAAATTTTATTTTATTATTATTATGAATATTTTGTCAGGCAGAAATTAATTGTAGAGAAGAATTAAACACTTTTCTTCTGCAGTCTTCGGAAGTTAACGTACTTTCCCTGCAGAGCAAACTGTTAATGTTATAATTACAATATAAAAAAAAACTGTCGGGCAACCGCCACGAGACCTTCCTCGTTTGTATTGAAATTTTGAATACTTTATTAATATTTCATAAATTACAGTTTTTTGAAAATATTTGAACATTTTTTACTTTTGAGAGAGTTCGAAATAAAAAGTATATAACATTCAAAATTGAAATATGAATATGAAATATTTTTCTATAGTTTTAAAAGTCTTAAAAACTGTAAAAAATTATTAAACTGTAAATACTTTTGGGAAATTATCAACATTTTCAGTTTTGAAAACTTTGTAAGCTGTTAAAAATTTCTTTTTACAATTATTTAATTAAACTGTTTAGGTAACGACTAAAACGAAATGCGCTATAGTTGATTTTCATGTAAAAAATTGTAAAGTGTTGGAAAAACAATAAATCGATGGCGGGGGTGACCGGGAGACTAGCGTCTAGTGGCTTGGATTACAGGTGATCCTGACTTGCGCAACGTCGTCTAATAGTTAATGAAGGTGTAAGTGTAAAGTGAAATTGCATTGTTAAAGATAATAGAAAACAACAAATCCTTTTTTTTTTAATTTATTACCAGACTTGCGTGTTAGTATGCCGTCAATCAGTGAGTGAATGCAAATTTGTCTTCGTATTTTTTTTAAATATTACTGCTATTAACAAATAACCTAGCGTAAACAGCAAAACGCAACAATAGTGTTTAAAAAAAACAATAAAAAAAAATTTTGGTCCCAACCGAGATTCGGCTCCACAACCACTTATGCAGTAAAAAAGCAGTACACTCAAACACACCCGCATATCCATCTGTGCCACTACGAACTTGTGGTTTACACACATTCCAGCTGCATGCCGAGGAGGTGCGCAAGTCATGTGAGGTAGAATCGGCTGTGACCCAAGCGACTATCCGTTTCTGACCGGGAGTGGTAGTAGGAACATCGAGTTTGCGCAGATCAGCTATTCGACATGCGTAGAATACAAATCTGAGCTCTTTTTTTGAGCGCGTCTATATTGAAGTTGAACACTCCTCCCCACCACCCTAATAGAGCTATCTGGTGTTACGATTTCTACTATTTTGTAATTTTTTTAAAATGATAGTTGTTTTGTCAATTATTCAATTAAGCTGTTCGACTGAACGACCAAAACGAAACACGCTATAGGGCTTTACTCAATGTTAGGTCATTTCTATAATCATTTAACATGTCTATACCAATTTTAAAGTAAAAATTTCTAAATTTCTAAAAAAAGAGAAAATCGACGGCGGGGGAGGGAGGGGTAACAAAAAAATCGCGTTTGCGCAGATCGACCATTCAACATGAGTGGAATACTATTCCAAAGTTCTTATCCGAGCACGTCTATATTAATGTAAACATTCCTTCGCCTGCCCTCCTATTTTTTTATTGCAGTTGCCTGGTTTTATGATATTTTGTGTTTTCTAATTCAAACCAGTGTGTGTCGATTAAAGTCTCAAAATTGATTTTTTACGTTCTTACCTTTGGCTGACCTTTGAACGGTGGTACTACTTTGAAAACGATCGCCACTTCCAGCCTAGTTATTTTTCTGCTGCAGTTATCTAGTTTTATGATTTCTGGTATTTTGTAATTGCAAACAATGTTTATCCGCTAAAAGCCAAAAATCAATTTTTCAAAAATGTTTTTTTGCCAATTATTTAATTAAACTAAGTTGCACGCTTCCGCGGCTGTTGTTAATAACAGCGAGGCTTCCGGGTTGGAGCTGCGTCATTGATGCTTGAACTGCCGGCGTTTCGTCCTCGGTTGCCCGGGACATCTTCAGGGCTGTGGTCGTTTTGGGATCTGCGACACAACTGAGTTGAAACAGAAAAAAATATTATTAGCAGATTTACATAAATTATGTGTTGGATGGCAACGGTCTAATATAATTCTGTGCATTATCAGAATCGTCGCTAGCAGGCATTCAACTCTTTTTTGTTTTTATTTTTATAAACACGCTCGTGCATAGCAACATTGCGTATTGCTATTTCGATAACAAATTTGACTCAGATCTATTAATATGTTTTTAAGTAATAAAGCGTTAAAACCTAAGTTTCCTAACCTAAACCTAAATTACGAATTTGTCTAAAAAACGTTTTATCAGATTTGGTTATCATATTTAGCAAATACGGTCCGAAAAAGTGCCACTAAAAATGCATGTTAAACTTCCGCTTCCGTTTTCGATTTTGTTTCAATTTTGTCTCGATTCATTTTTGACATAACCCCCACCACATTCCGAAAGTTATCAAAATCAGTCAATTCGTTCGAGAGCTATGAGCAGCAAACATCAACCCACCCACACTCATACTCAACTACCCACAAGCAAACATTAAAAAAAACATTTTTTGGCTCCCTGAAGGTCAAAACAGGCATTTTCGTCAAAATCTGGAAATCAAAATTTTCATGTTAAACGTATAGGGAACTAAAAGTAATCTACATAGTAAATCTTTAACTGTCTCACCATAACACGACGACGGGCCCTTGTATTTCAACAAAATTTATTACCATAAGACAACGACGAGCCCTAACATCTCCACTCAGTTTATTATTTTTGTTTGTCGAATGCTTATGTTGCAGTCACTGCCGTTGCTATATTTTGGTTATTTATGGCATACTTCTGTTCTGTGTAAAAATAAACTGCAAACGTTTTCAGTTCGGTGTATTTATCGCGCTGGCATGAGAATTTGACACAGCACATTTTATATATTCTGTTTCAATCGCAGACAATTATATAATAAGTAATTAAAATTGTTGCACATAGAACATTATTACAATTTTATTAGAAATGGCATTTGTTATTTGAGTTATTTGAGTATGCTTAAAATGACATGACAAGCAAAGGCAATAATTGAGCAAATAATTACTCATGCGGAGAAAATAAACAGACAAATTATTAAACATACAAACTAACAGTTAAACTATCGTATTTTAACACTTATAGCGGGAACAGGAGATTAACTTTTCTTATGAAATAATGTAGGTGTCTAATACTAAAACTAAGCGGGTTCTCACAGTGTACAGTATACAAAACATAAAATATATTTTGTTTAGAACACTGCAAGCATGTCTGGCAGTTGCAAGAGTAGATGATCATGTTTACGAATTCCACAATTAATTGATTCAAATATTTTCACTTACGATTACAAGAAGTAAAGCAATTGCAAGTTAATTCATAAAACTAGCACAATCCGTGGACTCCGCCCCCACTCTTTTTTTCCACAAACAGTGGTAGCAAATTTATTCAAAGAGATATTATGATGTAACCTGTGTCGAGATGTAAAACAAGTTGCTAAATGCGACGTCACTTAAAGTTGAGACAGGGGAAGGGATCCGGATTAATAAATAACCTATGTCCAGATTATAAGAAGATAAGTTGCTGAATCCGCGTTCACTATAAGTTGAAGCTGAGGAAAGGCATTTCAATTTAGTTTAGATAAGACATGTTGTGATGGGAAAAGGGGATTCGAATTTAATATAAAATACAGACAAGGACTTCCATTTGCGAACCGCCACACTACCAACAAAATCAACAAAAGAAGCGGGGAGCATAGCCCACGGGTTCAGCTAGAAATTAATTAAGATACTAATAATTTTCAAAGAAACATGAATACATTGTTAGCAATTTACTCTTCCTAAAATACACTAAATGAGATAATTAATATTCCTCGTAAATCTGCAATTACAAAAACGAAACTATTTATTTAAATTTTGTTAACCACAAATTCTTTTTAACGCAATAATTGACTAATTAAAAAATTAACACAATTTCTTACAACTATTTTTTTATTTTTCTGAACTGTCATTTGATGTTCCCATACGTTTAGCATACCAAAGCATTGATTTCATAATTTTTTGAATTTAGAAATTTTTACAAAACTGCATGCTTTAGTGAGTGGGTGTGCACGTTCCTTCCCCTATTTCCTGAACGGTAGCTCCTTTAGGCCTGAAGTATATATTTATCAAAATTAAATTTTAAAAGCAACATTAAACAAGAACCAAAAACAAGTTTATATAAAGAAGAAAAACAATTAGCAAAACCAGTTAATTAAATTTAAAAACAACTTACAAAACACGCTTTTCTACGGAATAATTACGGGAACGTAAGGCGTATGGAGGCAGCGGTATCCTATTTTGGACGCAGTAAATGCTCTGGGGGTCTAGCAGGTGTCGAAACTCTTGATATTCCCGTGGAGCTCTAAAAGGTCGGGTTCCGCTTAAAAATCGAGTGGGGGGCTTGCAGGTAGTGATGGTGGTTTATTTCCTTCTTCGACAAGATGAAGTGGCGTTAGAGGAAATGGATTGATGATGCCTGGCAACAGTGTTTAATAAGGCAAAGGGGAAGGTGGAGTAAACTCGGAACCCATAGATGGGTACTTGACCGCTAATCTGGGTCTACGAAGGCTGGAGCAGGCTCGTTTATTGGATATGTGTTTTGAGAAAAAGTCAGAAATTTTAAATAGAACGATATTGGTTCATACTGTTTTTTAGAAAGAGCACTTCCTACCGGTTGCAACGATACCCATAACTTAATACTTTATTACATTTTCACCAGTAAAACAAGGTTTCCATTAGTTGTTAAATGAGGACGTAACTAGAGTCGTTAACCTTTCAAACAAAAGAACATTATAGCATTCAAAACAAAAGAAGAGAGCAGTTTATTCACAAAAACAAATAAAAATCAAGTAGACATTAAATAAACAGCAATTGAGAATTTTTTGAGATTATTTAGAATAATGTAGAATTGAGTTTTAAATTTAGCGCGGGAATCAGTTTTAAAAACATTTGAACAAACAATGGACGAAAAATCGTTTATGTTCATTGAGATTATTATAAGCATTTGAATCTAATTAAAACAACGGAAATGTTTTAAACTAATTCACGCGCTGAATTTAAAATTCAACTCCCCATTATTATACATAAGACGTTCACAATTGCTGTTTATCTACTGTCTACTTAATTTGTATTTGTTTTTGTTATTAAACTGCTTTCCATTTATGTTTTGAATGACGTGTTGTTTTCTTGTTTGAAAGTATAACAACTGCAGTTGACTGTAGGTACGTTATTATTTAATAACTAAATGAAACGTAATTTTACTAATTAAGAATGTAATAAAGTATTGAATTACGAGTATCGTTGCAACCGCTAGGAAGTGCTCTTTCTGAAATACAATATAAACTAATATTGTTCCATTTGACATTTCTGACTTTTTATCAAAAAACTGTTTGCCAAATTTTTAAAGCGCGCAGGATCGATGGATTCGGACAGTAAGCGATATTTTAGGGTCAATTGGCGTAAATGTAAACTGGGGTAAATTTAAACGCACCACTATTGCATTCAATATTATTTCAAATATGGCGCGCATCGGATGATGAGATTCGTCCCGAAATCGGGTGCGATCAGCTTACGGCGGCCATCAAGCATCTTCACATGTTTTCAATGGTTTTATTACGTCGCTGTGTTTTAAGTCGCTTTGTGAATTTGTATCATTCTACAAAACTTTCTGTTTGAAGGAGATTTTTGAGATAAGTAAACCATACTTTTCAAGACTACTTAGGCTTAGCTAATATTATGTTTTTAACATGAATTATACATACAAAACATTCATGGATAGTTTTTATTTGGTGTTTACATTTACCCTAATATTTTCCATATGGGGGAAATGTAAACTTGGTTTTGGGGTAAATGTAAACACCATTTTTAAAATCTTCTTGCAAATGTTTAAATTTATCATGTTTATTTTTTGCAGCATTTACCATACCCCGCAATTATGTCAAAAAGAAAGAACGACTATCCTATACGGCCGAAGATGTTGCAAATGCTGTTACAGATGTGCAGAACCGAAATAAAAGCTATCGTCAAGCAGAAGAACATTATGGGGTGCCAACAGCTGTTATTTATAATAGAATCGCGGGAAGAAAAACTGCAATGAATGTTACTGGGCCAGGTCGTTCCCAAAGCTTATCACCACAAATCGAAAATGAAATCGTACAATGTTTGCTAGCTAGGTCAAAAATGGGGCTGCCGTGTGATAAGTTAGAACTTCAACTAGTTGGGGAATATGTTAAAGCTAAAGGATTGAAGACACCTTTTAAAGACGGGGTACCAGGAGAAGACTGGTATTATACTTTCATGAGAAGAAATCCTATTGTTTTCTTGAAAAAGCCAGAACACCTGCAAAAACTCAGAAAATATGCTAGGAAACCGGAAATTATTTACCAGTTTTATAAAAAGCTTGAAAAGGTTCTAAATCAACACGGTCTCGCTGACGATAAAAGTAGTTTCGTATTTAATGCCGATGAACCAGTACTGGCATGCGTCTCCGCAGATGGTAAAGCTCTACCACCATTAATTGTATTTAAAGGTGCTGGAGTTCAAGCTCGCTGGACCTCAGCAAGTGCTTATCCAGGAACGTTATATACAGTTTCTAGTAACGGGTCGATGGAAGGACCACAATTTTACCACTGGTTTACAAATGGATTTGTACCTCATGTTAAAAATTTGCGAATATCTAAGAGTTTACCAGAACAAACAGCCGCATTACTATTTGACGGCCACTGCAATCATATAAGCGTGAGCTTAATTGAGGAGGCAATGAAACATAACATAGTCCTAATAACATTTCCCAGTCATCCAACGGACAGATTGCAACCACTGGATAAGTGTGTGTTTAGTCCACTGAAGATCAACTGGAACAGGAAGTTAATAAAGTTCGGCAAGGAACAGATGGGTCATGGGTGTGGAAGAGTCACAAAACAAAAATTTTCTGAACTAATCGGCACCACGTGGGAGGAATCAATGTTGGCTAAAAACATTATATCAGGGTTTGCGAGTACCGGCATATATCCAGTGGATTCTTCAAAGTTCCCCGAAGAAGAATTTACCACGGAAGATTTGGAAAAATACAGCGCGTCTTTAAATAACGAAACAAAGCAACAAAATGAGACCGAAAATGTTTTAAGTACCTCTTTCTCATTATTATCTAATGACTCAAATAATGGACATAATTTAATATTTTTAAATAGTCATAATTTACTACCTTTATTCCAAGTTTCTGAAACAAATTTACATCAAGCTGTAAATGATCCACAGCCTTTAACGTCATCGGCAACTGATACTACAGTGGCCAGCGTTTCTGAAACAAGTTTTTCTCAAGCTGTAAATGACCCACAGCCTTCGACATCATCGGCAACTAATATTACAGTGGACAGCATTTTTATTCCTGAAGCCAAACCTTCTAATAATATCTAATAATAAGCCGCAGAAAGTAGTAATTGCTAGATTGAAACAGCAAACATATGGGAAAATTCTGACTACAAACGAAGTCCTAACTCGACTAAAAGAAGAGGAGAGAAAAAAAAGCAAAGCCAAAACCCAAACAACGAACAGACCCAAAAAATAAGACCACTCAATCAGAGACAAAACCGAAGAAATCAAGAAAAGAAGAAAATGAATCATCTGTTGATGAAACCGCAATAAGTCTACACGAGAACGACGTAGACCCTTAGGATGAAATAGAACATGAAGATATACTAAAGGTTGAAAATGTAAAAAATATTTCAGATTTATCAAAAGGAAAATTTATTCAAAGGTGGTAAAAGAAATACCACCATTTTTAAATATGTTTGTGTGGTTGAAGACGTTGAATCAATGAAAATAAAAGTAACCGGTTTAATGTCCTGGGACACATCTAAAATTCTACTTATCATCAATGAAAAGGATGTCAGCTACATTACCATGGAACAGATTTTAGGTGTCCTTTCAGATCCCGAAATTCAGATGAAGGGGGAAAGAATTCTATACAGATTTTCGTCAATAGTGCCAGTGCACGAACATAATTAGTTAAGTTTCATTACTTATAAATTACAATAATGCGTTGTTTTTGTATCAGTTGTACTGAGAATAAAGAATTGCTAGTTTCATTTTCAATATCATTTTTATTTTGCATAATATGGGGTAAATCTAAACAAAAAACTTTAAAAATGTCCAAAAAACAATTGAAGTACACTATCGTATGCAGAATTTTATTCTGATTGCAAATATGCAAAAATATACAAGATGTAAAAAATTGATAATACCATCAAATAATTGAATTGTATTAATATATTAGCCGTACTAAATTTAATTCGTTCATTCTAATAAATAATGACACAACGAACCATGTTCCGTTTACACCCGGTATACTAAAAAAAATAAATATCATATACCGATAATTTTGCTACAAAATAATTTAAAAAAATATTGCTACAAAAGAAGAAGAAGCAACAAAGACTTTTATTTATTTATAAATGAGGATAAACGACATTCATGAAATGCCAACCAAAATATGAACAAAAAAGAAGAGATACGAAGATAGGCGTACGGAAGTAAAAACCTTCAGATATTTGGAAGCACAAAGTAATAATAAAAGCGACAGGAGTCAAAACATAAAACACATAATCCAAACAGAGCAAAAGCTATATAATCTGTATAAACACATAGTAAAAGATAAGAAAACAGGCAAACAAAACCAGAAATAATAATATATAAAAGACTAGAAAGCCGACACAATAAATATAACAAAGAAAGATAAATAGACGCTAAAAATTGTGGGCAGAGAATTTTTAAGAATAATATTTGGACCAATTAGAATAACGGAGGAAGAATGTAGGAGTAAAGTAAACCACGAATGATTAGAAGATATTAAGGAGAAAGACATTGTAAGAAGAATAAAATCACAGAAAATAATCTGGCTCAGCCATATAAAAAGAAACGAAGAAAATAAAACAATTAAGAGAATTACAAACTAGAACCCAGCAGACAACTCCGCCTGCAACATCGCTGGGTGGATTGAGTAGCCTAGCGGTGTTGTTGCCGGACATCTACAAATCGGGCTAGCAACCCACTTGTAGATGCAACACAATATTGCTCACAAAAACCAACGGAAAGCCTCAGAACCAGGACGGATGAATAAGTTGACGACACACGCGAGAAAACGGAATAAGAGATTATGGAAAAAAACATTCTGAGTATTGGTACATGAAATATTATGTCCTGGTCAAGAAGAGACTAAGATATAATAATAATAAGGAACTTAAAGAAAAACAAATCAAGATATGTGCAGTATCAGAAACCAGAAAGAAGGGAAAAGGTATGGTGAAAGTTGCAGATTACATATTCATCTATAGTGGTTTACCAAAAGAAAAACGAGCGCAGTCTGGAGTGGTTGTACTATTGCACGAGTTTTTTGTGAACAAAGTTGAAAAAATCAGGTTACACTTTAATTTAAAGACTCGACAATACATCTAATTAGTGTATATGTTCCTGATATAACAAAAACTAGAGAAGAAAGAGAAACATTCTATGAGGAACTGCAAACAGTGCCAGATGGAGACCAGTTGCTTGTCTTGGAAGATTTCCAATGCAAGAATTGGGAATAACATCCTACCATCAATTATGCAAAGATTAAATGAAAATGTAAAAAATGAAAACGGTGATCTATTTATATCACATTGTGCAATGAACACTTTCAGAATTAACAACACGTTTTTTGACCTTCCTATGAAGTACAAATATACCTTCAAAAATAGCAGAGTACAAGAATCAGTAATAGACTATGTGATTACAAACAGGACATTTCACCCCAGTCAAATACTTGAGATAAGAACACTGAACTCAGCTGATATAGGCAGTGATCGTAGTTTAGTGTTATGCAAGATCAGATTCATAATGCCTGTAGTAAAGAAAGTACACAACAATACTACACAACAATTGACGAACAATGGGCAACATTGGAAAAGAATATTTTAGACGCAACTGAAGAAGCAATAGGGCATAGAAAGGTAAACATAAACCATAAAAACACAACACTTTGGTTTACACCAGAAGTGAAAGAAATAGCAAAAGAAAAGAAGAAGGCGTACTTACACTTTTTAAAACATAAACCTCCCGAGAATTGGAAAGCAAACGCTGAAATAAGACAAATAAAACAAAATTATTGAGAGCAGTACTCAAAAAAATTGGAACATGATCTCTATGGAGGACAAAAGAAAATTTGGACTACATTAAGAAATAACAGAATGGAAATTAAAGATACTATCCAAACAAATGAAATACCTCTAGAAGAATGGAGTACGTACTTTAAAAGTCTATACAGCCAAACAAACGAGGAAGAAACAGAAAATGTAGGAGCATAAACGAACTATACCCAGAAGAGATCATGATAAGTATAGAAGAAGTGGCTGACGCGATAACCTCACTAAAAAAAATAAAGAGGCCGCCGGTCTAGACCATATAACAAATGAGATGCTCAAGTATGGAGGAGAAAGATTAATAGAAGTTTTACAACAACTATTTCAAAAAATAATTGATACTGGAACTATACCCTCAAGCTTGAAACCAAGCGTAAATATTCCTATTTTTAAAAAAGAAGAAATAGAAAACCTGCAAATTATCGGGGCATAACCCTACTAAACAGTACACTTAAACTCTTTACAAAAATTATACACTGGAAGCTTAGTCACATCATGCCACTTAACGAAGAACAGCAACGATTTAGACAAAATAAAAAATCTTGTGAATTTAATGTACCTCTATATATGTGTTTTATAGATTTAACAAAAGCATTTGACCGGATAAATTCATCATCATCATCATCATAAATCAGCGCAGATTGTTCCATTTTTTGACCAACGCCTCCTCTAGCTGTTTCCATTTTGTTCTGCCAAATGTAGCTCCCATCCACTGTTTCCCTGCTGTTCGCTTGATATCGTCCCTCCACCTTGCACGTGGTCTACCTCGGGATGTTCTACCAGTCCTCGGTCTCCATTTGGTGACTTTCCTACTCCACCTATTGTCTTCCCTCCTCACTAGGTGTCCGGCCCACTTCCACTTCAATTTGGCGATGTGAGTCTTAAATACGTCTTTTAGTTTTCCGTACGCTGCCCATGCAAGTCGTATTCTTCTATTTATCTCTGTTATTTGAGGGGCATCGTTTGTAGTTAGCGCTTGGCCTAGATATGTATATTCGGTTACTACTTCTATTACCTTGTTTGATACTTGTACAGGCACTGCATCATCCCGATTTCACATTATCTTGGTTTTGTCTATATTCATTTTGAGTCCTACTTTCGTCGCAGCTTGGTGTAAATTTGTGACTAAATCTTGTAACTCGGCCATATTGTTTGACATTAATATTATGTCGTCGGCAAATCTCAAATGTGATAAATACTCTCCGTTTATGTTTAAACCTTTTGTTTCCCACTCTAGTGTTTTGAAGACGTCCTCCAACAAGTTTGTAAACAATTTTGGGGAGATGGTGTCCCCTTGTCTAATTCCTCTTTTAACATTAATTGGGTTGGTTTTGTCAAATGTGTGTATTGTAATGGTAGAGTTTTCATAAAGTTCTTTAATTAGTTGTATTGTAGCAGCCCTTGGATTCAATTGTATTTTGTATCATCAAAATTATCTTGTAAAAGTAACACACATTAAAAGTTCTTCCTGCAAATTAGTATTTCATTTACAACTACCAAACCAAACATTACATTATTGGTGACCTCTCGACGTTGATCTTCCTGAGATTTTCAAGCAGAATTTCAAAACTTGTACAAACCGCAACAAGCAGCTGCCTAGTACATCGCACATCGCCACAGACCTCCGGATCTTCAAGACTCCATTGAATTGCAAGATAAGTAACGTTATGAAATATGGCTTTTAATCGTGTTTGTATTGACTTTCCCGAATTTAATATTAATGACGTCGATTCAAACTACAGCTTGTTACCAAATGCTTTCTTTCACAACCACACAACATGCATAATTTAATGATAGACTGTGCTGTGAGAGGAGTGGTTGAGCGAGTTTCTGTTAATCGATCTATAATGTTCGACCCAGATATTCGTGAGTCATCCATTCTTCCACAGACTGGTGGTAATTCACCTGTTCAACAAACAAATCACAACCATCACTCCAACCCACTTCATCACAATCAAAGATCCAACCAATCTCTCAATTATCTCTCTCAAACAAATCACAATTAATCACACATCCTAATCAACTTTCAAATCTTCTTTCTTCTGAACTTTACGACTGCCAATCGCCTTCTACGGTAGAAACAGATGTTAATGTTCAGGAAATTTCTTCTAATTCACTCTCTTTACAATCTTTATCACCTGAACGCACTCTTTACTCTAATCTTCTTCAACAATTTCCGGTTTCAACAGCTGAATTCGACATTAACACCCCTCTTAAACATAATGTAGTGCATCGAATAAAAACTAACGGTCCGCCAATTAGTGCAAAGTGTCGAAGACTTAATCCAACACAATTACTGTTTTTAGAAAAGCATCTGCATGAACTGTTACGTGCTGGAATCATCGAGCAGGCAGACAGTCCTTGTAGTAGTCCAATTCATATGTTGTTAGGCTGATGGCAGCTATCGTGTATGTGGCGATTACAGGCAGCTGAATGCGATGACAGTTCCGGATACCTATTCAATTCCCTTCATGCAAGACTTTACTGACAGAATTTTTGGATCTACGATATTTACTAAATTGAATTTAAAGAAAACATACTTCCAAATTCCTTTGCATCCATATGATATGGACAAAACCACAATTACCACGCCTCTTGGTGCATATCGTTACAAAAGACTTAATTTTGGCTTAAAAAACCCTCCTTCTTCCTGGTCCAGATTCGTCCGGAAGATTCTTACAGGGATGTATTACATTTATTTTTATCTCGACGATATATTAATTTTTAGTAAAACCGCGTCAAAACATTTGCGTCATGTAAAAATGGTTTTTGAACGTTTGGCTAGATACGGACTTTTGTTGAACGTTGATAAATGTGTTTTTGGGGTTAGTCAATTAGATTATTTGGGGCACAAGGTTTCATGTAAAGGCATTCTGCCACAAGACTCAACTTTTTGTTTATGCACATTTTTTTCCCTTTTTGTTCTGTTTTTTTTAGTGAACTGGACTTTTTCTGCTCTGCTCTTGGAATCTCAAGATTTGGACACGCACCTAGAAGAACTAGAAGCAACTTCAAGCTAATTTAATTTTATTTTCTATAATGTTCAATTATTTACGTTACTTTCTTAATACTTGTATTGTTTTTGAAAAGATCAGAAGTTTTTGTAGCTAAGATAGCATGCGCTTCACGTTTGCTGCGTAGTTTTTTTCTTCTGCAAGTTGGGGGGGGGGGGGGGCTATTAATGTAGCAGCCCTTGGATTCAATTGTATTTTGTAACTTGGCGACTTGCGTTGCTATTGACGTTGCTATAAACATTCATCAAAATTATCTTGTAAAAGTAACACACATTAAAAGTTCTTCCTGCAAATTAGTATTTTATTTACAACTACCAAACCAAACATTACAGTATGTATCTATGATCAATTCTACATCGCTTCAATGCTTTTACCAGAGCCCATATTTCTATTGTGTCGTACGCCTTCTCAAAATCTACGAAGGTCATGTAAAGGGGGGTATTATATTCGTACGATTTTTCCATCACCTGTTTTATAGTATGGATATGGTATATGGTGCTGTATCCCTGTCTGAATCCGGCTTGTTCCGGTGGCTGAAAAGCATCCAGTTTGTTTGTAACTCTGTTCGCTATGATTCTAGACAGTAGCTTGTATAGCTGTGACAGCAACGAAATAAGGCGATAGTTTTTTAAATCATGCTTGTTTCCTTTTTTATATATTAGGATTACATTCGCGGTCTTCCATTGTTCCGGTGTTTTTCCTGTGTCCAAACATTGGTTGAACAGATTTTCTAGGCAGTTTAAAATTGATGCTCCTGCAGCTTTAATCATTTCGATTATTATGTGTGCGGCTTTATTATTAAAAAAATATATAAAAGGATAAGATTAAACGACATAATTGAATTAATGAAAACAAGAGAAGTACCACATAAAATCATTAAAATAATTAAAAATCTAAACACAAATTGCAAAACTAGTATTAGTTAAGTACTAGTTAAGGGCGAAACAACAGAAGAAATTGAAATTTCCACAGGCATCAGACAAAGGGATTCTCTGAGTCCATTCTTATTTAATATTATAATGAATGAGATAATAGATAGCCTACCAAAACATCTAGGATATAAAATGACAAATACTAATGTGATAGTAGTATGCTTTGTAGATGATGCCATTCTTCTTGCTAATAATGAAGACGATTTACAATGGCTTCCTTACCGGTTTAATGTCACTGCTAAAATATTCAATACGTCAATAAACAAAGGAAATCAAAATGCATGACAATATCTAAAGAACCAATTAGATGCAAACTAGAGGTAGAGGGCGAAATTATAGAACAAGTTGTAAAATTTAATTACCTAGGCACCCAAATAAGATGAGATAAAAATTTAAACGAGGAAGTTAAGACCCAAATAAATAAAGCATCACGAATATCGGGATGTCTAAAAGATCTAGTATGGAGAAATAAATACGTAACAAAAGAAAGCAAAATCAGAATCTACAAGACAGCAGTAAGACCGATACTAACATATGCCGCGGAGACCAGGGCAGATACAACAAAAACAAAACAAATAATAAATACTAGCGAAATGAAGATATTGTCACGTTAGGGGGTCGTAGCTTGTGCCATAATGTCTAGGTATATTATGAGAACAGCCAAAATTCAACTGAAATACATTTAACTAATGGTTTACAATATTATTTAATACTAAGCTAAAATTACTTGCATGAGTTACAATACAGTTTGTTAATCTGGGCCCAAGGCCCCCAATATGCGAGAGGTATTTGAGTCGTAGCTATGGTAGATGGCAGAGTCTAATGGCGACTCTAGGCTAGGTCGGACTAGACTAACTAGCTCGAGCCAAGCTCGGCTGTAGACTGTGTTAGTACCACCAAGCTTTAGCCATTTTTATACTCTGTGAAGCAGGTTGGGGTTTTTATTAATAATCAATATGGTGCACTGCGCCTTTTCATGTATGCATCTGAGACCCAGATTTGGTTATTAATAGACCAATCAATATTATATGTGTAATTGTCTCACAAGAGTGCAACAAGGAAAGGTTGCATACAACCCCTAGATTCTAAAAATAGATCATTAGGTGACCAGATCAATACTATGTATTGCACCACATTGCGACACATTTTAATATCTTAATTACTTTAATAATTAGTTGTAATAATTATTAAATATTCTAAATAAGACTAGGTCACTATTGTGACAATTATAAGAACGATACAAGGAGAAACACTATGTGACAAAGTACCAAATAACGAAATAAGAGAAATGTGTAACATACAAGATATAACATGCTTTATCAGAGACAGAAGAAAGTACGGTAAAAACATGTTAACCGCATGGAGGAGAACAGATTAGCAAAAAAAGTTACACAAAGCCATCCAACTGAAGGGAAAAGAGAGAGAGGCAAACCTCCAAAAAGATGAAAGGAGTGTTGGACTTCAACATCAGAAGAAATATAATTGACATTATAAGTTGGTTTTAAACAGGCTTATAGCCTACTTAATAAGAATTAAAAGAAGAAGAAGAACCCACCAGACGAAAGACCAAGAGCGAGACCCAAAAAGAGATGGCACCCGAAGATATTAAAGCCCTAAGTGAAGAAAACTAGAAAAAAATACCAACAACAAGAAACAATGTAGAAAGGTGGTAAAAACGGCTAAAACAAATGAAAAGTTGTAGTAAATACTTTTATACTAAAGAGGAAGATATGTTGCATTGGTCAAACCAACAGCTGCTGGATTTGTAGAACGTGCTGCTGCTGGTATGTCAAACATATTGTTCCATCAATAACCCGAAACTTGTCCTTAGAGTAGTAGAAAAAGTAGTATGATAAGAATTTAGTTTCTCTTATTGTAGTAGCACAATATGTATTACTCCAACTTCGTTTTAAACTAATTTCGACTTGAAACCCGGTATGTTTTTGAAACAACTTATTGCTGAGTTTTAACAATGACTGAAGTTTCTTTTAGTTGCACAGTTGAAGTAACCCGACAAGTGGCACATAGCGAACTTTTGGAATACATTCTGGAAAGGCGATAATAAATCTCTTCGGAAAGCTTTACTCTAGACGGATTAGTACATCTGAGCTAGTGCAGTGTGAACGACAGGAAATTCAGTTTTATGCATTTCCTGGCAAAGTTCCGAAACCTAGATTTCGAAGCGTCTAGTTGCCATAGTAAATTGTATAGACAAAGTGAACTAGAAACTTTGTGTGGATTAATTCAGAAATGCTTGATTGCCCCTTTCAATATAGTTTGGGGTAAATGCCTTGAGTTAATAAACTTTAGAGACTATCAGAAGTAATATATCTTGGGGTAAGTATAAGATTCCAATCATTAATTCGCTAGTTTTCATACACCACATATGATCTCTAAGTAACAGTGGCGGTTAGTTGTTTACTTATTTATAGCCCCAATAATGTAGCAAAATGCATTGAATCTTAGTATTCAAAGTGCGCTAAGTTGCCAGGCGGATATTTGGTTTGGGGGGAGAGTCAATATTAAAAAATGCGATTTTTACTTTATTACTAGCATAAATTACATACTAACTGACATGTTCATTACTCGAAGAGATAACATGGTATCAATACGGAATAATTTTCGTACATAACGTTCATATTAATTATAAAAAAAAGAAGATTTCATTAAACATGTACAGGGTTATTCATTTAGTCGTAAGTCATCTTTCACGTTTCTTTTTTTTAAGAATCACGAGGCAGTGCGTGAGCACGACTCCATGCCCACCTCCATACCCGGACTCAGCGCACTTAGCGCTATTCACCGGTCTAACATGCCCCACCCCGAAAGACATGCAACCCAACATACACCGTCCATGGACACGCCGGGTTAAATATTCAAAAAAATTTTTGACTGGCAGAGGATTCGAACCTACTGCCGTTGGGAGTCGAGTTCTAGATGTTGGGACTCAAAAACTTGAATTAAAGTTTTTGAAACGCCGTACGCAATAAAACAGCATCGTCTTTACTTGCAGCACGGCATTTTTTTGAGAATTAGAAAGCTCTTTTTATTCGGAGTATAACAATATAAAAAGTTCATCGTTTACGAGTTCTTCGCAATTAATTGTCAGATCATTTGTGGTCATTTAAAACTGTTGTGGTTAAAAGTTGGCTATAAAAACATTACAGAAAAAAAAATAAAACGGACAATCAACGCTAAAATCAATATCAAACAACACAAACCATTCTGTTACCTAACATTTCCTTACGTAACATGTTTAAAGTAACGTTTGTTTCACTTCAATAACATTTGGAGTGTTATGTTTCTGATTTTACGTCTTACATTTTATTCTAGTCATTTTTATAATTAGGATCCTTAACATAAGTAGTACTGTAGTGGCCATCGAAGTCATCTGATGTCAGCACAAATTTTATATTGAAGTTATTAAAATGCCAAAGTAGTTGGTAATACCCCTACTAGTACTAGTTACTAAGTACAGCTACAACAAAATTATGAAAAAATCTGTCGGGCAACCGCCACGAGACCTTCCTCGCATTATGGCAATTTTTGAAAATTTTTAATTTATTTCGAAAATGTTGACAACTTTCGAAATAATTTCGAATATATTATACAGTATGTAGTTGTAAATTAAGTCTTCTGAAACCAATTTAATATCTCCCAAAATATTACATTTTAGTAAAAACGCTCAGACACTTAAACTTCAGTTTTATCTCAGCAACATTTTAAGCATATTGCTGTTGCCAAAGAGTCACGTGACACGGCGCAGTGACTTGATCGTTATTTTTTTTTAATGGAACAGTATGTCGTGGGACGGCTCATTTGAAAGTTCTTTTTAAGGGCAATCACAGCACTGTTTTTTTGCCAAATATTGACCGATAATGTATGGATAACCATTGAATATCTCACGAAAAATTTTGATGTTTACTCAATAATTAATATGAGTAATGGTCAAAATTAAAACAAAACTAAAAATTGCATACTAGATTTGTCCCAAACAAGGTGTTTTTTCTGAGATATTCAAAACTATTGAACACTGATCTGGTGAACCAGAGTCATAAAGGCTACAACTGCAATCAAACTGAGACATGGGCAACGTCCTACCTCTCTTAGTATTACAGGGTCCCTTCGTTCAACCCCCACGAAAACCCTATAAGCGATACTATGCATTTCCGCACTTGATTTGGTAGTGGAGAAATCAGCTATAAAAACTGCCTTGAGGCTACGCCTTAGGGGGCTATAGTATACAAAATTTGTAGGTAGCAAGCACACCCGCATCTTCGATGAAGTAGTCTAAAACATTTCTCTTCTTAGTGCAGTGTTCGACTGCCTCCTTCCCAAGTACACTTTTAATCGACACTTCAGTGTATATGCGAAAGCTGGGAGAACTCACCTTTCACATATATCTAATTTTACTGATGCATGCAAAACAAGGCATGGGACCGGCGCCGGAGTTTTCTCCGACGATTTAAACCTTCGCCAAAATATACCGTTAGGCAAACCGTCTTCTAAGCAGAGGTATTGACGATCATGCATGGTAAAGATGCAGTCTTTGAAAAACAAATCAAGAACCAACGTATTGGCATCTTTAGCAATAGTAAAGCTGGCTCTGAGTAGTTGCTAAATTACCTAAGGAGTAGTACTTCAGTGCTACAAAGCTCTCCAACATATCTTCAAAGACAACGTTGTTTTACTATTTTAGGTGAAGAAACACGATTGTGATCGGGGTAGTAAAGAACCTGGCGAGATCGCAAGACTGGCCTTTAAACAACTTCTTTGGGAGCCCGAATCTTCAATCCCCATCTCCCAGACGATATTCAGCACTGCGCTACACCAAGATACCTTAAACAGCTTCACGAGAAGGTTGGCCAATATTCAAAGCTGTCGCCAGGCAAGGGTTGTTTTTGCACTCTTACCAAAGATAGTTAAATAGTGTGTGCAATCTTTGACTGGTTGTAGAAATCCTGACTGGACACTGAACTGTAATCAAGCACATGCACAGGACGGGGCTGGTAGACAGCCCCAACTGTGGCGCATGCAACGAGAACGACGAGACAGCACAACACACGCTATGCCACCGTCCTGCCTTTCAACAATTACAGCATTCATGCTGGGGAAGTACTGGCCTGACATGACCTTCATCAGCAACACTCCAATTGCGGAGGTCCTCTAGTTTATTTAAATAATTGGTTGGCTTGTGTGATTCCCATGGAGGAGAGAGATGCTGTGGAGGTAGCACAATGGTTCCGCCTTTTGCGGTTTAAGACCGCGTGAGTTTTCTCACCCTCTAATCCTAATCTATAATGTACCTCAGATCAGTTTTATTTTTAAACCAGTTACCAGTAGATTTCATTCTATGTGGGCCAATCTAGGCCTCCCCTTTTATAAATATATCTAGAGGAATTAGTCCTAGAAGAGCTTTCATAGTTGGAGTTCTTTTCATGACTCCACATATGCACAAACAGGCCAGTCTCTGTATCCTGGTTAGTTTGATTATGACTGTTTTTTGTTCGACCTTTGGCCACCACAACAGGGTGCCATAGGCTATCATAGGTCTAACTACCGCGATGTAGTACCAACTATCTTTGGTTTTAGTCCCCATGCGTCTGCCCATCATCAGGGCCATTTTCGCTTTGTTTGTAATGTTTTTCACTTCGGCATAACATTTATGCAAGTGACTGTATACTTAATTTGTGTGTAACAGTGGTACGCTAGCTATAGGAGACCTACAACTTGAGGTAGATTTGGAATCATCCGAAACTCTCAAAAGGAATTTTGAAACGACCGACAGTGACTAACTAAACATATACACAAACATAAATAAGTTATTAAACTACAGAGTGGCTAGGAAAACCCCGGCCACTTTTCTTGCGGCGGTCAAGAGATGGCGCTTTAGAAAAGAAAAATTAAATTAAAATACTGGCAACAACGCAGAATCCAAGACGCTTTGGTTGTTTTGATTTAATATGGGGCGTATTTAATAACTAAAACGTCTTGGATTCTGCGTTGTTGCCATTATTTTAATTTAATTTTTCTTTACTAAAGCGCCATCTCTTGACCGCCGCAAGAAAAGTGGCCGGGGTGTTCCTAGCCACTCTGTAGTCATACTTTTACTCTTTATAAAATTATCTTTCCAACTACGAAACACAATAAATATTCAACATATACTGCTACAGTTATACCAAGACCGACACTATCTCTTTAACATACTTAAATTCCTTTTCAGAGAAAAAAAAATTAATTTAATGTAAGGATTTCCAGTGAAAGTTATAGCGTTGAAGGTACTTACCGAAAAAAGGACACCTACTGACTCACCGCAGACAAATCGAGTGGAGAAAAATCTATCTTCATCACTAATTCCCAACAACTAATAAACCCTACTTAACAAAGTTGAATTGAAAAAGTTTCGAGATAATCTGCGTACAATCTGATTAAGCGCGACTGTTTGATGGAAGCGTTGAACTGCAACAAACCACCGCAGGTTGCGTAATCCCCTGAGAGGTCCAGTGATTAAAACCCTGTAATGCGATTACTAGCCAACTTTTTAACTTACACGAACCCCTGGAGTTTTATTGTTCTGCCACACACTGAAAGGAAAGTTTGTTCTATACCGCCTTTCAGCTAATGTATCCAATTCAAATTAGAACTATGGTAGGTTGGCTAAAAGCCTTTACAATATTGTTTATCTACGATTTAATCGAACTTGTTAATTAAGCATTCTATTTGTGGTGGAAATAGACCTAAAGCTAATTTCATAATTTTAACTTTGAATACATACGCGTGTTTCTACTTATTTAATATTTTTTTAATACTGTTATAAATAAATTCACGATCATACGTAAGAAGTAAAAGTTCGTACCTATAATCGTGATTAAAAAAAATCAAGAAATTAATAAAACTGGTTTTTTAACTTAAAACGTATATTTTTAGGTTCAAAATAAGTTGAAAAATTTCATAAAATTCGACTAAACCAAAGCCTGCAAATTATTGTAATACATTCTGCATACAAAAATTATAAAAATAATTTATGTGTTTTCTTTTTCTTGTAAGTAAATATCACTACTGTTACTATTTCTTATTAATTAACCGTGCGTAAGTAACAAAAAGCGTTAATGAATTCACACGTGCATTTTCTTAAAGATTTTTGGGAGGCGACCATTTTAGAAAGTATTTGACACTCTAAATTTACAGTTCATTTAAATCGCATTAAATATGTATGAAATGTTTTTCTAATCTATACGAGTCGTACCCACCTAGCGACGGTTTTAAATCCACCCTTATTACTGAAACCCTGAAACTTGCATTTTCCATCAGGAATCCGAATAGATTAATTCACTGGAATTTTTATTTTGTGCTGATATTTGCATTGTGTATCAAAAGACACCTATTTTGTTGTCAGTATTATTTATTGCGAGTTAAACAGGGAGGTTGTAATTACTTATTAGTTGATGCGGCGATACATTTTGGAAGGATAAACATAAATTTCAAATTTTTCGTTAATTTTTTTATGTTTTTTTACAGTTAAACTTTACGATAAGATAAGATTAGATCACCGCTATGGCAATGTAAGTTAATGTGGTTGGTTCACCACTTAATTGCATAAGAAGGAAAATTTTTAAAAATTACTTGCCTATCCAATGCCGTTTGTATTGAATAACGTACCAGGTACCATACAAAGTGTTAGTATACTTGGGGTAAGAAAGTCAGTCGATGTACTTTTTAGACATTTGATAAAGTTACAATTTAATTTCATTTTTCAATGTTTATGTACTCTTGTGTGTCTTTGTCGTAGAGTAAATAATCGTTCAAACCGTATTCTTTCTAAAAATTCAACTGAGGCGAACTAAAATTCTAAAACATAAACGAAATAAATTAGTATATATGTTTGTGCCGGGCATTGGCTAATTTCCTGCCATAACTACTAGAAATTAATAGTTGGCAGGTTGGTTCTGGTCCTATTAGCTGTTCTGCACTGCCTGCTCTTCCTATCTTGTCTGCTTTTTCCCTGCCATGTACTTTTCAGTGCCCTCGCACCACTTTAGGTGTAGCCTGTTGTGTTCTCTCGGTTCCACCAGTTTCTTGTGGCATTCCAAAACCAGTTTAAGTTAATAGCTGTGAATTTTTGTTTGTAACACGTTGTGCAAAGCAGTCCAGGCATTGCTTGGCTCTTCTGTGTAAATACCCAGCTCTGTACCACGGTCTGTAATAATAAGAGACTCTACGCCCAAGGATATGCGGATGACATCGTTATCCTCATAAGGGGCAAACACCCTACAATCATTGCAGCCCTCATGCAAAGGGCGCTAAATATCACTCAAAGGTGGTGTGAAAAGGAAAACCTTAAGGTAAACTCGAGCAAAACAGCGCTAATACGTTTCACCAAGAAAAGAGACGTAGAGGCATTTCAAAACCTCACAATCTTTGGAGAAAGAATTTAGGTTAGCCAAGAAGTTAAAAATCTGGGCATTACCCTAGATGCTAAATTAAAATGGAACGTACACTTGAAAAACATTACAAACAAAGCGAAAATGGCCCTGGTGATGGGCTGACGCATGTTTGGAAAAACATGGGGACTAAAACCAAACATGGTTCGTTGGTACTACATCGCGGTAGTTAGACCCATGATAGCCTATGGCACCCTACTGTGGTGGCCAAAGGTCGAACAAAAAACAGCCATAACCAAACTAACCAGGGTACAGAGACTGGCCTGTTTGTGCATATGTGGTGTCATGAAGAGCACTTCAACTGCATCTATGGAAGCTCTTCTAGGACTAATCCCTCTAGATGTATGTCTAAAGGGGGAGGCCTGGATTGGCGCACATAGAATGAAATCTACTGGTAACTGGGACACCAACCATGAACTGTGTGGACACAAACGAATACAGGAGGCAGTCAATGGCTAACCCATTCTAAAAATGGGCTCCGACTACACTCTCCCCCAATACTCGTTTGATAAACCATTCAGCGTGAGATACTCTCGCAATGACTGGGCCCAAGGAAACCCCACCCTTCTTGTCAAAAGGGCTAGTTTAGTACACAAACGAATCTCGCACATCAGAAGGCAGGGGGGCAGCTATACATGGAGTAAGACCAAAAGAGAACATCAGTGTACCTCTAGGTACTAAAGCCATTGCATTCCAAGCTGAAAGCTTTGCCATAATGCAATGTGTTCCGGAAAATGCAAAACGTGGGTATACTAAACAACACATAAGCATCCTGTCAGATAGCCAAGCAGCCTTAAAAGCACTTGAATCGCCGCGTACTAGTTCTAAAATAACGAGTTAATGTTTAAACCACCTGACACTTCTATCGGAGATGAACACAGTTCAACTCATTTGAGTGACAGGGCACACAAGTGTAGAGTAAAACGAGAAGGCGGACGCCCTCGCGAAAACTGGTGCATCTACCTCGTTTATAGGACCGGAGCCTGTATTCGGTATACCCAAAAAAAGCTTCCGAACATCAATAGAAGAATGGACCGTCACACAACACTCGCTGGGAGGATACCCTGGGACAAACACTGGGAAAGGCAATAATTAGAACACCTTCCTCCAGACTAACAACTGATGTACTCCACTTAGGACGAACTCAAATCAGAAGGTTGGTGGGACTTGTTACAAGACACTGCCACCTGAAAAACACCTCCAAAAAAAGGTGTACATAGGGGAGACACACTCTGTAGACTATGTGAAGAAGAGGAGGAAACAGCCTCACACATAATCTTTGACTGTCCAGCGCTCTACCGCAAGACACAGCAGATTTTCGGAGGGCTCCGCCTGAACCAACCTTCACACACGAGCACCTTGTAAAACACATTCTGCAACTCGTTGAAGGCACAGGTCCACTTAAAAAAAAAAAAACGGGGATGCACAAAAGACCACAGAGTCGAAGTGCAAATCGGGCTCATTAACCTGACTATAAGCCTGCTTAAAATCAATCAATCGATCAATCAATGACCACGGTCTGTTATAGATCCGTCCATATACCAGATGACATTCCCGATTCGCTTGGTAATACTTTTATTTTCTTTCCACCTGCACCGTTGTGGTATAATTATTTTAAACAGTTTGTTAGAAGTTAAATGAAGTTTTAACATTATGTGACTGCATCTGTAATATGTAGTTTTTTGCTTATAATTTTGAAAACTTCGGTATGATTTCTTAGATAGCCGGAGTATCTCCCGTTTCCATTTGTTTTCAATCGTTACGTCTTAAGTTTTGCCTTTGCTTTCACCCAAAGGTAGAAGAGAGGTAGATCTAGTAGAACGCAGCTATTGGGGTAGTAGACATTGCCCTCGTTATTCCTAGGCAAGCTAATTTATATTGACTAGATATCCTGTTTTTTATTACATTTGTAACCTTGTGTCACTACACCAAGGAAGAGTATAAAATTGTTGGGACTATCACTGTCGTGTGCAGCCAATGTACCATGTTTGGTTTCAGCCCCTACCTTTTCTAAACATTTATCTGCAAGTCTAGAATATGTCCTAGATGCCGTTTAAAGATCAATCTGGTATCTATAAAGACGCCCAGATATTTGACCTCTCTTACCATCCGTAATTGTTTGCCGAGCAGAAAACGTTTCCTGTTGTTTAAGATTTTTCTTCGCGTTACTGCCAGAATTGAGGTTTTTTCGGGGTTAACCCATAGCACCTTCGCACCACCTTTCTACGGTCTTCAGGACTAATTGCATTCTACTGATTGCAACGCTTTTAATTTCCTTTTAAATAAAGATGGTATCTCCACAGCAGAGGTGCGAAAACGCCTCTGTTTCCTCTGTTTCTGATTGATAAGCGTACTAGTGTCGGTGCAGTAGAAATCTGTACGACTCTTCGTCCCTTATATGTACATCAATCAGCTCTCCAAAGTATTCAGAATAAAAGACGTGAGACTTAAATAAATTTGTTGAATTAAGCCTGTGCATATGAGTTTTTACCTGAATTTGGTATAAATACCACTTCTACCTGCCTCCGGAATTCTGGTCTGAAGAATAAGGCTAAAGTAGGCCGCAGCATTATAATTAACCGCAGTGTTCTTTTCAGTCCTAAATAAATGTTACTGCGGATAACCCTCCTAACAAGAATTTAACTAGTTTCTAACAAAAGCTCAAAATTTCCTTCGATAGTGCTGCTCTGCGAGGAGACAAATAATTAAGTTTTAGTCAAATAATTATCTTTAATTATAGATATTGGCCATGAGATGTCGAAGCCAACAATCCCATAAAAGCATTTCGGGTAAACCTTTGCACTAATCCAGCGTCAGCTTTCAGTCCGCTGCAAACCAGCACAGCAAACTCCTTTGAAAGTGTTGCAACACCTTGCTGTTTTAAAAGCCCACGGCAACTCTCTATTTCTATAGCCCTACAGTAGTCCACCCTTTCTAGAGCCGTGCAGCGTCTTGCTCGTTCTTGTCTAACGCCCCCCCCCCCGATTGGTTTAGCGGAATTTATCACTTTCCTGCCGTGCCCAGGAAGCCGCTGTTCCTCAGCCCATTGCGGACTGTAACAGTAATTATTATTCCGTAGCAGTTCTATCAATGTTTCTCGTTATTTTTTCTTTGTACCTGTTTTTGTATAAATATGTGTATTTATGTTATGTTACTAAAATATAATTTTGTTAAATAAATTTTTAAAGAACAACCTGGCTGCAACAGTTTTACAATTTTTTTAAATTGGTTGTGCTGCTTAAGTTTTAAGAAAAGGCGCAGGGGGCGCTTGAAGTGCATTCTAACCAGCAACCGCACCGGATTGCCGGTGGCGGAAAACGACACCCACTTAACCTTCGTCCAGTTTTCAGCTAGCATAAAACCGGATGACCGGCCCAACATATTTCATTACTCTTTAGGAATCGTTCATCGGAATTATTCTTTGGGAATCATTTCCGAAATAATTTTTCTAGAAATTCTGACCAGAATCCAGAACCCAAATAAACCGTCTTCCTCTAAAGCTTAGAAAATTCATAAATTGTATTTAACCAGCAAGTTTAATTTGTTTGAATACAAGCCAAAATAGCAATATTCCGGTTTTAATTTAAAAACATTAAACTGCCAAAGATCGTTGGTAAACTTGTGTAAAATTAAAGAAATAATACTTTGGTTTTGCACAACTCGTTAAAACAAGCAGGTTTAGTACATTTTAGTAAAGTTAAAAACCAATTTTTTTGGCTTTAGTTAAAATATTAAACGTCCAGGAATTTCATTTTATGTTATTTTTACCTCCGAAAACCAGAAGTCTTCTATATTTTAATTTCACCGTTTTCCACCAGAATTTGCTTTATTTATCGATCCCAATTTATGAGAATTATGCTACGCAAAACTCATTTTATTTCAAAGTTAGTTTATAACTAATTTTAGCTCCGTAAAATTCCAGAAACAAATTCAAATTTGTTTAAATTTATTTATACCTATCAAGTTAACATTTTTGACATTTCTACGTTTTCACATCACTCTGAAACTATATTTTATTAGCAATTTCTACGAACATGTAAAGCCAGTTAAAGTATATTTACCTGATATTCACCATTAAACACATCACAAACTTATTTTTTCCTCAGTTGATCCGATTTCCTGGAGAAAAGCGAGCCGAGGGTGTGGATAGCAACTCAAGCCAATTCACATTTATGATCGATTGTTATCTTAAAGACTTTTAGTTTGAGTAAATAAAATCTACATATTGTGTGTACAAAACTATTGATTTTGTTTATAGACAGTACCAGGGTACAGACGTGGCAGCCATTACAGACATTCTGCTCAAATCAATAATATTGATTCGCTATTTGACACAACCTCTCTATTAACATCAGAATACCGAAAGAATTAATTTCCAGTAACCAAACGTCTAGTGGCGTACCGTACCGAGGGGTCATTGCGCTTTATTATTATTGGGAATCAAATGACATTAAATACAAAATACATCACACCTTAACCGTGTTACAGCTTTGTGATAAAAATACAATAAAAATGCTGCGTACCTCACCCCACTGGCTGATGTAAGTGTGGCGACAACTTCCAGATCTGTGCAAGCAATTCCTACATACACAGCAAATATCCTAAAGTTCGCTTTACATAACTTTTAAGAAATGCTTTGATAGCACCCATCTTTTCCTCTGTATAAAGAAGCATTTTTGTACAACGTTCGTATAAACTGGTTTCTTAAATTATTTATGATTGATGAATTTAACAATAAATTTGTAACACACATTTGAAAAATTCTTTGTAAAATGCTTTGTAAAACAAAACCAGTCATCAGCGTTCTTAAATTAGTAGGAAACGGTAATAAAATCCACCGGTTACTTCCTTACACTGTTATGAATGTGCTATGAACCATTCTTTGCTTTAGACAACGGTTTTAAACTTTAGTGCGCTTTTATATCTGGTATACCTACCGCTAAGCTCCGGGGCAGCTTTTACTTCGAAATACTTGGGTTAGTGCAACTCTAAAAGATTAATGCCCCTATTTTAGGTCTATTAATATGTAGAACTGTAATATTAGGAAGAATTATGGGTTATTAAATGCGAAAGAGGAAAGTTGAGAGAACTTAGTGGCTAAAACAACCTCACAGAATTCTCTTTGTACATTACACCTTGATATATTAACTTGCGAAATTTCAACTAAAATGTTCGCAACTATTGCTCTCGTATCTGCTTCCACGCAAAACTTTTTTGTGTGACTGTTTTTACAGTCCACATTATATCTCCAAGTGCTGTCTGCGGAAGATTGCGTCATTATATGAAACGACTCGGCTAAAACAAATCGCGGATGGAAATGATGTCGCACAACCACTCACCGGATCTCCGGAGTGATCCCGGAGTCAGGCGACTTTTTACTCTCCTCGGAATAATGCATATACTTTTATATTTCTGGTGCAGATATAAGTGAAATGAAACTGGGGCAGACAGAACATGGCTTTAAATTGAGGCTCAAGTTTTTTTTGTGCTTTTCAAGTTCCTTGTTAATTTTGAGAAAATGTTTTCAAGATATGTATTTGGTGCTAAATACCTAACTTTCACACTACTTCTCTACTTTACTATATTTGTATTTTTTAATTTTATATTCCGACGAATTACGTTACATAAATAAAAATGAAATGTGAAAACGTTGTTCTTGTTGAAGTGCTGGTTTATTGTTATTTCAACAAACTAGGTCTAGAACGCGCCACATATTAATTGGAATTGAAAACTTGAATTTTACATTAAAATAGTCTTATAATTTTAAACTGAACACATCCCAACTATAATGGTGACTACAATTTGCAGCAAGAACTATACAGGGTGTAAATGAGTTGTAAGGACAAACTTCTAAGGATTGCAAAACACAACAAAGCAAACAACTTTTGTTAATAAATGTGTGGTCAAAAGTGTTTCCTTTCAGGGATAGAGCTTCTCAAAGATTCTTTAAGAAGCGCCTAAATGTAGGCAACTCAATTTACTACCTACTATTTGTTTCCATAACGACGGAAATTAATACAGGATATATAAAGCCTTCTTTCCTATTTCTTTAAAATTTACAATAACTAATTCAAAAATTAACAAAATTATAGTAAATGTTCCCAGCTCCCAGCTTCTACACACGAAGCACATCTACGAAGTAAATTCCTACGCATCGCTCCAAATATACCAGGAGTCTGTTGAACTTCTTCACATCCAGCAAGAATACGCGCCGTAAGTTCTTCTACAGTTTCAACTGGGGTAGCATACACTAACGTTTTAACGTGACCCCACAAAAAGAAATTAAGTGGGGTCAAATCAGGAGAAGGTGGATGTCACGCCACATGCCATCTTCGACCTATCCATCTGTTGGGAAAAGTGTTATTTAAAAATTCCCTGACTTCCGCCGAAAAATGAGCAGGTGCACCATCGTGCTGCAGCCACATTTGAGGTGGAACATCTTCCAGAAGTTCAAGCAGTACATGGCGCTCGAAATTCAAATAAATTGCTCCTGGCAACCTTTGGGGTAGCAGATTTGGTCCAATGAGTCTATCGCCAACAATTCCGGCCCAAATGTTCACTGAAAATCTTTGCTGGAATCTTTTTTGCACCACAGCATAGGAATTTTCATCGTCCCAAATGTGGCTGTTTTTACTGTTGAATATTCCTTCTTTCGTAAAAGATGCCTCGTCACTAAACAGAACGTTTACTTGGAATTCTGGATCCTCATTACACCGCCGCAGAAATTCCTGGCAAAATTCTACCCTTCTGGTAAAATCTGCTTGAACCATGGATTGTACCTTCTGTCGATGGTACGGATGTAGCTGCTGCTCATGTAGTACCTCCCATACTGAAACATGGTTCACTCCCATTTCATGAGCGATGGCTCTTAAACTAGTAGAAGGATTTTCATCCACTCTCTCCAAAACTTCTTCCTCAAAATACACCGTTCGCCTTGTTCTGGTAGCTCCACAGTTGTGTCTGTTGACAACGAATGTACCTTCCTCCCGCAGCCGACAAAAACTACACTAAAGGCCTTGTGCGATGGACGATTCCTTATCGGAAAATGTTCTTGGTACAGTCGAGCAGCTTCGCGTGCGTTACACCATGCAGCTCCATACATGAACATCATGTCATGCTGTTCGGCAAAAGTATAATTCGCCATAACACAAAAATACGAAAATAATGAAGAAAATAGTTATCAAAAAAATCACAGAACGAAAAAAACGAATTATAAAAGCCACAGAAAGAAACGAATGCAAGAAAAGTTAAAAAATATCACAAAAATATCGAATTGTTCCAAAACTGACGTTATTTGACCTGTGCAAAGTAATTGAAAATGCAATTTGGGTTGCCTATTTTCAGGTACTTCTTAAAGAATCTTTAAGAAGCTATATTTTCTAAAGGAAGCACTTTTGACCACACATTTATTAACAAAAGTTGTTTGCTTTGTTGTGTTTTGGAAGTCCTAGAAGTTTTTCCCTACAATTCATTAACACCCTGTATAATACGCAACACTAGTTAATTTAGGATAATATTCAACTCACCCTTCGCGCTCGCTCGAATATTGTTTTAACTAGCAATCCTTATCAATTGACCAAAATGTAACGGAAAAGCGGGATCACTGATTGTATTACTTATGAAATAACCACAAGTAATCCAAAATAAGTTAAAAAAAACTAGGTTTTATAGTTGCGTTTGTGAGCAATAAGGACGAAAAGTTAAGATTGTAGTTGCGATAAAATACGTAAACCATTTACGATACAATCGGTAAAAAATTAAATATAATTATCATCGCTTATAATTATTTGAGGCTGATATAGTTATTACATGCACAACAAACAACCGCGATTTTCATCATTTTTAGGGAAAAGTAGAAGGAAGAAAAAAACAGATTGAAAAACATAACGAAACACTTCATCTGAAAACTCCTATACTTTAGAAAATAGTTAGTTGCCACATTTGTGTCCGTTTCAGCGTTTACGCGCCAATGATAACTATAAATCGTACTACTGGGGTTTCTCACCAGATTCCGTTTTCGCATTTAAAATATTCTGTTCTGCGAACAAAATGCTACAAAAAAAAAGAAATTTGTGCCAAGCACGCAAGTTTAAAGTAAAACTTCTTAACGTGTTCTCACTGAAAGTGTTTTTATATTGTCTGATTTAACAGAAATTGAAAAAAGTTTCAGTTACAAATCTGGTATTTGAGTCATATTCTAAATGCTAATTAAGAAAGTCCAAACAAACCTGTATGAACCTTTGCATGAAAGAGAGGCTGATATGCTGCAGTGAATGCAATTGTAAAGATTGTAACAAAAGTTTAGTAACGTTACTCATAGATTCTAATTCAGAAACTTACTAAGAAAATTTTATTCGTTTATTTACACGTTATTATTTTTATATTACTTCACATGTATGTATAATTTTCTTACAGCTTCAAGCGCTGTTAAGGTTTTTAAATGTTATGTCTTATTTTTCTACGCTTATGGTGTGGCATGGAACGCACAGAAAGCAGAGTTTTGATAAAAAAAATCATACCATCAAAATCATGGCCATATGATATATATTTTTTGCTTTAAAATGCTTCCCAAAGTTTATGCTTAGTTTTGTTTGGGCATGTATATGTTAAAATGTACAAATAAAAAATTTGTCGCTTAGTAAAAATATCACTACATCGAAAGCAAAAAATCACGTTAGTAATTTCTTTGGACATAAATTTATCTTGGGTAATTAAAATGAGATTATAGACAGCGATTATGCATCTGCTTTAAAAAAAATTTAAAATTAATTTAATATTCAAAGTACTATAAGATATTACGTTATATTTGTTAAAAAACGTTTTATTCATAAAAAAGTACGGCATCAGCCAAAAAAATCGTAAATCATGTAAAATAAATTGACTATGAACAAAAAAAAAGATAGGAAATTAATGTTGTCCTAACCCTCTCATATAACAAATCTGTCATTATTAATACCTAATTTTACTGGTTAAAAATGTGTTATAAAGTATCAAGTTATGGGTATCGTTACAACCGTTTGTAAGTGCTCTATCCAAAAAACAATATGAACCAATATCGTTTCATTGTGATTTCTGACTTTTTCTTAAAACACTGTACGCCAAATTTTAAAAGGGCGCGGGGTCGACGTATTCGGACAGCAAACGATAATAAACAGTTTTATGGTAACGTCTGGCTGCAGAGGAACAATTTTATGGATTATGCTCGTCATGGCACTTGAAACGCAAAACATAAAATTTAATAAACATTTTATTGTTGTCAAAGAAACAATTAAAGTACATAATCGTATGCAAAATTTTTTTCCGATTCCAAATATGTAAAAATATATAGAGTAATGTAAAAATAAGAAAGTTATGGTTAAAATTACTAATACCATCATATAATTGATTTTATAAATATATTGCCCACGCCAAATTTCATTTGTTTATCTTGATGTTTCGTTTACACCCGGTATGTACCAGTGTTATACAGTGTGTAATAAACCACCTACGCACTATTTTTTACGGCTAAACCATTGAACCTACACGGATGGGATACAAAATTGGTTATATAAATCGTTCCTGAGGTATTCACTAAAAATATTTATAAATTTTTTGAGGCTAGGAAAAGGGTAGTTTGGGGGAGGGACTAGGATGGTTTTTCCAGAATAGCCCAAACTATTGCAAAATGGCGGCCAATTATATCAAAAAAGCGGCCTTTACATAAACCATTTCCTAACCGCACATGAACTGTTGTACCTGGAAAATTAATACTGACCGTTACAGTCCATTAAATTAGTTTTCCAACAATGTACCACATGAAGATAAAAAATAAATGTTAGTGCCCTCTCCTCCCCAAAAGAGCGGGAACATTTAAAAGATATTATTTCAAACATCGTTAATAAAACGAGTGGTCAAGTAATATTTTATTTTAAAGGTCCCATTGAACTGAACAATTTTTGTATATCGTTTTTTGATATCTCTTACCGTTACAAAATGGCGGCTCAATTTATAAAAAATAACTTTCTATTATGGGACGAATCGTTCCCTCTACCGCAGTTATAAAGGTTATTTACATAATATTTAAAAACACGTGCGAGTTCGAAGCGCGAAACTCAACATCGCATTCGTACTATACCTTTATTATACCCGGTGGGAAACTATTAATGCGTGTTGGTGTTTTTGGCAAATAGGATGTGGACCGTGTCGTGTTGTTTCAAATGTAAGATGGGGAGGCGTGTGAACTTGTTCGTCGGAAGGGAAAACAAGAGTACTTGGTCGAGGAAAGACCTTGCGTGCCGACCGCGTCGCTTGCTGCGCGAGAAGACATACTCGAGTCGTGGGTTACGCTTCCGTATTTGTATAATACGTAGCTCTTAAAAATAATTGTAAAAATCCATAAAAACAAAATTGAAAACTGAATTAGAAAACAAAATTACCAGAAACGGCACTAACTACTTACGCAAGGGCGTCATGTAACTGGACAAAGCTTGCCACACAAAAATAATTATTAGGTAATTCTAGTAAATCATCGACGTCTGCTTCTTAGCGCTTGTTTTAGTTTGTTTTTCTTTTATTTTAGTTTTGACAGCATCATTTTGAGTAAACGTTAGCGCCGCTTATCGTGGTTATTTCATCTAATTCAGTTTTCACTTTTGTTTTTGTGGTTTACTACAATTATTTTTAAGAGACATCAATTATACAAATACGGAAGCGTAACTTACGACTCGTTTATGTCTTTTTGCGAGGCAAGCGACGCGGTTGCCACGCACGCAAAGGCGCGCCAGCGCCCGAGTCGGGCTGCGTGCAACCTGTATTTTCCTGTCTTATTTTCCCTTCCGACTAACAAGTTGTGACGCCTTCACCCGCCTTCTCATCTTACATTTAAAAGAATCACGACACGGTGCACATCTTAATTACTAAAACCAACAACACACGCATAGGTCCCCACCGGGTAAAATGAAGGTTTAGTGCGAGTGCGATGCTGAGTGGTTCAACTGCAACTCGCATGTGGATTTACATGCTATGTGAATAGGCTTTATAAATCAGCAAACAAATTTCTGTTTCACTGCCCCAGATGCGGTAGAAAGAACGATTCATCCAATAATAAGAAGGAAATTTTTATAAATTGAGCCGCCATTTTGTAACTATGAGAGATATAAAAAAGCTTCAAATACAAAAATTGTTAAGTTTAATGGAGTTTTTAAAATGAAGTATTACTTGACCCCGCGTCTTATTCAAGATTTTTAAGATAGTATCTTCTAAAGGTACCAGCTCTTTGAGGAAGAGAGGGGGTACTGTCGTTTATTTTTTGTCCCCATTGTGATACATCGTTGGAAAGCTGATTTAATAGACTTTAACGATCAGTACAATGTTCTTGGTACAATAGTTCATGTGCGGTTGTGTAATGGCCGCTTTATTGATATAACTGTCCGCCATTTTGAAATGATTCGAGCTATCGATATTTTCTTTTTTTAACTTGTTGGGTTCAAAAATACGTTTTAAATAAGGTATGACTTAACCCATCTTCGTATATGAAACTGTCGAGAACCTCAACCCCCCCCCCCCCAAACAACTACTCTTTTTAGAGCCCCAAAAAAAATTTAAATATTTTTACTGATTAAATCGCGTACGATTTATATTACAAACTGCTTATGTCATTCATGTAGGTTCGTCATAGTTTTTAGCGACAATGAGGCCCCCTACGCGAAGGCAAAGCTTTGCGAGTTTGCAAGTCTACTATATAAGGCGCATACTCGTACCGCTTTGTAGCGGCCCACTTCAGTTTTGGTAGCAAACAAGAAAAATGTGTTAACACTATTCGTTTGTTTTATTGGAACATAATCTGCTGCTCTCTGGCCTTACGAAAACAAACTTAGGTGAAGAAGCATGCAAAAGCATGCATAGTTAGATACGCTGACCTTGGCGGGGTTCAAAAATCGTATGCTCACTACCCGCCTCATCTGAACAAATCTGGCTACTACACACAGGGGTATGCGGATGATATCGTCATACTCATAGTGGGGAAATATGCCAATACAGTATCAGAGCTCATGTAAAGAGCTCTAAAAACTGTTGAAGGGTGGTGCATAAAGGAAAACCTAAGGGTAAATCCTACAAAAACAACACTAGTCCCCTTCACTAACAAAAGAAAGCTGGATGGGCTACGGCTGCCAACTCTCTTTAACCAAGTAGTACAGATGAGAGGAGAGGTCAAATATTTGGGCGCGTCCCTAGATACCAAGTTGACCTGGAATCAACATCTAGACAACATAACCAACAAATGTAAAGCGGCATTAATAATGTGCCGGAGAACAGTTGGAAAAACCTGGGGATTAAAGTGGGTGCACTGGTTATACATTGCAGTGGTAAGACCCATGATAACCTACGGCTGCCTGGTCTGGTGGCCAAAGGTCAAACAAAAGCAGGCAATTGCAAAACTCACAAAAATTCAAAGGCTAGCATGTCTATGCATAACAGGAACAATAAAAAGCTCACCCACAGCAGCCATGGAAATAATGCTAAACCTACCCCCCTCGACATTTTCATCAGGGGAGAGGCCAGGATGGCAGCATACAGGCTGACACGTAACATGAACTGGAAAACCCAGAATAACCTTGGGCACACCAGAATCACAAATGATATCGCAAACCCTCTTTTAAACATGGGTAGCGACACTATGATTCCAAAAATTTCATACGACAAACCATTTGAAATCCAAATGGACTGGGATCAATGGCGTCGTAGGGAAGAACAGAATCCGTCAAGAGGGCTGATCTGGTAGACAGATGAGTTCAAGATGGATAACGGGTCAGGTGCTGGAATACACGGCGAAACCCCAAGGCACAACATGCATGTCTTGCTGGGGCAAAACACCACGGTATTCCAAGCGGAGATATTCGCTCTGGGAACCTGTGTCTGTGAGAATTTGAGAAGGCAAACCAAAGGCAAACCTATCCACATACTCACTGACAGTCAGACAGCCCTAAAGGCATTAGCATCAAAGCAGATAAGATCCAAGCTAGTCTGGGAATGCCTGCAAAACCTGAAAACCCTGGCAAAACACAACCAAGTAACACTGGTGTGGGTGCCAGGTCATAAGGGCATAGCAGGCAATGAAAAAGCAGACCAACTAGCGAGGAAGGCAACCTTTACTGGTCCTGAACCAGTACTAGGTATCACAAAGGCAACAGCACGTGGGGTAATAACTGAGTGGATCAAACAACAACACCAGCAATATTGGAACCACGTGCAAGGACAAAGACACAGTAAACTGATGATGGGAAGACCATTTCAGACTCGAACAACTGAAATACTGAAACTCAACAGAAATAATCATAGAATTGCGACGGGGCTACTAACCGGTCATTGCAGTCTAAGGAAACACATGCACAGAATGGGCGTATATACAGAAGAACCCATATGCAGACTCTGTAATGAAGAGGAAGAAACTGCCTCTCATGTAATCTTTGAATGTGAAGCATTAAACCGCCGACGTCACAACCTGTTGGACGAAATAGACCCACCGGTAGGCATACCGGAAAAAGATGTGGTCCACAGGCTACTAAACCTAGTAAAGGGTCTTAACCTGTTCACCTAAATCAAAACGCAAAGGCAGAGAAACATAATATGCCTTATTGGCCGGGGTGTTCAGGGACTCACAAAACCGTGCTCTGCAATTGCTACTACCAATAACCAATAACCAACCCGCCTCATTATACTTATTATATCTCTTTCAATATATTTGCTAACAATTTTTATGAAAGGAGGTATGAAGAAAAGCGTGGGGTTTTTAATATCTAGAGAAATTTCTTAGAAACTTTTTTCTATTCAAACTTGTCTATATGTAGTTCCGAGTTCGAATAAAAGTACGAAACATCAATAACAATTGTTTTAGCAAAAAAAAACGCAATAAAACCAAATAAACTTACTTACAGCATCTTAAATTCAAAACAATATCAAAAGCTCGGTAGATATAAAAGCCAAGTATCAGCTTTGCCTTGCAGCTTTGAAGCCTACAGGATCAAATAGACGAGAAACTTGATATCAAAAGAACTAGACAAAAGTACGGAACCATTCAGTATTCTATTCTCTCAAAGCGATAAAGCTGATGTCTGTGTGATTGTTTTTGTAAACTAAAACTGAAATCTCCTTCCTTTCTCTAGCTCCCTTTTGCGCAAGAACAGTGCGTATAAGTGTTCGGAACTTTGTTGTATCTCATTTCAAGAATATAATGGCCCAGGATAATTAAAAGTTAGGAAGGATTGTATAAAAAGTATATAAAACAAAAAAAAAGTTTCAGTTTGAATGTTGCGAGTACAAAATTTCTTGGTTACAGAAATATGTGGAGTATTACATCGCATACTGCAAGAGAAAACTAATAAACTTTTTTAATATATTTTGTTGACTTTGCCGATAGGGGCACTAGGAAAGACAGCAGCGAGGTCCTGGATTTGGTAGCTAGCAATCCTTGGCGGAACGCAAAGCTCGCCCGTTATTTTCCCTTAATTGGCAATATTGGCAGCGAGTTTGTTGCATCGCAGACAGTAAAAATATTAAATTGTTTTTATTGGCCTTTTCTGTATACATTTTTGTTTGTTCTGACTGTCAAGCTTAGAAGGCTATATTTTATATCCAAGGAATTCGGGTTTACGATCAGAACCTACATTTTAACCTCCTTGAACTTATATAAGAGATTTTTACCGTAGTTAATTCATAAAAATGTATTGTGTTGTAAATGACGTTACACGACAAGCTAATTAATCGTCAATATGGCGACGTTTTAGGAAGAGTTTCCTTTAGATTAAACACCTCGTTAATGATTTCCACATTGTGGCGTTCCAGATGTACTGTGTAATTATTCGGCTTAGTGGCACACCGAACTCCGGACAAAGTGTGGGAGAATTTGGCATGTCTGTCGGGTTAGGACAAGCAGTTCACAATGCGAGCAGGGACCGGAAAATTAATGTGGCTGTTAGCTGTGTCCACATTTGTTATTTTCGCAATTAAATAGGTATTACCCAAAGAGAACGAGCACATTTGTAGTACATTATTGAAATGAATGCGTATGTTCTTTATACCAACAGAAACTAGAACCATCAATATTAAAACACAACAGGAACGGAGTTTTAATGATCTCCATTTACACAAAATAATGGACAATATAATAACAAAAACAATAGAAGGAACAGAACAAAAACTGTTAATTTCGCTTCATGTAGTGTAATTTCTCAAATGCATCCGAACAATTGTTTTTGTGTTAAAGAAAATATTTAAACATCGACGTAATTAGCTGATACGCAGTTGCATAAAATAGCTTAACCTTCAAGCGCCATCTAGAAGGGAGAGTTTTAACTATACGAATACAAGGTGACAATTTTATCTGGTGACCCCGTGACGTTTAGAGTAGGCAACACACGTTGCACGTCATAGGTCGCTGCACCAATAAAATATAACTTTATAAATAAAAACCAAAATTTGTTTTGAGTATTTCTTATTGTACATAAATGTTAAACAAGTCTGCTTTTGTTGTAACGGTCGAACGTGGGTAGCTAGAAGCCAGAGTTAGTTAGAAATAAAGTGAAGACTGAGAATAAAAATGTCTTACAATGTTTATTACGTTCATATTACAATTCAAAATATCTGGTTATGAATTTCATGTACTTTAGTGATTATTTACAATTTACATCAAATGTACAATAAACCAATAAAATGCACCCTCCGGAACGAGACGATTATGGTTGTCCGACCCCTATGGGACGCTTTTCTGGTGTTTTCGATTGGTAGGCTGTCTTAATACAAAATTCCCTGTTGCAATATGAGCGCGCATAAACTATTATTGACCGGTTTGACTTTGGATCTCAAAATAGTGTTTGACAGCTCAGTGCTCTGTAAACTAAAATCAATGTTTGAGCACACTAAATTAATATATGCACTCGTCCAATTAATTCACAGATGTCTGTAAGGAAGTCAATTAAAAATTAAAGTGTTCTGCGGCGGTTGGTGTTTTTACACTCGGCTTTCCCAAGATGTAGTTTCGGCTATGATTAAAATGGATAGTGATTGTGTTTTGGGAACGGTTTTTTAGGTATGTACGTTAAATTATAATTACTATTCTCTTTTACTGGCTTTAATTACTTTTAATTAAAGTGACTTAAGAAATTCACATCGGAAAAATACTGAGAAGTTTAACTATGCATAGAGTTGTGTGGAAATAAAAAAATACGGTTGCAATTCGTGGAAAGTTTTCAAAACATAAACAAAAAAAAATTGGATGCTTGCAAATAACAAAAATAACTAGAAATTCGAGTTTAATTAAATGTTTCTGATTTCAACCAGAGAACATCTCTAAATTGAAATTAAATACATTATAAGAGTGACAAAAGGTTTAGTTTGAACCGGAGAATTGGCATTTTCAAATCCAAACCAAACACCCACCTTCTGGTAATTAAATACTCAATTTGAGCATCTCCAAGTTAAAATTCATCTCTGGTAGAAACGAGAGATTTTAGCATCTCCAAGTGCAAATCAAATACCAACAGGTTCTGTGAAAATTCAGGTAAGTATGGATTCAAATAAATTGAAAAAGTAAAGTATTCTTTAGGCGTGGATTCAAATAAAAGCAAAGTGGAAATTTTGATTCAAATGAAATCAAGATGGAAGTTTTTTAAACTGGGCTAGTTCAGTAATTTTTATACCTGGAGACTAAGGGAAGGAATTTTGTATTAGAATTTAATTTCTCCCATGCACGGCGTTCCGTGGCGGTCACTCCGCGTACAAACTTCCACTTGCAGCGCCTCCAGTGACTTTTCTTCAAAGCAATGCAACAAAATAATTTTTTGTAAATTTTTAAACTGTTGCAGCAGGTTTGTCCCGTCACATTGTTATTCACATTGACTTACGCTGCAGAGATCTGGATTTTGACAAAGAAAAATAAAGAAAATTAAGTAAAGCACAAAGATGTATGAAAAGGTCAATGATGGAAACACCGTTAAGATATCGTAAAACAAATGGATGGATAAGATCAATAACAAAGGTAGAAAACGTAGTGGAAAACATATTAAAACAAAAACGGCGATGGGCGGGTCACGTGGTGAGGTTGGAAGACAATGGATGGATAAATATGGTAATGAAGTGAAGGCGTAGGCAAGGACAAAGATCTCGAGGGAGACCTCCCATGAGATGGACCGACGACATTAAAGGAGTAGCCAACTACAACTGGATACAAAAAGGGCAAAGTAAACAAGAATGGCATTCACTAGGAGAGGCCTACATCCAAAATGGATTGATATAGACGATGCTGATGATTGTGATGGTATGTGACCTCGTAATTCCTTGGAAAGGTTTATTTACATGGTAACATAAAAACGGCAATAAAATCGCCAGTCAAAACGGTAGCATTAATAAGGTGTTTCTGACTCGCACTACTATGGCACAAATCCACCTGCTATGCCAGTTTTGTATGTTTATTTCCATAGTCTTTGTTTTGTTAAAGAAACAACGTGGTTTCCTAAGGCGCGTATGTTGGTTTTACCACTACTAAATCTTTTATAAAAACATTGCGTTGCATCGCTTTCCGTAGAAAAATAGAGTATATGTTATGACTATGTAAAATTATTTGCTACGTTAGGCGTTGCCCATGTTGCGTGCATTACGAGCGCCACTGTCTAAGAGATTTATAAGCGCCATAAGAGCCATTATTAAATAACTTTCCACTAACATAATATAACGCTAATTTGCGTAAGATAAATACAGTCCACAATTATTAATAATAAATTCATTTACAGTGTCAATTTGATATTACCTAAAATGAGGTCCCCTTTAACGCTAAGTTTATTATGTTAGTTGGGAGCAGGTACTTCGTCATGTTGCAAACACTTTCTTGTCCGGTAATGACCGAAAGTAGTAGTGAGCAACGACTCAAAATAAATTACCTCCACTCCGTTTCGGATAATAAAACACTACACACACGTAATTGTGCTCTGCTATGAGATGACTTGCAAGTTTGTCTGGAAATTTGTTCTTTTAAGTAGGTCAAACCTTCAACTTATTTCGCGAAACAAAAATAAAAAGTCTCTCGTTTTGTGCGGATAAAATTAAAAGTTGATATGGAATTGGAGCTGCTACGAATTTAACGAGTGTCGAGAAGATTTGCTTCTGATTTAAGTTAAAGAAAATCAAGGGAAATAAGAAACAGATACAAGAATGGCACATTGATTTTTCTGTTTTTGCAACTAGGTCATGTGTAAAATTTTAATGAGATATTGGTTTACAATAAGGCTGACGGTTATTTAAAAAACTTGATAAGTTGACTAGGGAAGCTAGAAGAATCTTCTATCGACAATCTTCTAATGGAGAAATAATTTTAGTAGCTACGATTTAAAGAAACATTGTAAAAAACTTCAGTCATATTTTACTGTTTCTGGTGAGCAATTGATTCAAGTAGATCGTGTATTTTCTATTGGATTTTGGTCATTAAAAAATATATAGAGAACGTTACAAGTTAACTAGGGTATGAGGAAACAATACCTCTTCGTCAACTCATACCAGCGTTTTGAAATTTAAAATAATAAACCAGCTCGCCAACCCTCAGAAAAGATGCTGTGAGCTATAAGAAATCAGTGGCGGTTTCTCCATTGTGTTAAATGGTCATTGACCTCCCAATGAAATAAGAAAAAATAAATAATTACTTTTTGTTTCAGTATATAACATATTATACACTATAATATTTAAAACATACTTTATAGTTAACTTTTGTATGAGATTTTTATGCGAAAACGTTTATGAAAGAGCTGCCGCAGGATACGAAAACGTTTGAAGGTTTGAGTATTTCGCGCGCACATTAAACGAATCTATGCGAGGTTCATTTGACTGTCAGTCCACAATTCAGCTATACGTCAACGAATAAAGCCGCCGGCTTAAAATGCCTTCAAATGAATAAGAGTGAAATAGAAAGCTCATTGCAGTAAAATTCATATTACACAAGCTAAAAGAGGATAGAAGTATCTGCATATTAAAGACTTCAGGGTCATGGACCCACAATTTCCGAGAATTAAGCTGTCAGATGTCCGTGATAAGCGCATGCCAATAGCCGCCTAATTTGCGGGATTTGCACGTACACGACGTAGTAGTGTGAAAACAGTTGTTGGTTGTGTAATTATAATTTAGTGGTGTTGTAGGATGTCGGTGCAAAATAGTTTTTGACTGTGAATGCCATGTAAGAAAATGCTTTCACTTGTTTCCACTGTCTGCTATTTTGTGATAATTTATTGTGTTAGGTACATTACTTGCAAACATTTAAAAACTAAAATTTAAACACATTTTTTATCGGTAAACCACATGAAAAATTTTGTGCATTTTGACACACTGGCAATGTGGGTATCAATTTATAATAATTTTATTAAAGAGTGCTTATCGAAAGTCTATGAGAAACATCAATGAAATTGTTGGTAAAAAAATAGATGGTTACAAAGTAAAGGATAGGTTTGAAATAAAACTTGGATAGGAACAGTTTTTTTCCAAAAAATGCCTCCCAGTACACCACACCACGAGCCGCCACTGTAAGAAACACAACTTATATCAAAGCAGGTTGGTAAGTTGTCCACAGCCTTCCAATGGAGCATGTCGTATTTTTAAATCTTCAATGTTACTCTGCCCGAAATCGACCCCTAAACAACTGGTCGAGAGCTTAGCTTCTAAACCATTACAATAATAGGTCATTTTTATTAACGCTACTGGCCTAAACAATCAAGTAAATAAAACTGCAGAAATGAACAGGATACATATGGTTGAATGAAACCACTCCCAGATTCTGAATTTGCAATTTATTAGCTGAAAAACCATGAAAATACAACAAAATAGAGACTAGAGACAATGATCAACGAAGCCACCAATTTTGCACTAAAATTAGATTTGGGGAGTGTTTTGGACCCACGGAGCCAAAAAAATTGTAAAAAACGGGAAAAGTTGGAGAAGAATAGTGAACGGGCTAAAGTCGGTGTAGATTGAAAATGACGAGAAAAAGGAACAAGACTACATCACAACTAATTCTAAGCCAAGTAGAAATTTTACTACAGAAAAATCAACTCGAATAGGCGACTGTGCACCAGGAGAAGGATAAAAAACCAAACAAGTAAGAATAAGCTTCTAAACTAATTTTTTATACAATAAGATTTAAAGGCATTTTAATTTTGACAGCAAGCAATGTTATACCTAATACTACTGCAAGAGCTCGCATAGTTGTAGTATTAGAAAAGAAACAGACAAACAGACGTTATATCCTGGGAAAAATTAATAATCTGTTTCCGTTATAAGTTTAAAAATTCGTTGGTTTAAAGCTGACGTGCCTTTGTGCATTTCTGTCCTTGTTGAAAAATATAGAATTTATTATCAAAACACGGCCGAGTAATATGTAGGTTAAGCTGATTTTACTGATTATGTGCTGACGTTCTCATTAGAGTGTTATAAACAGAATGTTTAGTATGCGCTTCTTCAGCAACAAAAAGTAAACTTAATTGTTTTTATTTTATAAATAAACTTTTTCGAGACGTAAAAGCTCGTTGTCGTGTTATGGTGAGACAGTTACGCATTTACAACAAGTCGATATATAAATTAAAATAACTAATTGTTACTTTATTCATTGGCAAATGCAACCACACACAACCAATTTTCATAAATTCGAAACCTACAGCAGTTCTGCACGAAACGCTTACGATATTCGCATTTTTTTGAACAATATCCGTCAGACAACGTGAACACATATAAGAGCCCCGTATAGGCCACTATACGTGGCTCTAAAAACTAACTTATTTGTTAGGGTTGTGAGGATGCCGGACAATTTTCTCGAACTGCCCGGCTTAGTGTTCCCTTGTTCTGCAAAGGGTCTTTGAGACATGTAAATCTTACGGCTTGCGGAAGTACCAATTTGTACTTTCTTTTAAAGAATGGTATGAATACAGTAGTAGTAGTATATTAGATTTATTAATTACTGTTTGATTGGGTCTGTAATGATTTTGCTTATTTTAATACAATGTATACAAATTGTCACTATTGTAGTGGAAACAAGGACAACTAATGAGTGCGACAAGAACGAGACAATCACTGGGCCAGGTGGAGCTTCATATTTCATGTTCTATGGATTCTTTTAAATTGAATTTATAAAATTTACATAAAATGTTAAAATATCTATGGATACATGAATTCCCACTTGGCTTGCCCATTGCCTCCAAGATTCTTGCCGCACTCAACAGTTGCCTATCCGTTCTTCATCACACTGTTTAGTGGCCCATGTTTTCAGTAATATGGTGAGTAAGTATTTTACAACATATAAAAATCATTTATGAAAAGATTTTGAAACATTGAGCAACCGTAGCTCGGTGGTAAACGCGCGGTCTACCAATGCAGCGGGTCCGGGTTCGATCCCCAGCCCAGTCGTTCTCTCTCGCAAGGCAACGGGAAACCAGCAAGGTGGAGTTTTCCCCAGGAAAACCTCTCTGGAGAAGAAGTGCATGCACTTCCTGTGTTTCGGAGCCCACGTTTAACTGTAGGTCCCCTATGTCTGTCTGTGCAAGTTATCTATCGCCGCGCACCAAACACAGACATAGGAGAGAGGTAACCAGCGCCCTGAATAGGGTGTGGCACTATAAGAAGAAGAAGAGATTGGTCCAAAAAACCGAGTCAACACGGCGCCTCGTGCTCTCGGAATGGCACGCGAATATGTGGTCCTGCCTGTCGCGTCAACAACGCGGCAGTCGTTTGAGCGGTTAGAAGTCCCCTCAAATACAGACTTAAATAGTCTAAACTTAATGATGTATTTTTCTACTGTTTGTAAATTAGCAAACCAATTACTCAGAAAACCAAATATGATTTTCCTGTTCCGAAATAAACCTATTAATGCAATGCTTGAGAAGGCCGAGAACATCTTAACATCGTTCATCAAACTCTTCGTTTTAACCCTCGAACTCCTAGCACATTGTCTCTAATTTCTTGTCGCACTCAACAGTTGCCTATCCATTCTTCATCACACTCTATAGTTGCCCATGTTTTCAGTAATATAGTGAGTAAGTATTTTACAACATACAACAACCATTTACGAAAGGATTTTGAAACATTGAGATTGGTCCGTAAACCGAGTCAACACAGCGCCTCGTGCTCTCGGAATGGCTCGCGAATAGGTGGTCCCGCCTGTCGCGTTAACAACGCGGCAGTCGTTTGAGCGGTTAGAAGTCCCCTCAAATATAGACTTAAATAGTCTAAACTTCCAACTTAATGATGTATTTTTCTACTGTTTGTAAATTAGCAAACCAATTACTCAGAAAACCAAATATGATTTTCCATTTCCGAAATAAACCTATTAATGCAATGCTTGAGAAGGCCGAGAACATCTTAACATCGTTCATCAAACGCCTCCTCTTCGTTTTAACCCTCGAACTCCTTGCACATTGTCTCCAATTTCTTGTCGCACTCAACAGTTGCCTATCCGTTCTGCACAGTACTCTTTAGTTTGCCCACATTTTCAGTAATGTAGTGAGTAAGTATTTTAAAACATACAAAAACCATTTAGGAAGAGATTTTGAAACATTGAGATTGGTCCGAAAAGCCGAGTCACCGCGGCGCCTCCTGCTCTCGGAATGGCACGCGAATAGGTGGTCCCGGCTGTCGCATTACCAACGCAGCAGTTAGAGAGGTTGGAAGTTCCCTCAAATACAGGAGTGCGAAAAAACGGCTGGTAGGAGTTTGTCATAAGCTGATGGAGCGTGATGGTTTAAGAGTTGAAAGACTTCATCAACTCCTGGAACATAGCGATAAAACCAATCCCTAGCCTTGGTTAACCCGACGACCTAAGGGCATAAGATATGGCTAAAGAAGAAGAAATTGGTAAGATGCTCTAGTAGATACATATTTGTTTATTTTGCTTTCTTTTAATTTTGTTAATCGTTTTAAATAGTCTAAACTTCCAACTTAATGATGTATTTTTCTGTTGTTGGCAAATTAGCAAATCAATTACTCAGAAAACCAAATATGGTTTTCCATTTCTAAAATAAACCTATTAATGCAATGCTTGAGAAGGCCGAGAAAATCTTAACATCGTTCATCAAACGCCTCCTCTTTGTTTTAACTCTCGAACTTCTTGCACATTGCCTCCAATTTCTTGTCGCACTTAACAGTTGCCTATCCGTTCTTCATCACACTCTATAGTTTTAGTTTTATAGTGAGTAAGTATTTTACAACATACAAAAACCATTCATGAAGAGATTTTGAAACAGTGAGATTGGCCCGAAAAACCGAGTCAACGCGGCTCCTCGTGCTCTCGGAATGGCACGCGTATAGGTGGTCCCGCCTATCACATTGACAACGCGGCAGTCGTTAGAGCGGTTGGTAGTTTCCTCAAATACAAGAGTGCGAAAAAACGGTTGATAGGAGTTTGGCATAAGCTGATGGAGCTTGATGGTTTAAAAGTCGACTCCATCAACTCCTGCAACATAACGATAAATCAAATCCCTAGCTTTGGTTCACCCAACGACCTAAGGGCATAAGAAATGGCTAAAGAAGAAGAAAAAGAAGAGATTGGTAAGATGCTCTAGTAAATACATATTTGTTTATTTTGTTTTCTTGAATTTTTTTTAATCGTTTTAAATAGTCTAAACTTCGAACTTAATGATGTATTTTTCTACTGTTTGTAAATTAGCAAACCAATTACTCAGAAAACCAAATATGGTTTTCCATTTTCGAAATAAACCTATTAATGCAATGCTTGAGAAAGCCGAAAAAATCTTAAAATCGTTTATTAAACCCCTCTTCTTCGTTTTAACCTTTGAACTTCTAGCACATTGTCTCCAATTTCTTGTCGTACTCAACAGTTGCCTATCCGTTCTTCATCACACTCTTTATTTGCCCATCTTTGCAGTACTATATTGAGTAAGTATTTTACAACATACAAAAACCATTTATAAAGAGATTTTGAAACATTGAGAATGGTCTGAAAAACCAAGTCAACACGGCGCCTCGTGCTCTCGGAATGGCACGCGAATAGGTGGTCCCGCCTGTTGCATTAACAACGCGGCAGTCGTTAGAGCGGTTGGAAGTCTCCTCAAATACAGGGGTGCGAAAAAACGGCTGGTAGGAGTTTGTCTGATGGAGCGTGATGGTTTAAAAGTCGTAGGATTACATCAACTCCTGGAACATAGCGGTAAAACCAATCCCTAGCCTTGGTTAACCCGACGACCTAAGGGCATAAGAGATGGTTAAAGAAAAGGAGATTGGTAAGATGCTCTAGTAGATACATATTTGTTGTTTTTTGTATTCTTTTATTTTTTTAATCGTTTTAAATAGTCTAAACTTCCAACTTAATGATGTATGTTTCTACTGTTCGCAAATTAGCAAACCAATTACTCAGAAAACTAACTATGGTTCTCCATTACCGAAATAAACCTATTAATGCAATGCTTGAGAAGGCCGAGAAAATCTTAACATCGTTCATCAAACGCCTCCTCTTCGTTTTAACCCTCGAACTCCTAGCACATTGTCTCTAATTTCTTGTCGCACTCAACAGTTGCCTATCCGTTCATCACACTCTATAGTTGCCCATGTTTTCAGTAATATAGTGAGCAAGTATTTTACAACATACAAAAACCATTCATGAAAAGATTTTGAAACAGTGAGATTGGTCCGAAAAACCGAGTCAACGCGGCGCCTCGTGCTCTCGGAATGGCACGGGAATAGGTGGTCCCGGCTGTCGCATTAACAACGCGTCAGTTAGAGAGGTTGGAAGTTCCCTCAAAAACAGGGGTGCGAAAAAACGGCTGGTAGGAGTTTGGCATAAGCTGATGGAGCGTGATGGTTTAAGAGTTGAAAGACTTCATCAACTCCTGAAACATAGCGATAAAACCAATCCCTAGCCTTGGTTAGCCCGACGACCTAAGGGCATAAGAGATGGCTAAAGAAGAAGAAATTGGTAAGATGCTCTAGTAGATACATATTTGTTTATTTTGCTTTCTTTTATTTTTCTTAATCGTTTTAAATAGTCTAAACTTCCAACTTAATAATGTATTTTTCTGTTGTTGGCAAATTAGCAAACCAATTACTCAGAAAACCATATATGGTTCTCCATTACCGAAATAAACCTATTAATGCAATGCTTGAGAAGGCCGAGAAAATCTTAACATCGTTCATCAAACTCTTCGTTTTAACCCTCGAACTCCTAGCACATTGTCTCTAATTTCTTGTCGCACTCAACAGTTGCCTATCCATTCTTCATCACACTCTATAGTTGCCCATGTTTTCAGTAATATAGTGAGTAAGTATTTTACAACATACAACAACCATTTACGAAAGGATTTTGAAACATTGAGATTGGTCCGTAAACCGAGTCAACACGGCGCCTCGTGCTCTCGCAATGGCACGCGAATAGGTGCGCATTAACAACGCGGCAGTCCTTAAAGGAGTTAGAAGTCCCCTCAAATACAGAGGTACGAAAGAACGGCGGGTAGGAGTTTGGCTTAAGCTGATGGAGCGTGATGACTTAAAAGTCGAAGGACTCTAATACACATTTGTTTATTTTGCTTTTTTTTTCTGATTGTTTTAAATAGTCTAAACTTCCAACTTCATGATGTATTTTTCTACTGTTGGCAAATTACCAAACCAAATATGGTTTTCCATTTCCGAAATAAACCTATTAATGCAATGCTTGAGAAGGCTGAGAAAATCTTAACATCGTTCATCAAACGCCTCCTCTTCGGTTTAACCCTCGAACTCCTTGCACATCCATAAATTAAAAATTCATCAATCCTAAAGTGGCACGTAAGCCGCTGTGCCTAAAACGTGTTTTGACCTGCTCCAAGGTAAATTTACGGAGAATTGCAAAACAAGTAGACAATAGGAAATAAAGCGCGCTGAACGTGCAAGCGCATGCCCTGGATCTCGTCCTGAAAAGCGTGGCCAACTTCGCTTTGGATTTCTAGTTGTCCGCAGGAAACGAAACGCGCAGGAAACGCCGCGAGTGGTGGCGCGCTCTTTGTTCAAAAATTACGTAAAGCATGCATGTAAATTAATTCCTATCTCATGAATTAATAATGTAGTAGAAACGATAACGTTCTTGTGAAGTTTTTTACTGGGTTTTTATACGTACTTAACAACCGAAAGGCTTGCGAGGTTAATTTGTAAGATGTGTTTTTTGTTATCAGAGCATGAATTCTTAAAAATGTCTTGAATAATTAGGTTGGATGTGAATTGAAGTTTTATACCTTTAAAGCAGAAAAATTCCATTAAAAATGTTTTAATGGCTTTTCTTTTGGAATATTTGGGAGAGTAATGAAAAAAATTTCGATATTAATTTAATTAGCTGGAAAACACGACTTATAAATTACTAACAAAAACAATTCGATTTGAAATTAAGCAAATTTTATAATTTTATCTACCAAAGCTTAGAGACGCTTAATTGATTTAAAACAAAATACGTTCTGCGTTAACGTTAACGAGTTTTGTCAAAGAAATATTATTAACTAATTTTTCTGATTGGAACATTTAATTTTTTTTATCATTTAGCAAATTTATTTAAGGTATCTTGAAGTTGCGGAATAATAATTCCAGTCGTTTTATCAGAACATAAAATAAAAGTGGTTTAGTACAAATAACAGGTAACATTACCGGATTTTTTGTAATTTTGTTATATTACCTTTAAATCATTTTTAAAATAAATTTAAAAATTATCACACCTAACAAAATTTATTATTATTGATATCAACTGAATCAGTTAGAAAACACAATAATTGTAGATGTTTCATAAGATTAGGAGTCGGTGAATTGTTACGACATCAATTATATTTTTCGTCTTTAATCAAATTTCATAATTTTTTTATTTTGGCTATTTGTATTGGTAGACCCTACCTATAAGATGACAACATAAAAATAAAATATGAAGGAACTAAGTCTGGAGATTTAGCTGGCCATCCAATGCAGCTTCTCCTTGCGTTTAATTTAATAAAAAACTTGGTCAAGATATTAAAACCATGTAATCTGTATTGGAGTGGCGAGTCATTTTGTTGTTGCCACTTCAATTTCATTCGGAAATAATGCAGCTATAACAATAACGCTGCACATGTCAAATGACTAATAATGTGCAACAATATAATCACTTGATCAGTACCTACAATTATGTCGGTTAGATTCAAACACAAGAAGGCTTCATCATTTACAATGTGTTTTTCTGTGGGAATCATCTTCAGCGTCGTATTAGCACGGAAGTAAAGCCGTGGGGACCTACTAAGACCTCAGGTTCGGTGCAATACTGGCAAAAACCTGAAATTGTTTCTAATTGCTAAAATTTCCATTTGTATGGCCCAGGAAAGTGATTAGAGTAAAACGCGATTTTAAGATTAGATTTTGAATCGTGTAAAGTAAAGCTTTCAATTATTTTTTAAACATTTTCTGACAACAAAGCACGTTCTAGTTGTACTTTATTGGGATAAAGCTCATATTTGTGTGTCCAGGTTTTCTAAATTTTACAACAGCTTTCGTTACTCTAGCTGTGTAATGCCAATGCAGTTTTGATATTACAAACAAATTAAATTGTTTTAATAAAGTTTAATTTTTATCGCCATAAGCCTTAACCAACCATCATTAAAATTTGGGTTTTTTCTGTGTAAATCACTGAAACAGTAATTTACATAGAAAATCATCAGGGAGTCATTTTTAATTAAATTTACCTTAAACATGTCTTCTGAGCTTGCCATTACTTAATAAATAATAATTTATTTATGAAGTCCGTTTTTTTTCTGTTGAACTTTCCGCGGCTTGTAACAACCTAGTTATTTTGTGTTAAGTGGTTTTACAATTGAATTATGTACAAAAATTTGATTGTTTTTGTTTCGCTGTTATTATTATTGGCATTTTGTTTTCGGTGTTTGTTACCGGTAAGGTTTAGCACTGGGAAAACAATACTGTGTAAGTAAACACTAGCAAATTTTGATGTGGCGTAACAAAATATCACACAGAAATATGTAAACATTTATGGCGCTGAAAACACAAAGAAAAATCTTTGAGCTAATGAACAGAGGGGCACAGGATTTTATCAACAAAAATGCAGGTGACGTCATCAGCAAATGTAGCAAAAAAACGGTTGCAGAACAATTTTTATCAAAAAAATTATTTAATTAATTAGGCCGTTTTTAACGTATCACAAAAATCTAAAAAGAAAAAGCTTAGACAATTTTTGAATTTGGAAACATGTGTTTAAAATATAGCATGATTCGAAAAAACAATGAAGTGGTTTCACTGATTTTTAAAGACCGGGCTTTTAGTCGCAGAAAAGCAAAAAATTTCGTTAAAATTTAGTAACTAAACTAAAACCATGAGCGTACTCAAATCTATTAAGTTTTTCGTAAAAAATATTGGACGAGAAAACTAATTTTTCGGATGAGAATTTAGAAACAGCTGTTGTTATGTACTGCAATTCTTAAGTTTTTTATTCAACGTGGTTGTCTGTCCCTTACGAATGTTGATAGTCCAAAATTTTCTTTCGTAGAACTTTCTCGTTGTATTAATGAATTTACACGTTCAATTTTCATTAATTCGCAGTTGCTATTTTACATTTCAATTAAAAAAAATATTTTTGCAGTTTCATAAAATTGTTCGGTGAAGTACTTTTAAAACTCATGACCATTCCTATTCTACGCATATGAACCTTGTTTTATTTTATTTTACTATTACATAAGCTTCAATTCCAGTTGACCAAATAAATAATAACTACATGCACAAGCTAAATTAAGGTCAAACATATAGATGTGTTACCATTCTAAGCTTGTAGATAATTTGTTTGAGTGTTTAGGTATGCGCCAACTATACATTTAAAGGAATAATGACAAAATTTCTTAATAATTGATTGCTTCATAATTTAAATACTGGCAAAATACTAGACTAGAAATCCGGCTTTTAATTTTAATATTTAATTTTATCAAACAATCTTTTTTATGAAAATAGGAAACAGGCTCTATATTTTGGTGCTAAGATTTTACGCTTTCTTTTGCTGCATTTGCTGATGACGTCACCTGAATTTTTTTTAGTAGAAACGCGGCCGATTGAGCGCAAAGACGTTTGCCCCTAGGGATATTTGGGCGCAGATGCGTTTCGGGGCGGACCGTTTTGGCGCAGCGACGTTGCGGCGTAATAACTGAAATTATTTGATTTTGTTTTTTTAATTGTTTAACATTTTAATACCCACTCAATTATTTATTGACATTTAACACAAGACTAAGAATTTTTATTTAAACATAATTAGCACAATTAACAACTGATCTGACACAAAATAATTTTTTGTTTCCAAAAGAACTAAAAATGTCCCACTGTCCTCTACTTAACATTTAACAATTTGTTATTAAATTGGATAGTTCAACGTTTTAATAGAAATATAGTAACTTCTATAAAATAACCTACAATAAGATTACGTTTGCGCCCAAACGCGTCTGTGTCCAAACGGCTCGCGCCGTAACGTCTCTGCGCCCAAACGTCTCTGAGCCCAAACGTCATTTCGCCCAAACGTAATTGCACCCAAACGTCTCTGCGCCCAAACGCTTCTGCGGCCAAACGTCTCTGCCCCAAACGTCGTTGCGCCCAAACGTCATTGCGTCCAAACGTCATTGCGCCCAAACGTGTCTGCGCCCAAATGTCTGTGCGCCCAAACGCACGGTTCTGTCTTAAAAATAATTATATTATGTTTTCTAAGAAACTTCGATATTGTATAAAAATGAGTACAAGTTGTAGGACTGGGGGGGGGAGTTAGTAGGTAAAATTGTGTACACCTATTACCGTATTGCCAATTATTGCTATGATAGCTGAGTGATTGCCTAGTTATTGCCGTGATTGCTGACGTTATTTCCGTCATTTCTAACATTATTGCCGTGATTTTCGACGTTGCAGCAATGATTTTGAGTTTCAATGATTGTTCTGATGTATAGGCTGTCATATGTAAAAATGTTAGTTTATTATTTGTCGCTTTATTTTGAACCTTTATTTCGTAAATTAAAAACAAGGAAAAGAGTCGTTTTTGATTTTTCATTGGACAGGCATGTAAATTTCTCGTTGTTTTTGATAAATAAGGGTATTATTGTATCTTCGTATTATATGTATATGCCTTGTATAGCCACTAGGAAGTTAAACGCTTAATTTTTTTTAAGGTATAACTGGTTTGAAAGATAAATTATACGTAAGATAAACAGTTTATACAAAAGTATTTTTGTTTATAAGTTTGGTTGTTACTTAGTGGAAAATTATTCATAAATTGTACTTTACATCCCACTTTTTCTCAATTGTTATTCCCCTTATTCGATAGAAGGTAGCCATTTTGCATATACCTATTATCTAAATTTCTCAATCTGATTTTAATATCAATGGAATAGGCCCAAAATACAATCAGCAACGTGTAATACTCAAGAGTCAGTTCAGTAACAATCAATCATAATAAAAAATTTTTTATATTGAAATTTGCGATTTGAAAACCAAGAAATGAGCAAAGAATATCGCCTGGACTTTGAAATTGTAACTTATCGTATTTACCAATATTCTTTCTATATACAATAGAAAACTTTGATATATAGCAATTGTATAAACGTTTTGAAACTTATTTGTTCTAATTCGTGGCTATAATTAAAAAATGAGCGAAGCAGTTCATTATAATGTGATTTTACTATGTTCATCTCTTACGCACTACGTGGTTGGTTGTCTACCTTGCGCACTCTTAAGGTGTCATCAATGTTCCTAAACAAACAAAACTAGTAGGTAAAACCCGTGAGCTATACCCCTCATTGTATTTGTTTTAATAATGTCGTGCCATTTGAGCTCCTCTACGTGAAATTTTGTTATAATCCAAAGTTTAACGTCGGTCAATTTCTGCTGCTAAGACTAACCACCAACTACAGGGAATAAGTTCACACCTGGAAAAACTGCCGACCGCCTATTATGGTAAAGGTCATTGGTCCGATCTTGACCACCGGCGTGATTTCATTTTAAAATATATAATTTTGCCGAATACTTTATTTTTTATTGTGTACATAGTGGTTTGCTACTGTTTATGCTACCTGGACTGTTTGAGCGATAATTTCAGCGCCGTTAAGCATAGTAAATGTAAACGGTCTGAGTGCGAATTTGATTATATCTGCTAGTTGCGTGGCTCAGAGCTCTTTCAATACTCGCTACCTACTGACGTTAAGGTGCTACAAATTGCGCTTCAGACTTCGGAACAAAAATCGCTGTAAATACTTTATTTAAAAAATAAAAATATGCAAAGAATAAAAAACATGTTTTTTTAACTAGAGCTAATTTGTAGGCCCAGTTAAAACAACGCAAAAGTACGGAACTCTTTCTTAATTATTAAAATGGTTAAAATTTGTTGTTATCATAATAAACCATCCTAAATAGTCTTTTAGATTATGTAAAGTTTATAACAATTGGCGTTTGCGTTTTTGAATAAACAAAATTACAAATTTTAAATTAAAAAAAAATCTTTTAAGAGCGGAGTGAAATCGTTTTATTTTTATTAAGAAAAAACAAATCCGTACACTCGACAACTAAAAACAAACAAATTTAAAACTACCTATGTCAAAAAAGATTCGATTATTCTCTGCGCGAGACAAGCCATTCCAATTTGCAACCCTTTTACAACTTTTTTTTGTAGTAGCACTGCGAGACTAATGCCAACTCGCTTCTCAATTTAATAAAGAATGAGAACACGCCTGCTTCGTTAAGCCAACAGTTTCAACTTTCATTCTTTTATTCCCCGGTCTTAACCGTTATTCTATAATAGAAGCATTATTCTATAAAACTATGCACTACGCTTGGAATTATATTTTCAAAAATATATTTTATCATATCATTTTAGCGTCAACAGTTACGTCTGAACACGGCTCCGTTAGGTTCCAGCTTCTACGTTGCACCATACGCGTAAAATTGGCAGTGCTATAAGAATACAAGTGTAGTTCAAAGACAAAACGTTAAGTTAACATAAATTAATATACACCTTATCATTTTTGCAAAAATATGTAGTTTCGGACAGGAAAACTTTAAAATCCAAAAATTAGGTAAAGCGGACGGTGCAGCTGTGTCTGTATGTGTGTGTCTGTCTGTGTGTCTGTATAAACTTTACAGTCCAGACGCCTTAATGCCGGAAAAACAAATTTGGCCCAGAAATTGCTAATCGATCTCCCTATCACCTACCCCCCGCCATTGCTTCCCCCAATGGATTTTCGTTTGTTTTTAAATTTACGAATTTCGCTTTCAAATTCGCTGTGAGCATGTTAAATGACACTCAGGTCGTTTGGTCGATTGCAAAAATACGGATATCAGCCGCGGATGAATAATAATAGATACAAATTGGTTGCAAACACAAACATCATAAAAGTTGCCGATTGCATTAAAGAATGGTTGAGGGATGGGAGGGGGAGGAGTGCTCTACACCAATACAGACGCGCTCGTAGAAAAACTTTGTATTATTATTCTACACATGCTGCGCAAACGCGATTTTTTTCCACAAATGCGAGGAAGGTTCCGTGGCGGTTGCCCGACAGCTTTATTAACGGTGAAACGTAATTTTAAAACTTTAAAATTTGCTTTTTCATCATTTTGGACGTCTGAAAAGTTTTACACAATTTAGAATTAAATAATAAACGACTATCTTTTAACCATATTTAATTATTTGCAGACGTGGTTGATTCCTGATTTTTGACGTCAAAAATGTAATCATTGACTTCGAAATACTAATTTTTGACGTCAAAATGATGCGATTTAGTCGGCCACCACACCAAATTATTCAAATGTACTTTGTTTAGCTGTCTTTGTGCTGCGTTTACAAAATGTGTATACCAAAAAATGTTCATACGTCCTGTTTTTTTTGATTTTATGATTCATGCACCACCCATTTATTATTATCAATTATTGTCTAGGTGCTTTGATAAACCGGTGCGAATGTAGTAGGTACTCCCTCCTCTAGCAGGTTTCACACTCATCAATCGACATAACAGTGTGTTTATCGTGCACGCTACTACCATAAATATCCCGTTATGTGGCAGCATTTCCTGACGCCAAAACTTCATTTATTTACATCAGAAAATTATCTAATGCCGATTGAAAATAGTTTATTTATAATCTAAGTTGCAGGCTTCCGGGGCCGTTGTTAATAACATCTAGGCTTCCGGGTTGGAGCCGCGTCATCGGTGCTTAAACTGCCGACGTTTCGTCCTCGGTTGCAACTCGATACAGGCCATAACATTCAATTTGACAAGACCAAAATCCTAGCCCGTTCTTCCACCTACCTCAACCGTGTGATCCGTGAATCCATAGAAATACACAAAACTCCTAACAATATTACCCGAGACCACAGCTATCTCCTCCACAATGCCTACAAACTACTATTTCCGACTAAACAAAAGCCCCGCCCTTTAACTGCTCAACCGCTACAGCCTGACAGCCAATCACAGACCCAGCAGTCACACCTTGTTACCCGCCCGTCCCTTATAAACACGGTGTCTGCACCGGTCTCGCTAGTTGTGTTCCAGATCCCAAAGCGACCACAGCCCTGAAGATGTCCCGTGCAACCGAGGACGAAACGTCGGCAGTTCAAGCACCGATGACTTTTTAAAAAAGAATGAGTACGTCGTAGCTATCGAAAATTATTATCTATCGGTACCTATCGTTATTTTATATTCAGATGTTTTGTTATTGTAAGCAAATCCCTGTGTAAATTTTGTACCATAATTTACATCAAAGCTGAGATTATTAAAGTTTCCGTAACATAATTAAAACACTTCATTTCTCAAAGATTTTAGACGTGCCACTAAGTAAAATAAATTAGCAATTATAAAGTACTTGAAACAAAAGTTGTGAAACTTTAACTAAACTTCTTTGAAAAATGACATTTCTAAACTGAATATTTCGTAGCAACTGGCAAGAATATAAGAAAAAAGGAAAAGTGGAGCTTATTTGCTAATCGATCTGTTTGAAGAATTTAAGCAAAGCTCCTTATTGGGTTGGTTTTAGATCCTTTGAATAATTTCTTTTAAAAATATATTTTCAGTCTTATTTTGTCAATATGTAGATGTCTTTCGCGATATTAGACTTTTCGTTTTATTTGTTTGAAATTTGGTAGCCTTGAAGCTAATTAAAAAACAAAATATCGAAATACAAACCTAACAAATAGACGAAACGCTTCACCTGGGCTACTCTTTAAAACTGTTGTTTTTATATATTCAGGTAGTTACGAGGATCGTTCGAAATGTACGTGGCCTAACAAAGAAAACGCAATTTTTTGGACAAAACATTATTTAATTTTTCAATATAGTCTCCTACTCGCTCAACGCACTTATTTTAACAATGCTCCAAAGCAGCAATGCCGTCTTTGTAGGTCGATGAACCCAAGTCCAAAAAATAGTTATTTACAGCAGCGATTACCTCGGAATTGGATGAAAATCTTTTACTGCTGAGCCATTTTTTGAGGTTTGGAAATAGATATAAATCTCTGGGAACCAAATCAGGCGAATAGGGCGAATGAGGCACTAATTCGAATCCCAATTCATGAATTTTGTCCATGGCGATTGTAGACGTGTGTACAGGTGTGTTATCTTGATGGAAAAGCACTTTTGTTTTCGCTAAATAAAGCCGTTTGTCTTTGATTTTGTCGCTCAATTGCTGCAACAAATTGGCATAATACTCGCCATTTATTGTTTGCGAAGATAATTCCATGAGAATCCCAAAATACAGTTGCCGTAACCGTTCCTGCTGACAAAACCGTTTTTGGCTTCTTCGGTGACGGAGAACCTTTGTGTGTCCATTGTTTGAACTGTTCCTTGATTTCGGGAGTGTAATGGTGGAGCCAGGTTTCATCGACGGTTATGAAACGGCGCAAAAAGTCCTTTGGATTGCGAAGAAATCGTGCCAAAAGTAGCGAAAAGCAATCAAACGATTGAGTTATTTCTGCGGTGTGAGCAAACGCGGCATCCAACGCGCGGAGTATTTTTTTACTTTTAATTCTTCAGTTAAAACTCTGTGCTTGAGATGCCCACTATGTCTGCTATCTCGCGCACTTTTACTCGACGGTCATCTAATACGATACGGAGGACTTTTTGTTACGGGCAAAACGACAAAAAGGGGTTCAAAAGTTGGGCGTTAAATTTGTTAGAGACACCGTAACAAAGGGGGTGCACTCAAGCCAGCTCAAAGTCGAAGAAGGGAGTGGTTTAATCTATAAAACGGAAGGCCTCTTCGCAGGTAACTTGGGGGGTAGCGAAATTAAGGGTGATTAAAGAGGGCGCCACCTGTTTTTGATTGTCTTGTTGAGGGTTGTTGTAGCAGGAAGGGCAGGCCGACGTTCAAGGGGGGAGAAACAGGTTCCTCACTTGTAGACAGCTTTCTTGGAGTTTGACTTACCTTCGGCTTCCACCTAGATGGAGTTTACAATGCTTGCTTATAATTTTGTGAAACCTAAATACTGATGTCAAATAAGTCACAATGTTTGATTTGAACACTAAGTATATTGAACAAAATATAATTAGCCGCAGATTGCGGCTATAAACGGGTAGTATGAATAAAGAATACATGTATTTAAATAAATGCAAGCAATTCTAAGCAACGTTGCGATATGCAAAATTTCCACCCCGGAGAGGGTTCTCTTTTATTACAAGGTATAACCACTCCGACACAGATTTCGGACAAAAAAATACAGTAATAATACACACATGCCTAAAATATAATTGTCATGAACACATGCAGCTACAGTAAGAATATAATTATGGCCGACGTAATATAAAGGACCGGAACACGTACAAATGTTTGACGGTCTTTATAGCACTTTCGCTGAGTTAAAAGTAACGGTACAAATGTACTTACAAGTTCGGGATTGCTCCACCTGGTTTCTACCTATGGGTAACTTGTTGGACACCTCACCAGCAGGTCGAGGTGTAGATGGGGGACTGGTAACGGGGTGTTAATGCTTCAAGACGGCACCGGCGCTTCTAACGGGATTTTCGATCCAAAGGAGCAGCTTAATCGTTGACGATAGAAAGTAGATCGAGAGATCCAGGTATGGCTTCGGTGATGACCAGGCAGTGACGTCGAAATCCGCCCTTGGCGAAATGATATACCGTGCAACACGGCAAACGGAACCAAATAAACCCTTATTTCACAGATGAAATGCACACCACTATTTACTTTGATCCGACCAAGTCGAGCCAAATATTAGACGATAAACGAACGGTATGTGAGGTATTCAAAAGTGTCGGGATATATCACTGCCAAAGCCTTCAACTAGGCTTTCTCCAGAAGAAGGTGTTAAATTTTACATCTTTGGTAGCTCGTAAACGAGAGCGTGGAAACACAACTACAGCGTACCACTGCTTGATGCGGACTTAACTTGAGCGTCGGGTGAAATGAATCGAGGATGCGCCTGGAGTCGCGAAACATGTGGGCTGAAAACGCCAGTGGTGGCGTAAAAGGGAAATACATATAACATTTCTCAATCATATCCGAGGTAGTAGCCGTTTTTGGGCGTCCACTGCGGAGTTCGTACTTTGTGCTCACGCGACCACGCTTAAACTCGGCAACCCAGCTTTTAACCATTGAAAACAAAGGCGCGGACTTCAAAAAGTTTGAATCCAACTCTGCTTTGAATTTGGTTGGTGTTAAGCCTTTCAAATAAATTACTTTATCACTGCTCGCAACTCGTTTTTACCATTATTTACAAAATTACTCGAGACGGTCACTTTGGCGCACTTTCAAGCTAATTGACAGATCGCTCTATACTGTCATATTTAATCTAAGAAAAGATGGTTCTGAAAAATTGTAATGCAAATTCCGTCGAATTAGCGCCATCTCGGTGTTAGGTCACGTACATTTCGAACGATCCTCCTACGCAGGTCATGAAACATTAAAATAAGAGGTCTAATATTGTTCTTCTATAAAATGTAAAATGAACCTTAAAAACCAATATTACTTAAAAGATCAATGATTTATGAGTGAACACACTGAAAGTGGCACTGCATATTCTAGATTTGATAACACGCTCCATTAATCCAATCGATGAAGCATCACTTTTAAAGGACGATGATTCGAACTCGCATGGGAGCACTTTAGGGGCGATTCTTTAAAATTAATTTGTTAAAAGTATAAAATAAATTGATTTCTGTAGAAATGGATTGGATGGATTTTGAAAATAATGCCATTATGCTCATGTTACCATAATTATCTTACTAAATTGGCGAGACACTTTGAAATTAGTTGATAGTTCTTTGCATAAATTAGTTTGAAATTGGAAAACTTTGTTTAAATTTAGTAGAAAACTTCTTAAATTAATAAAGTACTTTGGAATTATTTTAGAGTTAGTGGAAAAATGTTTGAAATTATGATTTTAAAATGCGGAAACTGCAAGAAATATCAATCTGATGATTTTAAGGACGTATTTCGGTCTATTTTTAAAAATATTGATTTTACGGCCTTTTTATAGAATGTGCAAACTTAGAGTTTATGGTCAAAATGTTTCTTGCTTAATTTACTTTATTTTAACACTGATTGTTTGAATACTTAAATTTATTGCCGCAGCTACTTGAATAAGGTTAAATAAATTAAATTTAATGTAATTTTAATTTATAGGCTTTAAACGCTTTCACCGTGTCAAAATGTTTGCACAAATTCTAACCTAAAAAGTTGTATGGCTGTCAACGATTATCGCTTAACCGGTTATGATCGTTGGAGAAAACCAAATTATTTTGTCAACCGGTTTTTAGTCATAACTGGTTGTTTGGTATCACCGGTTTTCGTACATTATCGGTCATAGGTAATAACCGCTTATCGGTTAACTGGTTTTTAATAAATAGAAAACTTCTGTTTTTACCAGCTCGGTCGGTTGTCGGTTGGTTGACCGGTATTTGACACATTTAAAAAACTGGTCGCAACGCTAGGCTGAACCATAATTATTAGCGTATATTGTTCCCAATACATTAAAAAGCTGATATTTAATGGCACCTATTTTGTCTAATTTCTTATTAATAACAAGATTGTGACAGTTACGAACGAATCAAAGGCATTTGTCTTTTTTAATTTTCTCGCTATACGTAGTATAGCTATAGAAAATCTATATTGTGGTCGTCATATTGGATTTGGAGCAAATCCGTTCATTCAGCAAGGTTTTTTTTTCGATTTGGGCTGACGAGTTATGCCCAAAACAAGGTGATTTTATGCCAAACAATTTTAACCTAAACATTTTGGCTGATAAGCAGGTTTTAGGGCCTTGGGAGACCAATATAACAAACGCTGCAGAGGTGTCTGTATGTCTGTAAGTCTGTGTGTGATACACAGACGCCTTAATGCGGAAAGATCAAATTTTGCACAAAAATTGATAAATGCAATAGGATGACACCGCAAGTAAATGATTATTAAATTTTTCAAAATTATTTAAAATTTAAAAAAATTTGCAATTTCAAAAATTTTTAAAAGTTTGAAAAGTTTCGAAATTTTAAAATATTTTGAAATTTCAAAACTATTCAGTTTTCAGTTTCAAAGTTTTGACAAATTTCTTTATAATTTCATAAAATCTTTTCTTACAAATTTTCTAAAGTGTCAAGAATTAGTAAATTTAAAAGTTGTCAACATTTTAATAAATTATAAAATTTTTCAACATTCTCAAAATTTTCAATTATCAACATTTTAAAAATTTTTATCCCTAAATATTCTACATTTTCAAAAATTTTTATAAATTCTAAAAATATTTAAATTTTTAAAAATTTTCAATACATCCAATGTAAAACAATTTACCCATAGAAGTAAAGTAAGGTCGGTGGCACTACACTCCAATGAGGAGTTTGGCCTGCAATGCGGTGGGTCAGGGCTACCGGACCATCGCTTACGATACCCAGCCGTCTCGCACTCTTATATGCCTTAGACGGCTGCCTTACTTCCCACATTCCTCGAGGGGTTTGGTTCCCAATTTTTTAAAAAGCGAATGGGTAGGCCGCCCGCCAGGCATCCAGTCTTGGATTCGAACCCAAGACCTTCCGCGTAGCAGCCAAGTGGCCTAACCACTCGGCCACTCTAGCGCCCCCTACAATTTACTTATAGTAATCAAAATTTTCTACAAATTAAAACAAAAAGCAAAACTGTTAAATTTTAAAATATTCGGTTTAAAATAAATTTGATATTTTTCCAGAGTGTTAAAAGTATTCTAAATTTCATGGTTTTCAGTTTGTCATAAGCTGGTCAGCAGCTAACCAGTGGTAATAACCGATAACCGGTTATAGCCCCTAACCGGTCGTAACAATTGAAAACCGGTCATGCAAACTGGTCTTGAAAATAGTCTGCGAAAACCCGTCATACTCGTCCTGTTAAAAATTTCGATAAAGACCGCCTTGTTTCGAAACTCGTTATGATCTTCAGTAACCGGTCAAAGTTTTTAGTGGATTCTAAACCACTGCAAGTCTACTACAAAAAATTCATGAGACAAGAAGTTTTGAATTTAGAAACATGTCGAAATGCATAAACCGCAACTAAATACTCCTTTGTATAATTCGACCCTATTCAAAATCGGTATGAACATTTATGTTGCTTACCTGAACAGCTTAATTAAATATTCGTAAAAAAACTTGAGATTTCAACGGAGAAATAAATATGGCTTGTTTACAATTAAAAAATGTGGCGATAACTTAGAGGTTAGGCGCTTATTCTCTAATGCTAAAGGTCTGGGGTTCGATTCTCCGCACAAGCCATGAAGCATTAGAAATCTATGCCGCAATCCGTCACGCACATTACCCAATCGTGGGTCTTAATGCCTGAAACCTTCTCTGGTATTTAGTCGTTCGGATTCGACGTTGAACTGCAGGTCCTCCGTACTCCACCTTAGCGCCAAAGAGAGTAGGTGGCAGAGCAGAGTGCCGGAGCCCAGCAATGAGACGTAAAGGCTGATTACAATTGGAAAATATTAAAAATCGGAAAATTTTCGAAATTTTTAATAATTTCTAGAGTTGGCATAAAACAAAATTTCATAGTTTTTCAATTTTTTAAATTTTCAACCAATTGTCGATAATTTTGAAATTTATGAATTTCAATGTTTTCAACAATTTCTTTGAACAGTTTTCATATTTTAAAAATTATCGGTTATTTCGAAATTTTAAAGATATCAATTTTTTTAATTTCTTCACACTATTTTAAAATTTGTATAAATTACGAAAAACTCTTAATGTAAACATTTTGAATTAGAAAATAGGAAAAAGGGGCTTAAGGCGGCTGTCAGACTTCTTTTATTGGCTTGTTACTAATGCCAAGAATTATCACCGATGCGACGGTAGACTAACTAACATTTGACATTTTTGCCAATTTTGACTTCAACCAGACTAGAGATATACAGGGTTGGGCAAAAGTACGGAACAATGCAAATATCTTTAATACGGCAACGGCGATTTTGACAAAATTTTTTACATGAAGGTTCCGATATACGGCGGATACAATGAAAGTATCGGTGGTTTAAAAGGACTTCCGGTTAAGCCGGACATGATACCTATCAATTTTTTATTTTAAATGGAACACTCTGTATATTTTGTGATAGATCGATAGAATTCTTTTTTTGCGAGTTTAGTGATATAAAATTTTATGTCTTTATTTTCAATAACTTTAGAGATATTAAACAATAATGTTTCATAATCGTTATCTAGCAGCTCATGGAAACAAAAGCATGTGAAAAGCTTATGTAATGTTGTCAAATATGCTTGGTTCGTGTTGTGTTGTTTTGATGTTCGATAGATTGCGCAGTGTGGTTGCAGTAATCAATTAATTAACTAAATTAATTAAAACTGCCGAATTTAGCATAAGAAATAGTTCAATTAACAGAAAGATTGCCGATTGTTAAATAAAGTACAAACTTCTTGCTGAGTTCTACGACGCTCACCAAAACCAACCATAATTAAAATTTGAATTCGTTGTCTTTCTGTTAATTGAACCATTTCTGAGGGTAAATTCAGCAGTTTTAATTAATTTTGGTTAATTAATTGATTACTGCAACCACACCGCGAACATCATCGAACATTAAAACAACACAACACAAACCGAGCATATTTGACAACTTTACAAAGCTGTTTAGGCTTCTCACATTCTTTTGTTTTCATGCGCTGCTGCATAACAATTACTAAACATTATTGTTCAACATCTCTAGAATTATTGAAAATAAAGGCATGAAACCTTATATCACTGAACTCGCAAAAAAGATTTCTATCGATATATCAAAAAATATACAGGGTGTTCTATTTAAAATAAAAAAGTTGATACCATTTCCGGCTAAACCGGAAGTCTGTTTAAACCGCCGATACTTTCATTGTATCCGCCGTATATCGGATCGTTCATGTAAATATTTTTATCAAAATCGCGCTTGCCGTATTAAAGATATTTGCATTGTTCCGTATTTTTGCCCAACCCTGTATATCCCACCGTGCAAACATCTCACATAGAACCTACAAATTTATATATCTTTTTTTTTCATGATGGTACATTAACAAATGCATCTAGCCAGTGCATTGTAACAATGTGGTCTAGAATCGCTCCCCGGACTCCTTAGCCTAAAGGCAAATGTGCGCGTCACTGCACCACCGGTGTCAACTTAATGATAACAATAATAAAGGAATCAAACTTCAAATCTCGTCACCAATGTTATAATTTAATATTTTGAAAAATATATAAAGCAGCTACATGTTTCGGTCCTCTTTATGGACCATCATTCAGGCTGTAAAAAACCAAACCTTAACAACTAGCTAAAACATAACAGGCACCAAGTGGGGCACTTACCCAAATATAAAATTAAGTTGGCGAAAAAATTTTTGTTTTTTAAAAAACTATTACTGATTAATTATAAACTAGTAAGATATAATGGACAACAAACACATCCATATGGAAAACAGTAACTAAAAACTAGAAAGAATGAAAAACCTGCATCGTCCTGCTAGATAATGGGCTTGTGATACATCACGATGTATCACAATTACAAGTAATTAGTTAATTAAACTTATCAGCAACGTGACTACATGCCACACCAGTATCAAGGAATGTTGAAGACGTAAACTAGACAAAGTGAAAAATCACTAGATTTAAGTGGGAAAATTTAAATTTGAAATTTCCTTTTTAAAAAACTGAACAAGTGAAATGCAACAATAAAGTATGCAAGGCTAAAAACATTATAAAAGATAAAACCAAAAGAAAAAGCTAAAGGGTTACAATGTAAAGTTAAATGTAAAGTTAAAGAAATATATTAAGCACATTATTATTGTCCCAAGGTGTGTTCTCGTTGACACAATTAATGTTATTATTTTTTAAAGCAAGTTGTATTTCAAGGGATTCTAACAAAACGCCTTTATGAAAGTTATTAGTGGACCATAGCAATTCAGCATCACTAGAGGGGTTGAAATCATGGAGGTTATCCAAAAGATGTAAGGCGAAGGCAGACTTCACCGAAGTAGGGTCATTAACATAATTGTTACAACGAGTCGCACGTAGGTGTTCTTTAATTCTAGTATTAATGGCTCTAGTAGTCCTACCTATGTAAGTAGTGGGTAAATTGAGATTTTTACAAGTGGTGCAAGTGAGTTTATATATGCCACTATTCTCTAAAGGAGAAATAGGGTCTTTAATTTTACAAAAAAGTTTTTTTAAAGAGTAGGTAGTATTGAAAGCAATCTTGATATTGAAATTCCGGAAGTTATTAGCTATGGTTTGTGAAATTGGACCAAAGTAAGGTAATTTAAAATACTTAATGGGATTAGGAGAAACAGGAACAAGGCCAGTGTTTGAACGAATGTTATGCGTTTGAATTTTCTTAGAAATAAGTTTATTAATGAGTACTCTAGGGTAACCATTATTATCAGCAATGGACAGAATTGTATTGCGCTCTGTATTGAACTTAACGCCTGATAGGGGAATGGACGTTAAACGGTGAATAACAGAATTAAAAAAAGCCAATTTATGATTCATAGGGTGGTTAGAATTATAAGGTATAATATTATCTGTGTGAGTAGGTTTCCGGTATATGTCAAAAGAAAATTTGTTATCAACAAGTTCTATGGATAGATCTAAAAATGGGAGAAGATTGTTGTTACTAAGTTCTACGGTAAAATTTAATCTGGGGTGAATAGAATTAAGAAAATTAAAAAATAAATCAAGGTCACTCTTGGACCCTTTAAAGACTACAAAAATGTCGTCTACGTAACGTGAATAATGTAGAATGTGTTCATTAAACAGATTATGCTAGGAGATTATATTAGTTTCAATATTATTCAGGAATACTTCTGCAAGAAGGGGACTTAAATTGCCACCCATCGGGAGACCATCATTCTGCCTGTAGATTTGGTTATTAAATTTAAAAAAATTTTGTTCCAGACAACAAGAAAGCAGTTTAAAGATTTTGCTGCAAGAGTTGTCATCAAGTTCTGAATCAAAAAGCTTGTTTTTTATAATGTCTTTGACCTCGGACGGGGGTACTTGTGAGAACAAATTCGACATTAGTAATTTGTTCTCACAAGTACCCCCGTCCGAGGTCAAAGACATTATAAAAAACAAGCTTTTTGATTCAGAACTTGATGACAACTCTTGCAGCAAAATCTTTAAACTGCTTTCTTGTTGTCTGGAACAAAATTTTTTTAAATTTAATAACCAAATCTACAGGCAGAATGATGGTCTCCCGATGGGTGGCAATTTAAGTCCCCTTCTTGCAGAAGTATTCCTGAATAATATTGAAACTAATATAATCTCCTAGCATAATCTGTTTAATGAACACATTCTACATTATTCACGTTACGTAGACGACATTTTTGTAGTCTTTAAAGGGTCCAAGAGTGACCTTGATTTATTTTTTAATTTTCTTAATTCTATTCACCCCAGATTAAATTTTACCGTAGAACTTAGTAACAACAATTTTCTCCCATTTTTAGATCTATCCATAGAACTTGTTGATAACAAATTTTCTTTTGACATATACCGGAAACCTACTCACACAGATAATATTATACCTTATAATTCTAACCACCCTATGAATCATAAATTGGCTTTTTTTAATTCTGTTATTCACCGTTTAACGTCCATTCCCCTATCAGGCGTTAAGTTCAATACAGAGCGCAATACAATTCTGTCCATTGCTGATAATAATGGTTACCCTAGAGTACTCATTAATAAACTTATTTCTAAGAAAATTCAAACGCATAACATTCGTTCAAACACTGGCCTTGTTCCTGTTTCTCCTAATCCCATTAAGTATTTTAAATTACCTTACTTTGGTCCAATTTCACAAACCATAGCTAATAACTTCCGGAATTTCAATATCAAGATTGCTTTCAATACTACCTACTCTTTAAAAAAACTTTTTTGTAAAATTAAAGACCCTATTTCTCCTTTAGAGAATAGTGGCATATATAAACTCACTTGCACCACTTGTAAAAATCTCAATTTACCCACTACTTACATAGGTAGGACTACTAGAGCCATTAATACTAGAATTAAAGAACACCTACGTGCGACTCGTTGTAACAATTATGTTAATGACCCTACTTCGGTGAAGTCTGCCTTCGCCTTACATCTTTTGGATAACCTCCATGATTTCAACCCCTCTAGTGATGCTGAATTGCTATGGTCCACTAATAACTTTCATAAAGGCGTTTTGTTAGAATCCCTTGAAATACAACTTGCTTTAAAAAATAATAACATTAATTGTGTCAACGAGAACACACCTTGGGACAATAATAATGTGCTTAATATATTTCTTTAACTTTACATTTAACTTTACATTGTAACCCTTTAGCTTTTTCTTTTGGTTTTATCTTTTATAATGTTTTTAGCCTTGCATACTTTATTGTTGCATTTCACTTGTTCAGTTTTTTAAAAAGGAAATTTCAAATTTAAATTTTCCCACTTAAATCTAGTGATTTTTCACTTTGTCTAGTTTACGTCTTCAACATTCCTTGATACTGGTGTGGCATGTAGTCACGTTGCTGATAAGTTTAATTAACTAATTACTTGTAATTGTGATACATCGTGATGTATCACAAGCCCATTATCTAGCAGGACGATGCAGGTTTTTCATTCTTTCTAGTTTTTAGTTACTGTTTTCCATATGGATGTGTTTGTTGTCCATTATATCTTACTAGTTTATAATTAATCAGTAATAGTTTTTTAAAAAACAAAAATTTTTTCGCCAACTTAATTTTATATTTGGGTAAGTGCCCCACTTGGTGCCTGTTATGTTTTAGCTAGTTGTTAAGGTTTGGTTTTTTACAGCCTGAATGATGGTCCATAAAGAGGACCGAAACATGTAGCTGCTTTATATATTTTTCAAAATATTAAATTATAACATTGGTGACGAGATTTGAAGTTTGATTCCTTTATTATATTTGCCACGTCACTTATAAGAAAATGGATCCATTTTATCATATTAATGATAACAAGTTCTAATCGATTCTGTTATTTAGAAAAAATATTTCTCCAAAACTGCTGCATTATGTTACAGAATGTATTTGCAGGTTTTCTGGTAGAGAGTTTTGTATTATGAGGTTATTTCCTTAGGGAATTTTTTATGGGCAGAATTTTTATTAGCGGAAATTTGCAAGACGACATTATTACTTTTTGAAATTTATCTTATTCAGTTAGTTTGGCATGGGCCCCACGGGAGATGATGGAGTGATATGTGTTTTGTTAATGGTAGTTTTTGTAGTGGGAATAATAATACCTTGCTTAAAATGTTTTATCAGTAAAATTTGTGTTAGTAGTAATGTTTATAAGGCAATATTATTGCTCGGAATTCTATAACGGAGAAATGTTTATTCTTATAGCTTGGTAAGGTGAACTTTTAACCGTTTGTAACAGCGAAATGTTCTGCTATATCGGAAACACTATTGTCAAGAATCTTTACTGGCGTATTTTGCATGGTGAGAATTTCTTACTGAAAACAGTTTTATACTCACAGTGTAAAAGATATTTTCTAAGGGTTTTAGTTATCAATCTGAAGATCTTCTTACTGTAGGGATATTTTTGCCATAATTTAATACAAAATAGGCCGGGCCAGCCGTACGGGTCTAGATTCGGCCCGGCCCGCGGGCCGATCTTAAACGGGCCGTGCTTATGACTTGCGCGAGCCGAACTGCGCCGAGCCCAACTTTAATACGAAACACTACAAGCCGGATTGGGTCGGGCCTATTACAAAGCGGACACAAGCCGGGCCGTGCCGGGCCTATCACAATTTTAATACAAAGCGTAAAATACAATACAGCGCTGACTCAATGAATTACATCAATAACCTGCAAGAGTTTGCAATAACAGAAGTTTAAATGAAACAGATTAAACAAACACTAACTGGAGAGGCTGATACAGTCAAGTATAAATTTCTTCTAAGATTTGCAATAACCAAAATCCGTGCCGAAAATGTATTAATTGATTTGTATTTTTATAAGTAGTCTGTACTGCATCGGTTATGACTCAAGCAGATTTCAGCAGTAATCCTCATTACTTTCGGCTTACAAATTTTGCTAATAGTTCTACTTCATCAATAACGACTGATATGTGAACTGACGATTTTAAGAAGATTGCTTATACTACATTTACCATTCATTTGCCGTAATTGGCAATTAAAAATCAAAGTGCTATTTTCCATGCGAGGAAAGAAAGACAGGCGAAAACATACGGGCCTGTGGTAGTACATCCGGGGTTGGGTCGGGCCGGGTCTGTAGAAGGAGATTCAGGGTCGGACCGGGCTGGGCCGGGCCGGGCCGTGCCGTGCCTGTGACTATTCCGGGTTGGGCCGGACTTTATAATTTGCCTCGATCAGCGCGGGTTTTAAAAAGTTGGGGTCGAACCAGACCGGGCCTTAAAAATTCGGCCCGTGCAGAACTATACTGCAGAATTAATTAATAGCTACAATTTTTTACCTACGGAAATTTTGTTTAAAAAAGTTCCATAATAGTGCTTATAATTATTTACTGTATGAATTTTTATTGGTGCGGTTTTGGGCAAGTATTGCACTGCATTTTGGTAGCAGTAAATTTTTAAATAGAAGTATATCCTCGAAGCGTTCGTATTGGTGAAATTTTAAAATTCATTCGGTTTAAATATGGAAAATTACAAAACTCCCAAAATTCTCTAAATATTTCAAATATATGTTATACCATGTTTGACAACATTTTTGAAAAACCAAAAACGATAGAAAATTTTAAAAAACTTGAAAAATTTTGAAAAAAAATTATTACAAATTTTTAGTTTTTAAATAAATAAAATTTAAAAAATGTTTTTAAATGTTTCCAAAGCAATTTTAAAATTTTTTGGTTTTCAAACTTAATATTTTCAAAAATTTTATAATTTTCTAAATTTACAAACATTCAAAATTGTCAAATATTTTTTAGCTTTCTAAAATTTTAAATCTTGAAGAACTAAAAATTTTCGAAATACTTTTTTCAAAATTTTTAATTCCTTCAAAAATAACAATAGTACTCAAAACTTTTTAATTTTTCAATATTTTATAATTTTTTAAGGTACAAAACTTTGCAAAATTGTCAAAGTAATCCATAAATTTTCAAAATTTTCCGAATTTTTATTTAAAAAAATGATTTAAAAAATGTTTGAATGTGAGTGGATGTAAGTGTATGTACGTCCCTCATATCTTTTAAACAGATGAACCAATTTGGATGAACTTGGGAATTTGGAAATATATCAAAACTCATATACAAAATAAGCTTTAAAAAATTCAAAAACCGAATTTAATAAAAGGTAGACTATTTTAAAAAATTTTAAAAGTTTTTGAAAAACATTAAAAAACAAATCATTTTTGCATAATTATACGTATATTGAATTTTTTTAAATCCGATTCATCTTATTAGGGTGTTAAGAAGACCAACCAAACATCAGCAGTCAAACAACCATTTCTAGCTAGCTGAAGACTTAACAAAAAAAAAGTTTGCGGCGTTGCAGTAATTTCATTTTAATACTTTCCATTGTTTGATAGTAGTATACAGGGTGGCCGCACGAACAGGTAACAACCGGCCATCTTCTCAATTTTTAAATTATTAATTTTAAATTTTTTTGGGTAATATACACTTAAAAATGCATATTACGACATAAAACGGTGTTACTTTTGACTTCCGGTTTAACTGGAAGTGATGGCATTTTTTTAAATTTTTAATGGAACACCCTGTACATTTAATTAATTTTTTTAAGTTGGTTTTGAAAACAAGAGAATAATTAACCTTAAGCGCTTTTTAATTAATTTGTTTAAACATTTTATTGCGTAAGTAGTTATTAAAATAATTAAAGAAAAAAAATTCTCTATTTTTAAACGGTCATAAGTTATTTTTTTAAATACCCTTACTTGAGTTTTGTTGTACATTTTAAATTGAAATTTTGTGTGATTTAATTTAATACCAGTAACATACTTTATTATTTTTAAAACAGCAAGAAAAAATAAAATTATTGTATTATTAACGGATATTAAAAATAGCTACGTTTTGCAACTAAGTAGGTTTTGAAAACAAAATACCAATAAAGTACGTTATTGGTATTAAATTAAAGCAAGTGAAAAGGCAATTCAAAAAGTGCAATAAAACTCAACCATTTAAAAAAAATAAGTTATGATCGTTTACAAATTAAGAATTCTTTTTATTTAATTTTTTTAATATCTTCTTGCCAAAATGAAATGTTTAAACAAATTAATAAAAAAACACTTGAAGTTCATTATTCTTTTGTTTTCAAATCCAACTTAAAAAAAAATTAATTATGAATATCATTATTAGGCATTTAAGGTTTTTCAAAAACGCCCTCTGGCGGCCAAAATTAAAAGTTAATGAGTAAGTATTATACATAGCTGTAATGGAAATTGAAAGGTCAATCCAAATATGCAAAGATGTACAGAGTGTTTCATTGAAAATAAAAAAATTGCTATCACTTCCGGTAAACTGGAAGTCAAAATTTACGCCGTTTTATGTAGTAATATGCATTTATGTGTATATTATCCAGAAAAAATTTAAAATTAATAGTTTAAAAATTGAGAAAATGGACGGTTGTTACCTGTTCTCGCGGCCACCAGGTACATAAAATAAATAACAGTGAATCGTGGTCCGCTTCACTGCCTACTTAATTAGCTTATTTATTATAAAAACAGACAGAAACAAAAACATCGTGGGGCATAGCCCACGGATGCCGCTATTATTTTATTAATACGGTCTAATAGTTCCTCCGCATTTCCAGTTCTCAAAATCAGTAATTACGTTAATTTAGCGTTACATTTACATCATCACTCGGTTTAGTTATTTCTTGACTTATACGCGTATGCTTAAAGCATTGACTAATTAGCTTGTTAAGCCTTTGCTATCATTTTGTTGTACATTTACACAAACCACAAAATTTTCATTAAGGGGACGCTTAATACACCATAAAATAAATAAACTTAAAACGTTTTAATTCGGTTTTTAGGAGAAATGCAAACTAATCGTGGCTTGGCAGCTCTGCAGTATCAAATTACACATCTTCGTTATTGCATGTGAACCGGTGGCAGATAAAAAGCCACTCAAGCCAGCTCCTATTTCAGTTTATACGTGATCGCGAATACATCAAAGACCACTTGTTACTGTGATTTATACTGAAAACCCGCGACTGCAAACAAAGTAGTGGCGAGAAAGCAAACAAAAAGCCGCAATCGCATTTACCGCAAACGCCGCGAACTCAGTGCTCAACTCAGCAATGTTCTGCGGGGTGATGTGAAGTGCGGATGAACTTTTGATGATCTAAAATGTGACCTGCTGCAACTGCAGGTGGTGCAGACAGATAAGCAAAATGCAGATCTCAAAAAGGAGCAGCTCTCTCTTCGGAATGTTCTTCCTACTGGCAAATTCTCTCCAGGCGTATCAAGGTAAGACGATTTAGCTCAGTAGACTTTTGTTTTCTTTTCAATCGGACAGGAGTACTAGAATAATGGAATCGCTTACACTGGTAAGACAAATGCTCATGGGATTTGATCGCAAATTTCCCTCGGTTCCAGTCTTAAATCGATCGTTTCTAACGTTTGTTCTATAAATAGCGTCTGTTTAAGATAATCCTTATCGTTTGACATACAGAGTGCCCATTTTAAAACTCCGAGCTTAATTTTTTTTAAATAGGCAACACACAATGCAACGCCCAGATCACTATGCATTTGTACCAATTTTTTTAAAATTGAGATAAGAGTTGTTTTACAGTACATGTATCTACTAATGATTAAGTGCAAATTTAAGGTTGCTTTAATAACTCAAATTTAATATTTGACAACAATAACTACAATAATTTAATAGGAACATAGTACAAAAACTAAAAAAGCGGGTGTTCAAATTGCCTTCCCCCTTCGTTTTCGCAGAGTATAATTCTTCTACGCATCGAACCTCTAACACGAGCTAACATTTCCGGTGTGATAGAGCGACAACATTGAATTATCCTTTCGCGTAGATGTTCTTCATTTCGAATGGGCACTTCATAGACATCATTTTTTACTTTGCCCCACAAAAAGAAGTCTAGCGGAGTCAAATCGGGACTACGGGCAGGCCAAGGATGCAATGCACCTCGTCCAATTAAGCGTCCCTCAAAACGTTGGTTAAGATAATTTCTCACATCTCTATGAAAATGCGGAGGTGCACCATCATTTAAAAGCCACCTTACGTTTTGAGGAACTGTTTGGAGGAGAGCCGGTAGTTCATTAATTAAGAAATTTAAACACATTTCACCATCTACATTTCCATTAAAGAAATGTGGACCTATTACAAAATCGCCAATAATACCGCACTACACATTAAGAGAAAAAATTCCCTGAAAATGAGTTATCCTGATCCCGCGAGGATTGTCTTGGGCGTAATAGTGGCAGTTATGTCGATTAACCATGCCGTTGCTTGAAAACCTCGCTTCATCACAGAATAATACCATACTTAAAAATTCCGTATTGCCGTTTAATTGCCGTCTAAGAAATTGACAATACTGAACACGATGCTCATAATCCCTATCTTCAAGATGGTGTATGGTATAAACATGGTAGGGGTGAAATTTGTTCGCCTTAAGAATATTGAAAACAGAACCTTTGCTAATGTTTAAGGCATTTGCAATCGCTCTTTGACTTGTATGGGGATTATCCGTAACCATTTCAATTACAGCTACTTCGTTATGTTCAACCGTAACTTGGCGTGCCCTTACTTTTGGTTTTGAAAATTGCCCATACTCTTGTAAATGCAGAGGAAGCATTCTAAATGTTTTGTCTGTTGGAATTCGTCTACCTGGAAAGCGCTGCACATACAAAGTACTGGAAGCACTCGCATTTTTTCGACATTCACCCAGAATTAGAAGCATGTCCACTTTGTCAGCGTTGGAATACATTTTGCACCAGAGATTAGTGATCGATAATCTTTGTTTTGCGCCGTTCAAGTAATGTGGCTTAACGAGTTTGATTAGTAAACTGTCAAGTTAATGCAAACATGATTGCCCTGATCTTAATTATAGAAATATTTTGTTTTAAAATAATAGTCGGCAGTGACTTGTATTGTGTGTTGCCTATTTAAAAAAAATTGCTCGGAGTTTTAAAATGGGCACTCTGTATAACTGACTTGCTCCTGCCAAGTATGTTAGTTGTTCAAAAGTAGAAAAATTTTAACATGTTTTAGTAGTTCATTTAAGTTAATTAATGAATTTTTAATTTTTATTAACAGCTCGCATCCAAACAAAATTTACACTAGAAAATGAACAAAATAACTCCATTAACTTTTTAGATTTAAACATAAAAATTAATTCAACTAATGAATTGGAGTACTCAGTTTATAGAAAACCTACACAAACAGACATTACAATACCACACGATTCTTGTCATCATAAAACACATAAATTAGCAGCATACAGGTCCATCATATATAGGGCTTTAACGGTTCCTTTAGATGAAATTAATTATAGTAGAGAAATTTCAATTATTAAAGAAATTGCATATAGTAATTGTTATAATACTAAACTTATTGATACAATAATTAAAGAACAATATTATAAATTAGCCATTCAAAAAATTTATCCGAATACCCTAACTTCATTCGATACAATTAAATATGCCTCGATCCTATATTTTGGTGACAAATCAGTAAAAAATGCTAAAATTATAAACAAAACAAATAAATTGAAAGTAAGTTTTAAAACAACTTGAAACATCTTAAACACTTTGTTTAATGCAAAATCAAAAACGGACGATTTGCAAAAATCAGGCATTTACAAATTAAATTGTTCGCATTGTAATTCGGTTTATATAGGCCAGACAATTAGAAGTTTTGATATTAGGTATAAAGAACACGTACGTTGTTACAAATACAAACATCCACATAAATCCAATTACGCTAAACACTTACTAGAACACAATCGTTCAATGACATCTAATAACACTATAAAATGTTTACACTTTTGTGATGATAAACGTAAATTAGATATACCTACTAGAAGCTTTTGAAATTCACAAACATTTAAAAACTGTACCGTTAATGAATGAGCAAATTGATCTCTTAAATTCTCCTCTATTAAACATTTTGGAAGGAGAAATTAAGTTATCTGCAGACGATTACCGAGATCAAGTCACCAAGTTCTATTGCTATAACAACACCAACTGTTTACTTTTTAATATAACCTCTGATAATGGCATGTAAACATGCCGAAATACGTATAAGGTTAAAATAAATAAATATGTTAAAGTTATTAAGTATTTTATATACAGATAATCATTAGAAAAATGAGTTTTAAAATTAATTTTACGTACTAATTTGGTACCTATCAATAATAATATTGCACTGCCATATGTAGTAGTATGTAGTAGTAAATCCTTTATTTAGTAAATATACTAATTTTAATACAGATTAGCAAAGTTCTTTAACAGTTATTAATAATGCCCTTTTACATATTTGCTTAAATATCTCTTAAAACTACACAAATTCGTTGCATCTTTGGTTCCGGTGGAAGAGCGTTATATATTTTTATATTTTTATAATACAACAGTCTTTGTGTGCATGATTTTGTTAATTTAGGTAAATTAAAATGTAACGATTCCTGGTTTTATAATTATGAACAGTAGCGTTTAAATTTAGTTTTTCAGACATATATTTTGGTAATAAATTACACTGGTCAACAAATTTTTAACTTTTTATTTTTCTTTATTATCTATATACAATTTGTTTTTGTTTTCTAGTTCTAATCACAATCTTAAAAAAAATTACTTCTAGCAGGTCAGGTTTTGCAAAAATTATCCGATATAACTGTCCAGCAGTAATCAGCAAGCATTTCGCTTTTCCACTTCCCTTGGTACCGTTTTTCAATAGTGTTCAGCACTAACGTTATGGGGCGCCAAGTGTAAAGTGAAAATTTGCTGTGCATTTCACGGTATTTAAAGCAATTTCTGCCAATATTTATTATATATACACACATTTAGCTAAATGCTTTTGATTTTAATAAATCGTTGTAGATTTAAATAAATCCTTAAGCATTTGATTTAAATATTCCAACATTTAATAAAGTATTAGAGATTTAAATAAATCTTAATACATTTACTTTAAATTTTCAACTATTTAGTAAATCTTTATGTATTTAGATAAATCTGCACATATTTGTTTTACATCTTTCAATATTTAATAAATATTCGCAGATTTAAATAAATCTTTACCGATATAAATAAATCCTTACAGATTTAAATATATATTTCAACATTTAATTTTAAGCTGAATGTTAACTTGTCATATTTATTTGACCTTGGTAGACCCAGCCTACATAGAAGACCAAGACCGTTTACACTGGTAGTAACGTTCAACAATTATGAACACGTTTTCCGTATTTCAAGAATTTGTACAATTAATGTTAGTTCAATCATCAATAACAACATATTTAACAACATAAACATTGCGTAACTTATTATTCATACTGTGAAAGTTTCCTCAACATTCTCTTGAAAACGTAATTTTCAGTCTGTTTTGTTTAAGCGTCTAACGCTCCCACCATGACCCTGCCTTGCGCCATACTACCGGTGTAAGCGGTCTTGGTGTCCTAAGTAAGCTGGGCTCACCAAGGTCAAATAAATATGACAGGTTAACGTTAAATGTGACAGCTTAGAATTAAATGTTGAAACATTTATTTAAATCTGTAAGGATTTATTTATATCGGTAAAAATTTATTTAAATTTGCGAATATTTATTAAATATTGAAAGATTTAAAACAAACACGTGCAGATTTGGCTTATTACATAAAGGTTTACTAAATATTTGAAAATTTAAAATAAATGTTTTAGGATTTATTTAAATCTCTAATGCTTCATTAAATATTGGAATATTTAAACCAAATGTTTAAGAATTTATTTAAATGTAGAATAATTTATTAAAATAAAAAGCATTTAGCTAAATGTATGTATAAATAATAAATATTGGGACAAATTGCCTTAAATACCGTGAAATGCACATCAAATTTTCACTTTACACTTGGCGCCCCATATAACCTCACCAAGATTTGGAGGAAAAATCCAAGTGGGAATCTAAGAAGTGTATTTTAAAGCTCATGGTACAAGGTTACAACCTAAAACTTGATAACTCCTACGAAGTTTACCGACAATTTCTTTGTAGTTTTCAGATTTTGTATTTCCCAAAAAGTTTTCTTTTACGGCTTTAAAAGCATTCCAAGCAAAACGTTCTAAGTCGCTTAGAGCTTTTCCAAATTCTGTATCGCGCATTTATAGATTAATTTGGGGTCCTACAAAAATACCCACTTTAATTTTTGCATTGGTGATATTGGAAAATTTTTGTTTGAGTTATTGAAATCCATGCCCTTCTTTGTTCATGGCTTTTACAAAAATGTTCATCAAACTCAATTTTATATGCAACGGTGGTAAGAAAATTTTGTCTCGCTCAACTAGTGCCGGATAGATTATGTTTTTTTGACCAGGAATATGCTGCTCTCTTGATGACCAGTACTTAACAATATAATATGAATTCCTTGCTCGGCTGTCCCACTTACAAATGAAACAATGTTTTGTGTATCTAAGTTGTAAACCAAGCAGAATTGCTACAACTTTTAAACCAGCACTGATGTACCAGAACAGCAGGTTTTAAGCTCAATTTCGAAGCATCGATGAATAGACGCCATTCTTCTGCATTCGGTTCCTAGTCTAATGCAAGCATTTTTTTTATTTTTTTTTAATTTAATTGTTAAACGGTGTCGATTGCTTTGATCATTTACCGTATAGAACATGTTATAAACACTTAGTTGTAGACATACTCAGTCAGGTATATATTTATAGACGCACGCGCTATAATATGTGTCTTCACCTGTGTAGTTTTATATTTTATCATAAATTCCTATGGCTTTTACGAAATTTAATACAGTGGCAATGGCTTGTTTCTCATTAGTCAAAATGTTTGTTATGTTATGGCTCATTTGTAGTCCTTCTCTTATACGTTGGTATATGGTACAATCGACTAAGATATGTTTTACCGTTATAGGTTCGTTACACTCATTACACATATTACACCTATTCTTAAACGCGTAACTACCACTTCTTCTCTGCGAGTTAGTTTACTGGCGAACTTCCACTTGTTTATATCATTTTTTATTGCTCTAAGTTTATTTGTGCCTGTTTGCCAAAAGTGTCGCCATTGTTCGTGTAACTTGTTTTTTATGTACACTAGGGTGGTTCTAATTTTGCGACCTCGGATTTTTTTTAGCCGCACCCCCTAAAGTCGTTCCAATGCCGAAAAAACAAACCTATAAAAATTTTGAGTTCAATCGAATTGTATTAACACGTGCCACCGAGCGCCGGAAGTTCCCAAATTGCGGATTTTAATTGAATTCACTTGTTGTCAAGTAATAACTCGCGAACAGTAAGTCTTATCGAAATTTTGATAATAACATAAATAAAAGGAAATTTAATTGACTACAATTTCTGTTATATGAAGTTTCTTCGAAAACCTACTGGATATTCAAGAAAGTTGCGTAAGTATTAGAAAAACGTAAAAAAATTGTGAAAAACAATTTTTTTTATTAATAATTTGAAAATGTAGAAGTATTACAATTTTGAAGTAAATTTCAATCATTTATTCAATTTTAGGCTAAAATTTGATAATACAAGTAAATAGATCTTGTGACATATAAATGTTTGTCGTTCTGTAATAACAATCTTCTACCTACTTTAACTATATTGAACTATGAATCAGTTACGAAAAAAGAAACAGATTCGAACGGTCAAACATTGGTTCTTTGTTTGTCACTACAAAGGTCTAAACCAGATATTCAGAGGGAGCGTAGACCAGTAGGCGTGGTTAGCATACTAGTTTACTGAAACCCTTATTCCGTTACAATAGTTGAAAGCATTGTGCAAGGTGAATGTTATTACTTGTGTTGTAGTTTTGTGTCGCGTGTTTAAATATTTTGAAGTAGTGTCGTGCATATTCTAAAATTATACAGTTTATAATGGCCTCAACGTCAAAGATTCTTCGTGAAAAAGATAAAATATTTTTAATAGGAAATGATTCACAGCAAATTATTGGTAGTAAGTTGCCCTCAACCAAGCAAGTTTTACAAGTACTTTTTTTTAATATGCGTAAAGTTAAACTGAATTTACGTGAAAGTGCAAAATTAATTATTCAAGAAGTAGTTGTGTTTTGGCAAAAAGCGCGTATTCCAACTAAGGAAAAACATCATTCTGTACAAAAACTGGAGTCATTATACTCTGAATGGAGAAATCTGCAAAAACGAGGAAATATAAAAACGGAAACTCAAAAAAGGAAGGAACAACAATTTGTTGAAAAATTAGACGACTTGTTCGATATCGTACATGCGAACGCTCTAAATTTAATAGAAGTAGAAGAAGATAAACAGTTTTTGCTTCTTCAAAGGCAAAAAGGGCGACCAGGTTGTATGCTTGGTGTTGATATCAGGTTACATCAACAAGAAAAGAGAACTGAACAACGATTGGAAAGAGAAGATACTAGGAGAAAACGAAGTTACGAAGAAATGGAAAATTTAAGTAAGTAGGTAAAAATCGTTTACTTAATAATGTAGATTTGGTACAATTCAAATATGTTTGAATTGTCATATAATATAAGCATCATTACGATTTAAACTATCTAAAATGACGAAAATTATCTTTTTTTTTATTGAACAGTAAATTTTTAAATATGAATTTTAATTAATGTTTCATGAAGTTTATCTATTTCAGCGGAAACTGTTCAGCACGATGTTTTACCTTCATCATCGTCAAGTACAAATACTTCTAGTACTTTAAGTATTTCTGATACACCTCAAGAAATCGTCGTTATGGAACAACCAGGTCCTTCTAGTGCAGCAGTAAGAGGTACTGAGGAATTTATTACACCAAGACTTGCCGCGGCATTAGACAGATGTAAAGTAAGTGATAGAAATGCAGTGCACCTTTTAATGGCAGCTGGAGAAGCATTTGGAGTAGATGTAAATAATTTGTTAATTAGTCGATCATCTATTTATCGAAGCCGTGAACGACTGAGAACAGAATACGCTGAAAAACTTCGAGCTGAATTCAGTTTATCTGAAAAGGATGTAGTTGTCGTTCACTGGGACGGCAAAATTCTTCCAGCATTAACAGGAAAAGACCATGTTGACCGGTTACCTGTAATTTTATCGTTCAAAGGGTCTCAGAAATTGCTTGGTGTCCCTGCATTAACATCTAGTACTGGTAACGATCAAGCTACAGCAGTTTATGAAACTCTCCAAGAATGGGGTGTTACAGATAGAGTACAAGCTTTGTGTTGTGATACGACTGCATCTAACACAGGGGCGATTAAAAGGAGCCTGTATAATATTAGAACAATTGCTTGAACGTGACATTCTATACTTTCCTTGCAGGCACCATATCTACGAAATTGTACTGAGAAGTGCTTTTGAAGAAAAGTTTGGAGCAACTTCAGGTCCAGATGTACTGATATTTAAACGTTTATCAACAAGCGTGGAGTACAATTAACGTTACAGTTTTTGAACCGGGAATAAATGATTCAGTTATTAGCCAAGCACTACAAGATGTAGTACATGATATGCTTTCATTCTGTATGGATCAATTACGCAAACAGCAGCCACGAGAGGACTACCGAGAGCTCCTAGAATTAACAATAATTTTTCTTGGTGGTACACCTCCACGACGAATATTTTTTCGCGCCCCAGGAGCAATGCATCATGCTCGTTGGATGATGAAGGCAATTTATTGCTTAAAGATGTTTTTATTTCGCCGCCAAATCAAAGAAATAAAAATAAACGAAATTGCACTCCGTGATATTTGTATCTTTTTAGTAAAATTATATATTAAAGCATGGTTTGGCGCACCTGTTGCTGCTGAGGCACCGCATCAAGATTTAGTATTTCTTAAAAATTTAATTAAATATGAAGCGATAGATGCAAAGATATCACGAGCAACATTAACAAAATTTTGCGGCCACTTATGGTACTTGAATCATGAAGCAGCAGCGTTGTCATTTTTTAGCGAAAATGTGACTTGTGAAACAAAACAAAAAATGGTACAAGCAATTAACTCAAAAGAGAAAGATTCAGAAGGCAGTAACAAACGTATTATATCAAATCCGAATAATGCATTACAATATCTGGAAAAAGATGTCGACGAGTTTATTACAACAGAATCTGTTAACTTTTTCGATCGTTTCAAGATATCTAAAGAATTCTTGAACATAGAACCATCAGAATGGAATGTGAACGAAGGTTTCCAAGAAGGTTTGGAAAAAGTAAAAAGTCTTCACGTCACAAATGATATTGCGGAAAGAGGTATTAAACTGATAGAAGAATATAACAGCTTAATTACCAAAAAAGAGGATCAAAAGCAGTACTTGCTACAAGTTGTTAGTGATTATCGGCGTCAATATCCGGAGTAGAGTAAAGCTTCTTTAGCAACAAAAAAGTAATTATTGTGATATGTATATTTCATTATTTTATATTTCTTGCTGTATTTGGTTTAATCTTAAGTATGTATATATAATTCTTTAAATTTATGTAATTTCGGTAATTCATTTTTATTGTTCGTTTTTTTTAAATTGGTAAATACATATATTTGTTTAATTTTATTGTTTTCAAATTATGAATAGAAAATAAAAATTATTATTAATAGAAATTAAAAATTTAAATATTTTTACGTTTTTCTAATACTTTACGTATATTTTTTGATCATCCAATAGGTTTGCGGAGAAATCGCATATAACAAAAATTGTAGCAAATTAAATTTTCTTTTATTTATATAATTATCAAAATTTCGATAAGACTTACTGTTCATGAGATATTACTTGATAATAGGCGAATTCAATTAAAATCCGCAATTTGAGAACTTCCGGGGCTCGGTGGCACGTGTTAATATTATTCGATTGGGCTCAAATTTTTTATAGGTTAGTTTTTTCGGCATTGAAACAACTTTCGGGGGTGCGACAACAAAAAATGAAATTTTTTTTTCTACTAAGTATAACGTAGAACCACCCTAATGTACACTATGTTATCATTAGGGTGCAGTGGAATCTCTTCCATGATATTGGAACCTGCATTGGGTTCATAGTCTAATGCAAGCATTAAATTGTCAATATTATTGCAAAAGGAAAGACCCTCTTTAGTTGAGAAATCCTGTGACAAATCTTGATTGCGATGTTCTGAAATATGCGTATCTAAAGCTAACAACGTTTTTTCTTGTAATCTTTATCCTAGTACCTCTGCTTGGGTTTTTGATAAATTCAAATGTCGAACAAGGTCATTTAGTTCTAATTGAGTTATTAAATCAGGTTTGTCTTCTTGAGATGGTAAAAATTCCTCATCATTGTTTGACAGTTCTTCAGTTGCTCCCCCTGTTTCTGTATCAACTTGTTCTTCTCTCCAAACGTTTGGACATGTTGGTACCGTAAAGGTTGTCGAATGAGGTACTGGACGAGTAGCAAAAGGAAAATTGAGATAAGCAATTTTATTTTTATTTTTGCAAGAAAACCCGAAGATTTTGGTGCAGCAACAGAACAGTTCGTCGTATAGTTCGTTTGCTCATGCCAAATCATAAGAACCGCAAACGACATAGCAGTGCTCTTACCATTCAACCAGCTTCTTAGTGTAACAGCACAACGCGCACAGCAAGTTTGTCTTGATTTTTAATTTTAACACCAAAGTAGTAGTGGGACGTTTTTTCTATTGTAGATGTAATATTTCGCTTAAGCTGCTGAATAAATAATTCTTCGCAAACATAACAAAAACTGTTCGGATCATTTATACACTTACGGGACATTGTCAATATAAAACACAACAGATTATTACAAACTGACTCAATTCAATTTTAATACTCGTAAAAATCCTTCTGTACCGTCTTATATACCCGCATAAACGCATATCTACGAATTTCTAGAATATGATTGGTTTAAAAGCAAAGAGAGGCGTGGCCTACGGTTGTGACGTAGAAAACATGCCAAAATTTGTTCAGTGCTATTCAAACATTTCAGCCAACACAAGATTTTTTCAGTATTTAACACTAATGCGGTAAAACAGAAAATGTCAAATCCAGTAAAAAATTAATATATTTTAGGAGAAAACTATTATTGAAAATTTCTCAAATCTCGGACGTGGTAGAAAAAAATTGAAAATGTTCAGAATCAGCATGAAAAAGTACATACGGTATACGTATTAAAATGTAAGAAAAAAACCTTTGTTGAGCAGTGTTATTAAGAGCTTTATTCTCAATACCAACGTATTAAAATAAATACGTTGTTTGATACTTAGCTATTGTAAGGCATCCACCATCAAATTTATATTCGTATATTTTGAACATTGCAAAATAATTCTCATAGTTCTGTTTGGCTGCTTTTACATTATCATCCCACACTGAAACTACTGTATTATAAGCAAATAAATATCACGAGCTATATTTAACATTTAAAACTAAATTGTCATAGTATAACTGTTTAATACAAATAACAGGGGACCCAAGACAGACCCTTGAGGAACACCTAAGTTATTACTAATTTCCGTAGATTCTTTACCACCAAATGCAGTAATTTGAGATCGAGAAGTAAGATAACTTTCAAACCACCTTTTTACCGCGCATTCAGCATTTTTCCATGATTCCGTAAAGATGGCAGTTCTCATAGATTCATTGATTAAATGCATAAAAGTATTTCCTCTTACTGGTAATGCATCGTTTATAACCCGAATAGAGACACCATCCGTACTACCCTCCCTTTTCATATTTGTTACCGTTTTCTTTAAGTCCATGAATGTTACTTCTTTAAATTTAAAAACTTTAGCTGTTTCTGTAATACGCATTTTTCTGAAATCAGACTCGCGTTATTGATGTCTGTAATACTATTCACACAGTATTCATTAAATTGTTGGGAAATCTCGTTAGCATCAGTTAATTCCCCATCCTTAAATATTATCTTCTTATCTTCCTTCTTATTTTTCACCCTACAGACAAGGTAAATAGACGATACATTCATAGCTACAAAAGATGAAACTGGCCAATAACATTCGTTTACTTTTTACCCTTGACTACGGAACTTAATAGTGTCAGTTACATTCCTAGGATTTTAACTGTTCGTTGATATGTCAACAAGCACAGGCAACTTAAAATAATGGGGCTTTTAAAAAACAATTCCGATGACAGCAGTCAAAACGAACTTTTAAAAATATGATTAAATTTCTACCTGTAGCGTGAAAAATTTAATAAGTAACACGGAATGTATCGACTATTAACATTCTCGACAGAGGCCACAAGCCTCGGCTTCGCCTCGGCTCGTATTTACCTACCTCGAATGTTATTACGTCTCTACATTCCTTGTTACTTAAATAACTATTTCATATGTTTTTCGTGTTGCCATGATTTTCTTGAATCATAGCTTCCTGGTAGGCATTTTTTTGACTTTAATTAGATTGCTGTAATGGTTTCTTATATTTTTATAAATTTTCTAAGATATAAAGACAGATTGTATAAAATTGCTGCATTATGGGTTATTAACGTTGTTTCTAATTGTTTTGAATGCGATAAGGTAATTCAAGGTATTTTGCAACGCCTGCACCATTTCCGCTGCTGTCGTGTTTACGCGACTTTGTTGTAGTCCATTTATAGTTTGCCAATTGGTTTAATAGGTTAGTTGGAGTATAATTGGCACAGTCTTTTATCCGTAGCTTATTGTTATCATCGACGTTATTTTTTTATTCGTTCTCTGTTTTTTTTTAAATCGCAATCTAGTCTATTAAAAAAAATTAACATTATTTATATGAAAATTATAGACGCAAAAGTTTTTAAAATATGGGAAAGCCCAGTGCATAAACGCTCGCAAGTGGGGGCAAGCCCGGGCAGTTGCCCCCCCCCCCGTGGACATTTAGGTTATTTTGGAAAATATTGTGATTTACAATGCACTTATAAAAAAGAACGTAACAATGGATTTTCTCTTTCTCTGTTTTTACTTCTTCTTCATTTAGCAGATCACGAAAACAGTGTAATATAAATTGCAATTACGGCCGTTATTTTTTATTATCGTTATGCCCAAAAAAATTTTCTCTTGCGCAAAGTTTTCGGCCACCTCTGGCAAAAATCCTGTGGGCGCCTATGCCCAGGTGAGCTTGATTCGTTTTTTTACTGTTCCATGCTTCTATTGTGAAAGTGAAAATTTTCAATTCTGATATTTTGACGGAAATACTCGTTTTTGATCTGGAGGATCCCAAAAAGTGGTTTTTAAATAATATCTCTTTCTGTGTGCGTAGGTGTGTGAGTATGTGCAGTACATCGTACTCATGTGTTAAACACTCAAAATGAGGTTATATATGTAAACAAGCAAGCCTTGATAAGTTAACAGACGGCTTGAGAATTTTTGGATAAAAGGCTTACCAACAGGGTAAGTTGGGTTGCCTATATTTTGTGGTCACGTGGGTATCGAAACGAAAATGTGCTTCTACACTAGATGTTAACGTTTAGAAATTGGAAAAAAGTAGGTCGGAAATTAACTAAAAGAAAATCTACTGATCATAGAAAACCACTACCTTGATGAAACTGATTAAAGAGCATACTTCAGAAAAGTATGATCTCAGTCATCAAAGAACTGGTTACGTAATGACGGTAACATAGACTGCACTTGATATAAATAGCAACCTTATTTATAGCTGTATATTTTTATTTTATTTTAATTTGTTGCGATCGATTTAACATCGAGGACAGATTCGTTACCTTTTGAACTACATTATAATTATCTATTAAAATTTTGTGCATCTAACAATATAAAAAAGTGTAATTTAATAGATAATTAAGTTAAAAAACCAAGCGATGCTTTTTATGTGCCAAAATTCTTACGCAATTGTTAATATTTTTCATTTCAATACTACTTCGCCTATTTACATGCCATTTACAAAGATTACATCTGACATGTGTAAATCTTTTTATTTATTTTGCGACGCTCTTTTTCCCAGTTGCCTATTTGGCAACTCTGTAGTCCGGTAGTTAACTTGTATTTTGTTGTGGGCGGGATTATACGGCTGCTTATGCGTATAATCGCTGGGAAATTCTCGGGCGCCAGATTTTATATGGAGTTTACTCTCCAGAACGGCTTCGCTGTAACAGAACGGCTTAGCGAAGACCTGGGTAACTGCAGTTGAAGATGTCGGTCTCCAGGGGTCTGTTTGATGGAATGACAGCCTGCAGGTTCTTGAAGCAGCTCTATTTAACTCGGATATATTCAACAAGTCAAGTAAAACAACGTAGAATGGTTTAAATACGTCTATTACATAATATCCCATCCAAATTTAATAATATACATGCAAAGCGGATTATAATAAATCAATACGGAAGCAAATACGGTAGCAAAACAGTAGCAAATACGGTAGCAAATACGGTAGCAAATACGGTAGCAAATACGGTAGCAAATACGGTAGCAAAACAGTAGCAAATACGGTAGCAAAACAGTAGCAAATACGGTAGCAAATACGGTAGCAAATACGGTAGCAAAACAGTAGCAAATACGGTAGCAAAACAGTAGCAAATACGGTAGCAAAACAGTAGCAAATAAGGTAGCAATACAGTAGCAAATACGGTAGCAATACATACATACGGTAGCCAATATATATACAGTAGTCACCAGTATACGGTCGGAAACGGTACCAGTTACTAAAGCAAACAAACTGTTATCTTGACACCAGGCGGACAAATTCGCCACTATGAATCACACAACAAAGCTCTCAAACAAATAGAAAAGAGAAGAGTAAACTTTGCCCAGGAATTGTTTCGCGTAGGCGAGTTAGAGAAGTGCAACCTCAGGAAATGTTGCGCATAAGGTGCACTCCGGAAAATAAAAGAGTCAGAGAGAGAAGAGGAAACTTTGCCCAGGAATTGTTTCGCGTAGGCGAGTTAGAGAAGTGCAACCTCAGGAAATGTTGCGCATAAGGTGCACTCCGGAAAACACAGTTTACAAATATACAAGAGAGAGAGAGAGAGCAATATTTGACGTTACTAGTAATGGTGTCAAAACACAGCCTGCTTACCCCAATATCCTGGATGCGGTGGTCGGTTACCTCGGTCGGAGCACTGGTGACTTGTAGAAGTGGCTGGACTGGTACTGGGCTGGAACATCGGTGAACTGAACTCGAAAATTCAAAATTTTGAATTTATAGCCAGTCGGTATGCGCCCGAAATCGAAGCGCATCCCCACTCTACGAGAGCGGGGTTGACATAGCATCTCTGCGGCTCGATCCGCGGACACGCGGTTATCTGATTTCCGGCCGTAAATGAAATGTTTGAAATCAAATATACATTAAAATTACAATTTTAAAATACTGAAACGGTTGCTAAATTACGGAAACTTGCACACAATGAATATAAAGCATTAACCAACGGAATACTACTTATTTTAAATATAAAAATAAACCCCTAACGGTAACATAATATTGTAAACGGAAAACGGCATATAAATTAAATGTAAAAATTAAACAATTCTTATAAACTCAATGAAATTAAATCAAAATTAGTAACGCTTCGTTACACACCCCTCCTTCTTCGGAAAGAAAAGGATTTATCCTTTTCGGCACAAAACAAATTTAACTGGTAATGTTGAAACTAAAACTCACGGAACGAAAAATTTTTTTTACGTGGAACCCTTGTTCACCTCACTCGATAATGTTGCACTGCACACCCCGGTCACAACACCTGTTGATGCTGGTCGACGGTGGTGACGGTTTCGGTCCCCTCGGAATACACCAGCATGTCCTGGACATCTTCCCTACCAGACCACAGCGGGAACAGAACAAAATCCTGGGACGGCGGCATGTCTGGCGATGGTGTCCCGGTTGCCCACATCTCCAGCATAGGTCTCCAGACCACACCGGAATGCGCTGCTGCGGAAGGTCAATGTCCATAATCCAATCGTCCTCTGGAGCATCTTCGGTGGTGGCCTCCCTGTTGATAATAGTAGTGATTGGAGCGGCGGTGCCTTCGGCTTGCAATTCGTGCACATACTGCAGAAAAGCTTCGTCGTTGAATTGGGTGGGGGTCGGAGCGGTTTCCATACTCGGGGAAGGAGTAATGTCGGTTTTAACGTCGGTGATAACATCGGTTGCGGTTTCGGTGGCGTTATCGGTAAATCGTCTATCTTGGAAATTCGGTACAGGTTATACATGGGCCGGTTTAAGATCTTTAATATGAACGCGAGGAACACGTTTTCCGGTTATACCTTTTAATTGATATACCACGGGTGAAAGAACTTTGGTAACGGTATAAGGACCGGAATATTTCGGAGCTAACTTGGCCGCAAATCCTTGAGCTGCGGAAGATAGGTGATGTTCTTTCTTCATCACTTTGTCACCTACATGGCACTTCCAATCTCTTCGGCGTAGGTTGTAATGGTGTCCTTGGGTAGTAAATGCTCTTGCTAGGTTAACTCGAACTAACTCGAACACTTCTTGTAACTTCTTTATTCGGGTCTGATGGGTTTCTGGAATGGTATCATCCTCAGGTTCGGTATCTTCGGTCGGATCCTCTGCCCCTCGTCTGAGAGTGTTTGGTAGCTCCAACTCTCTTCCAAAGTTGAGGAATGCGGGAGTAAAACCACTGGATTCATTTGGTGCGGTATTTATGGCTAGCATAAATTCAGATAAATGCTGATCCCATTTACGGTGGTTACCTTCACAATACTGAGCAATCATGGTCTTCAGCGTTTTGTTGGTCCTTTCAACGGGGTTCGCCTGCGGTGTATACGGTGGTGTAAATCGGTGGCTGATGCCAAAATCTTTGAGGAGCTGACTGAAGGTACGGCTATTATACTGAGTCCCATTATCAGTAATGACGGTTTTCGGTGTTCCAAATCGGGTTATAATGTCCTCAAAAAGAGCTTTACTTACGGCTTGTGCGGTAGCTGTACGGATAGCTCTGCACTGCACCCACTTAGTGAACCGATCTTGAAATACGGCAAGGTAACAATTACCTTTTGAAGATCTTGGTAGTGGTCCAACTAGGTCGGTACTAACGGTTTCCCACGGTTGTCGGTTGGCGGACGGTTGCATCTGTCCAGGTGTCTGCTGCTGCGATGTTTTATAGCGTTGGCAGGATAAACACTTCTTGACATATTTTGCAATCTCACGAAACATCCCCGGCCAGTAATATTGTCTGGCAATCCGGGCTATGGTCTTGGCTATCCCCATATGTCCGGCGGTTGGGACGTCGTGATTTTCTTCTAGCACCTTTTGGCGTAGAGGGGTCGGAACGCACAACTTCCATGGGTCGGTAAACTCATCGTCCTTCAGACTGTTGTCGTAAAAGTGACGGTACAGTTTCTCATTTCGGATGACATAATCGGGAAAATCGGCAGGTCGCTGTGTGACTTCTTTGTACTTGCGTTGATACCAGGCGCAGTCTGGCACATTGACAGCACACAGTTCCGGGTCGGTTGGTTCTTCGACATTCGGTAACGGTTCACGGGACAGGGTATCTGCAACACGGTTAAGTACTCCCTTTCGGTATTTTATTTCGAAGTCGTACTGCTGCAGAAAAACACTCCACCGGGCTAATCTTCCAGCTGGGCTCTTAATAGAATGAAGCCAGCGAAGGGACTGGTGGTCGGATACTACGGTGAAATGATAGCCCTCTAGGTACGGTCTCATCTTCTCGATTCCCCAGACGATGGCTAAACATTCTTTTTCGGTCACGGAGTAATTTTGCTCAGCTGGAGACAACGTACGGCTCGCGTAAGCGATGATCTTGTCCCCGCTGCTGGTATTCTGGGTAAGCGCGGCGCCTAACCCATGATCGGAAGCGTCGGTTTGCAGAATAAACGGTTTGTTGAAATTGGGACACGCCAGGACGGGTGCTTCGGTGAGGCTGGCTTTTAATTTTATAAAAGCTTCTTCCTGTGCGTCGCTCCAACACCAACGTTGTTGTTTACGGAGTAGCTTGGTGAGCGGAGCTACTATGTTGGAGAATGACGGTACAAAACGGCGGTACCAGGAAGCCACACCCAGAAAACGTCGCAGACTTCGAACATTTCGTGGGGGCGGTATGTTACGGATGGCTTCCACCTTCTCCGGGTCGGTATGAATTCCTAGCTCACTAACGGTGTGCCCCAGGTATTTCAGGGACTTTCGGCAAAACTCACACTTTTCGGGGTTGAGCTTGAGGTTTGCTGTACGGAGACGGCGGAAAACTTCCTGCAAATTACTCAGATGCTCTTCGAAAGTCTTCCCCAAGACAATAATGTCATCCAGGTATGCAAATGCCTTGGGTTCCATCTCTGGACCGATGATGGTGTCCAGGAGACGCTGAAACGTGGCGGGTGCTGAATGAAGACCAAACGGCATTACACGGAACTGGAACAATCCTCTTCCCCCAACGGTAAAGGCTGTAATCGGTTTGCTGTCCTCGGTCAACGGTATTTGCCAGTAACCTTGTTTGAGGTCAATACTGGAAATATAACGGGCTTGTCTCAGTTTGTCCAAGATAGCATTAATGTACGGGAGCGGATAGGCATCTTTCATGGATACCTCGTTAACTTTACGGAAGTCGATACAAAACCTCGGCTTTCCATCCTTCTTCTGAACCATAACTATGGGAGAACTCCATGGACTGCTTGACGGTTCAATGACCCCTTCTTGGAGCATTCGGTCTACTTCGATGTTGATGATTTCTTGCATTCGGGGATTCTGTGGTCGGTAACGCTGTTTAATCGGTGTGCGGTGCATTAAACGGATTTGATGCTCCACATTCTTGGTGGTACCCTTAATACCTTCAAACAAGGGTAACTCGGTGTCTAGGAAGTTGTTGAGCTGTTGCACTTCTCTCTCGGTTAGAGAAGCCAGTGACGTTGACGCTTCTTGCACCATCCCTACGGATACGGCATCCTTTTTCTTGATGGACACAATGCGGTTTTCCAGAAATACATTGCCGGTAGTTAGGTTAATGTGGAAATTCATGGACTGCAGAAAATCCATCCCTAACAAGATGTCGGACACCATGCCGGGTATGTAGTTGAACTGGTGTGTCTTGTTCTGGCGGTCCACCTGGATTGGAACAGCATAGGCTCCTTGTACACGGACGGTTTGACCATTTAATACGGTAGCGTTTCGGGTAAGGGGCGGTTGTTCGGTTATCTGCAACTTCTTGCAAATGTCAGCTACTCGTGGGCCAATGTAGGACAGTACGGCACCGGTATCTACAAGTGCAGAAAATGTTCGGTTGGCTATTAGGACGGGCAGGTACGGACGGTTATCCCCTGGCAGGGAGGCGGTATTTGTCGGGAGCGGTTCAGGCCTCCTTACTGAGTGGCTCCGTTTGCGTTTCCCGGCTGTTGGCACTTACAGTCCCGGGACATAACTCCTCGTGTGCCACATCTGGAGCAGAAGAGGACCCTCTTGTTGGTACATTGTTGTCGGTAATGACCGGTCTGGCCGCAATGCCAACATACTGCGGGGGTGCTCTTACTCGTTTGGTTACTTGTGGTCGGTACTTCTTTGGAAGCGGTAGCATACGGGTTGTTCTTCCATACGGGTTTCGGATTGGTTCTCGGATAAGTCGGACCGGCTGCTACTACTGGTGTTGGTGGTATGCTAGATCGGGTAGCTGTAATCAATGGAACGGGCTTGCGGATGTCTTCATATTCTTTGACTGCAGCTAACAGTTGGTCTACGGAATGGTATGTGGATCGGTGTATAAATAAACGGTAATCAGGGAGCAGATTACGGTGTAACCAGAATAATTCTTGGTCCGGTGACATCGCTCCATGTCTTCTGATCAGGGTTTGCAAGTCGATGATGTAACTCACCGCTGTCTCATGCTTCTGCTGTACCCGTTGGCTGATCTGGGCTTCCAAGTTAATCAGGTAGTCGGCAGGTAGGTAGAAGGCTCGGAAGTCATGAAGGAAATCGCTCCAACATCTCCAACGCTTCTGGTTATTTCGGTACCACAGCAGAGCGGTGCCAGTAAATATCTCCGGTAGCACTGGTAACAATTGCTCTGCCTGTATGTTGTAGCGCAGGCAGATCTCGTCAAGTCGTTCCAAGAACGCTACGGGGTCGGTGCTTCCATCAAATGTCACATTCCATTTATGGACATTCAAATTATCGTTCCGGGGTGGTTGGGTCGGGGTTGGTACGGTCACTGGTGGCGGTACTTGGTACATCGGAAAAGTTGTAGGCATATAATACGGCATACCTGCGGCAGCGCTGGTTACAGTTGTACGGGTGTTCAAATAATCCTGAGGTACGGATGCCGATGCTGATAACGGTGGTTGATACGGTGTAAATGACCTCGGAAAGTGATACGGTATACCAGCGGTTGTGCTGGTCGTGGCGGTTGACGTCTGGGTATACAGGGTGCTTACGGTCGTAGAAGTCGGTGCGGACATCACGGGTACCTTCCACTGGAATGGATCCTCTATGCTAGTAGCTGCATAAGGTACGGTCGTTATTGGGATTGCTGGTGGATCGGTCACTAGTGGGGCGGTTGGTCCTTCTCGTATGAACTGAACCAGGCGGCGTCTTAATACCTCCGTCGTACCTTCTGGTGACAAACGGAACTTGGTGGCTTCCTCCACTAGCTGTGCCTTCTTAAGGCGGTACACCCAGCTAACCCGGCCATCGGTGAAGTCGAAATTTCTACCTGGATCGGCGTCATCTTCGACTGGGTTGTTCTCCAGGTCGGACTTCTCAGAATCGGTCATAGTTGCGGTGTTCACTTGTTGATATACCTGCTGGAACGGAAATGCCCTCCAAGTCACGTTACGGGACGGTTCTTCTTTGGGATCGACTGGACAAACGCGGTCCCTGCTCGGGCGCCAAATTTGCGACGCTCTTTTTCCCAGTTGCCTATTTGGCAACTCTGTAGTCCGGTAGTTAACTTGTATTTTGTTGTGGGCGGGATTATACGGCTGCTTATGCGTATAATCGCTGGGAAATTCTCGGGCGCCAGATTTTATATGGAGTTTACTCTCCAGAACGGCTTCGCTGTAACAGAACGGCTTAGCGAAGACCTGGGTAACTGCAGTTGAAGATGTCGGTCTCCAGGGGTCTGTTTGATGGAATGACAGCCTGCAGGTTCTTGAAGCAGCTCTATTTAACTCGGATATATTCAACAAGTCAAGTAAAACAACGTAGAATGGTTTAAATACGTCTATTACATAATATCCCATCCAAATTTAATAATATACATGCAAAGCGGATTATAATAAATCAATACGGAAGCAAATACGGTAGCAAAACAGTAGCAAATACGGTAGCAAATACGGTAGCAAATACGGTAGCAAATACGGTAGCAAATACGGTAGCAAAACAGTAGCAAATACGGTAGCAAAACAGTAGCAAATACGGTAGCAAATACGGTAGCAAATACGGTAGCAAAACAGTAGCAAATACGGTAGCAAAACAGTAGCAAATACGGTAGCAAAACAGTAGCAAATAAGGTAGCAATACAGTAGCAAATACGGTAGCAATACATACATACGGTAGCCAATATATATACAGTAGTCACCAGTATACGGTCGGAAACGGTACCAGTTACTAAAGCAAACAAACTGTTATCTTGACACCAGGCGGACAAATTCGCCACTATGAATCACACAACAAAGCTCTCAAACAAATAGAAAAGAGAAGAGTAAACTTTGCCCAGGAATTGTTTCGCGTAGGCGAGTTAGAGAAGTGCAACCTCAGGAAATGTTGCGCATAAGGTGCACTCCGGAAAATAAAAGAGTCAGAGAGAGAAGAGGAAACTTTGCCCAGGAATTGTTTCGCGTAGGCGAGTTAGAGAAGTGCAACCTCAGGAAATGTTGCGCATAAGGTGCACTCCGGAAAACACAGTTTACAAATATACAAGAGAGAGAGAGAGAGCAATATTTGACGTTACTAGTAATGGTGTCAAAACACAGCCTGCTTACCCCAATATCCTGGATGCGGTGGTCGGTTACCTCGGTCGGAGCACTGGTGACTTGTAGAAGTGGCTGGACTGGTACTGGGCTGGAACATCGGTGAACTGAACTCGAAAATTCAAAATTTTGAATTTATAGCCAGTCGGTATGCGCCCGAAATCGAAGCGCATCCCCACTCTACGAGAGCGGGGTTGACATAGCATCTCTGCGGCTCGATCCGCGGACACGCGGTTATCTGATTTCCGGCCGTAAATGAAATGTTTGAAATCAAATATACATTAAAATTACAATTTTAAAATACTGAAACGGTTGCTAAATTACGGAAACTTGCACACAATGAATATAAAGCATTAACCAACGGAATACTACTTATTTTAAATATAAAAATAAACCCCTAACGGTAACATAATATTGTAAACGGAAAACGGCATATAAATTAAATGTAAAAATTAAACAATTCTTATAAACTCAATGAAATTAAATCAAAATTAGTAACGCTTCGTTACAATTTATATATTAAATTCGCAATTGTGTCATCATAATACGACGACGGGCTCTCACGTATCGAGATCGTTTGTTTATTACTTTGAGCAAATGTGCGACACGGCACATATGAGGTAGAAAATAAACAAATCCAGTTGCGCCAATATAAAGATAAAGTTTAAAAGAAATTATATGACAAGTAAAGGCAATAATTGGACAAAGACATAATTTCTCATGCGGTCAGAATAAATACGCACCAAAAGCTAAATTACAGTGAACACGCGAAACGTCATCTGCACGGTCTGACTGTTTGAAGTTTATATTACGTGTTTTAGCGACACCCTGCAACTTCGTAGTGGCTCAGATGGAAATGCGGCTGTACAGCGTGTTACTGCATAAATAGTTGATGGGTCGAATCGCGGTTGGGCCCAAACTTTTTATTTTATTTTATTATACTGTTTTTTTTAAACAATGTTGTTGGTCTTTACTGTTTACCCAAGGTTATGGGTTAAGAGCAAGGAAACAATACAAAACAAAGTTGCATTCACACACTGATAAATTAGTGCGCAGGATTGTGACGTCATAGCGTGGATCTAAAAATATTTTAATGCTCCACGTTAACGTGGAGCTAGTTAATTGAATCCATTTTATCAGCCAACTCGGGACCAATAAAATAGATCTAGAGGACTTGATAAAACATTTTGCTAATACTAGATCTAGAAGAAGGAACTTTCTTTAAATAACCAATAGTGATGTAAAATAACGGTTGTTTAAACATTGTGACATCTGACCGTCATTTTCGATTTTTACAACTTTTATGTAAATTCCAATAATGGCAGTGAATGCAGGGGTGAATGTTGAAACACTAATAATGCGTTAACTAGAAATATGTAATATAAATGTCAAATGAGTTATAGCCGAAAATAAAAAATCCAAAATTTTAGTTTTTTTTTAGTTTATTCAGAAACTAAGGAAGATAGCTCCAATTTCTTTTCAGATTATTATTAGTGGGCATAAAATTCTACAACTTTCCTATAATTTAACCATCGCCGTATCTCTACAAATAAGTGAGTATAAATATTTTAATCCACCCATCGCTACTTATCAGCCATCGACGTTGTTAACATGTTCGGCGTCTGATACAAGCATTCGACGTTGTTAGCACATTCGGCGAAGTGTCCCTTGCGAGCATTCGACGTTGTGGGCACATTCGGCAAAGTGTCCCTTGCGAACATTCGACGTTGTGGGCACGTTCGGCGTAGTGTCCCTTGGAAAATGGAAGCATTCGGCGTTGTGGGCACGTTCGGCGAAGTGTCCCTTGCAAGCATTCGAAATTGTGGGCACATTCGGCAAAGTGTCCCTGATGAGAATTCGACGTTGTGGGCAAATTCGAAAAAGTGTCCCTTGCAAGCATTCGGCGTTGTGGGCACGTTCGACAAAGTGTTCCTTACGAGCATTCGACGTTGTGGGCACATTCGGCAAAGTGTCCCTTGCAAACATTCTATATTGTGGGCACGATCGGCAAAGTGTCCCTAGGAAGCGTTCGGCGTTGTGGGCACGTTCGGCGAAGTGTCCCTTGCAAGCATTAAAAATTGTGGGCACATTCGGCAAACTGTCCCTGACGAGAATTCGACGTTGTGGGCACTTTCGACAAAGTGTCCCTTGCAAGCATTCGGCGTTGTGGGCTTGTTCGACAAAGTGTGTGCCTTACGAGCATTCGACGTTGTGGACACATTCGGCAAAGTGTCCCTTGCAAGCATTCGACATTGTGGGCATATTCGGCGAAGTGTCCCTTTAGAGCATTCGACATTGTGGGCACATTGGCAAAGTGTCTCTTGGAAGCATTCGGCGTTGTGGGCACGTTCGGCGAAGTGTCCCTTGCAAGCATTCGACGTTATGGGCATATTCGGCAAAGTGTTTATTAGGCGTTAATCAGAGCTCTAAGTTATAGACTTTTACACAAACAACATACTATTCGGGCACCATCGGGACTTGTGAACACTACCAAATACTTTTCGGCGGTGTGGCCACTTTCGGCGTAGTGTTCCTCCCGAGCTTTCGGCGTTGTGGGCACGGTCGGTGTAGTGGGCATTGAATAACATTCTCCGTTGTGGACACGTTCGACGATGTGAACCTTAAAAAATCGATTCGACGTTGTGGGCATTTGACAAAGTGTCCTAGAACCCGCGTTTACTGTGATACCGCGCTGATCCCATGGGACCAGCGCCTATTTTTAGTGATCAGAGAGGCTGCTGGCCACACTTGCGCTGTAAAATACCAGAGTGTGAGACTGGTTTACGTAATGCTAAGTAATTTCTATTGAAGTCAATGTTGAGGTCTCGTTCTTTACACATCAAAATTACACAATGGGTTAGTATAAAAATTCGAAGCTTGTCGGGTTGACAATCGAACCTGAGTCACTGCACCATAGTGATGCGCTTAAGTAACTAAGCTGCGGTTAGAGTATTGTTTAAAACAATACCCCCCTTTAGCTATAATACCCCGTATAGCGAGAAACAAATAAATATGTAAGTAGAAACTTATATTTTCCTATGTCTATATAACAGTTTATTAATGTTCAATATTAAAGTATGTTTTGTTTGACTTTTCTTACTGATATCATAGTAAGCCTTGAGATATCTTTGCTAGCTCATATAGCCGAACAAGCAAAATTGAACGTATATATTGAAGTCTATAACCTCGACTATGGAATCAAATTAAATTCACTCCGATACAGAAATATTGTTCAATATGAGTTTTAGGTGGAGAGCAGAGCAAGTTTGCAATGGTTTTAAAACTACAAATGTACGATTTTAAACCAAATTAAAATTTCTGATAATGTATTTTGAAAAAACGTAAATTTTAACAGATAATATTATGAATATTGTGAAATCAACTTTGCTGAAGCATTACGGAGTAAGTCTACTTTCATAATATCATATTTACGGTTTACCGGTTAACCGGCTAATTTTTTTTACGGAAACCGTCGGTTACAAATTTTCAAAAAAGCGATTTGAAACGGGTATGAAAATCCGGTTTGTAACTAGTCTCAAAAACCGGTCTGTAAAAACTGATATGAAAGAACCGGTCTGGAAAAAAGTCTATAAAACCGGCCTAAGAAACCGGTTTTAATGCGTGCATTAAACTAGTTTTGAGGTAATTACTATTCAATTCAGAAATTTTTTTTATATGTTGTTATAGATAAAAAGTAATAAGTTTAAATGATAATAAATAAATAAATCAAAACTGTAAGTGTAAGGTATGTATGTATATTAGGTCTTACAACACTTAGGCCACATTGTCGGGCTCATTGTGCGTACTACCTTAACTAAATCCTTGAAACCTACTTAAACTATTCTATGTAAAGAGGTTTCCAGGAGCTGACGACTGCCCTGGCGCGAATTCGAACACCGGGTCAAATAGAGCCACAGACTCCCGAAAACCACTGTGACCTTGGCTGCAAGCGCCGACCACACTCGCATACCAAGGCGCCCAAAATGTGAGGTATAAACGGGTATCTATTACAACGGCCTCTTATACAAAACTAAACTCACGCTGCCTTACCTTTTTACTTTCCTTAACTTTCAGTATAGGGAAGTATTGTTTTCATGCAAAATTTCAAAATCGAGATTTTGACGGAAATACATGTTTTGGGCTTCCAGGATCCTAAAAAAGTGGTTTTTAAAAAATGTCTGTCTGTGGGTGGGTGGGTGTGTGTGTGTGTCTGTGTGTCTGTGGGTAACGCTCATATCTCCGGAACGGCTGGACCGATTTCGATGTACTTTGGAATGAGGAGGTATATCAAAAATTCATCGACAAAATAAGCTTTTAAAAAGAATCCGAAACCGGAAGCGGAAGTTAAACATGTTTTTTTGGTAGCATTTTTTTCAGAAACGGAATTTTGGAAATTTTAATAGTGGAGATTAAAGAAGGCCTTAGGACAAATCAAACAATTTTTTACCGAACTCTCTAGATTCAACATGGCGGCCGCTACGAATTTTTGAAAATTTCGACTTTAACGCCCATTTACTCAAAAACCAGTTATCTGATTGGAATCAACTACATCTTGTTTGGTAGCCCTTCAAGGGTACTATACCATGAAATATCATTAATTTTGAAAATATAAAAACGATCGCAATGACATCACTCCAAAATTTTGGAATTTTTTAAAAAAAAATTTCTCAAAAACTGCCCACACGTTTTTGTTTAAACTTTTTAAGCTGATAGAGCTGAGAATCTTCTACAATTTATTTTTTTGCGCATTGCTATAATTTCACTGTGACGCCCTCTGTGATTTTTTGAAAATTGACAATTGGTACCCTTTTATTTATTTAACGGGGGGCAATAAAATATTTCTGTTAAAGCAAAATAGCTCATCATTGATAGCAAAATTCGAATATCATAATATTTTTTCGATAATTTAATATTTAGGGGGGCTACTGTTCCCCCTCCCCCCCAAAATTTTCGCTACAAAATTTAAAAATTGATTTCTTCTTTTGTTTGCTCTAGGAGAATCTTTTTACAAAAAATCAAAAAATCGAATTTTTTGCCCCTTAATAATCTTTTTGTCCTTCGAAGAATTTCACATACTTTCTACAGCAGTTGTATTCTGAGTTCTGAACGTTCTATGCATTTCTATTAAGTATGCATTCAATAGGCACTTATTTAACGGTAACTGGCAAGTTCCCAATAGTATGGTTGGATATGCGGGTGTGTTCGAGTATACTGCCGTTTTACTGCATAAGTAGTTGTGGGGTCGCGCCTCGGTTGGGGCCAAAAATTTTTTTTTATTTTATAGTTTTTTTAAAACACTGCTTTTGCGTTTCTAGACAGGTGTATATCAAAAGTGTTGGAAAATATTAAACAATGTTAATTTATAAGTATAGGAAAGTCCAGGCGAAGTGTTTCGCTCATTTTTTTTTCATATCCTAAAGTCATGCCTTACGGACCGATGCTTTCAAGGTAAACTCCTTAATGGAAAATCAACGCTCAGTCCATTCAAGGCAGGGGTTTCTCAAGGTAACGTCTTGGTAACATATCCATAACAGTTCAAATTTCTAAATGATGGAACAAACAGCAAATCGATGACCGGGACCGTGAAAGATTGCGCTTGCGCAGATCGACTATTCAACATGCGTAGAATACAAATCTGAGCTTGTTGTTCAAGTTCGTCTATATTGAAAATTGAAGTAGAGCACTCTTCCCCACCCCCTTATTATTGCAAGGTTTTATGATGTCTAGTATTTTGTAATTTCAAACGATGTTTATCAGCTAAAATCAAAAAATTTTCAAAAAATAATAGACTGTTTTCTGGCAATTATTTAATTAAACTGTTCAGGCAAACGAACAAAATGAGACACCGTATAGGTATTTTCTCAATAGGGGTCTTTGGTATGGTCATTTAACATGTCCATAACGATTTTTAAATCGCAATTCTTAAATTGTGTGGTGGAAGTGACCGGAGTACGGTAGAAAGATCGCGCTTGCGCAGATCGGCTATTCGACATGCGTAGAATACAAATCTGAGCTTATGTATTGAGCGCGGTCATACTGCGGTAGAGCACTCTTCCTCCCCACCTCCCTTATTTATTTGAGTTATCTTGGTTTTATGAGGTCTGGGATTTTTATGATATCCGATAATTGCAAACAATGTTTATCTGCTGAAAACAGAAAATATACTTTTCAAAAAATGGTGAACGTTTTTCTGGCAATTATTTAATTATACTGTTCAGGTAAATCACCTAAATGGCCCGTTGTAAGTCGTTTCTCAGTGGATAGTTGTTTCTATGGTCCATACCAAATTTGAAACCGTAATTCTTAAATTTAAACATTTAAAAAAAAAACAACGATTGATGGCGGTGACTGGGAGGTATTAGAAAAATCGCACTTGCGCAGATCGACTACTCGACATGCGTAAAATACAAATATGAGCTTCTTTTCGAGCGCGTTTATATTAAAATACCAGGTGGCAGCGAGAACAGGCAAGAACCGGCCATTTTCTCACTTTTAAAATTAAAATTTCAAATTTTTCTGGGTAATATACACATAAAAATGCATATTACGACATAAAACGGTGGTAATTTTGACGTCCGGTTTAACAGGAAGTGATAGAATTTTTTTTTAGTTCTAATGGGACACTATGAACTATTGCATATTTGGATAGACCTTTTAATTTCCTTTACAGCTATGTATAGTACTTACCCATCAACTTCTAATTTTGGCCGCCAGAGGGCGTTTTTAAAAAACCTTAAATGACTAATAATGATATTTATTATTAATTTTTTAGTAAGTTGGCTTGGAAAACAACAAAATAATGAACTTTAAGTGTTTTTTTAATTAATTTGTTTAAACATTTTATTGTGGCAAAAAGATATTCAAAACATAAAATAAAAAAAATCTTAATTTTTAAACGTCATATCTTATTTTTTTTTGTTTCTCTACTTAAGTTTTATTGCACTTTTTAAATTGAGATTATATTTTCTTTAATTTAATATCAAAAACATACTCCATTGTTTTTTAAAAAAAGCGAGAAAAAAAGAAACTTTTGTATTAATAACGGATATTGAAAATAGCTACGTTTTTGCAACTAAGTAGGATTTGAAAACAAAATACCAATAAGGTACATTATTAGTATTAAATTAAAGCAAATGAAATAGCAATTCAAAAAATGCAATAAAAATCAACTAAGGGAATTAAGAGAGCGGCCGTAGCTCAGTGGTAAGCGCGCGGGTTCGATCCCCGGCCCGGTCGTTCTCCCTCGCAAGGCAACGGGAAACCAGTGAGGTGGATTTTTCCCCAGAAAAACCTCTCTGGAGAAGACGTGCATGTACTTTCTGTGGTTCGGAGCCCACGTTAAACTGTAGGTCCCCTGTGTCTGTCTGTGCAAATTATATTATCTATCTCCGCGCACCAAACACAGACATAGGAGAGAGGTAGCCAACGCTCTGAATAGGGTATGGCACTATAAGAAGAAGAAGGGGAATTTTAAAAAAAATGACTGTTTAAAAATTGATAATTTTTTTTTCTTTAATTTTAATCAAATCATTTTGCCACAATAAAATGTTTAACAAATTAATAAGCACAACACTCAAAGTTCATTATTCTTTTGTTTTCAATGCCAACTTAAAAAAAATTAATTATGAATATTATTATTAGGCATTTAAGATGTCCGAGTGGTCCGGTGGTAAGAGGATCAGGCTCACAATGCGTGAGTCCTCGGTTCGAATCCCGAAAGAAACAGAAAATTTTTCTGAAATTCTGTGGATCGGTATCGAGCTCGGCAACCATTCGACGTTGGGTTGCAATTAAAGGCGCTTGCCTTGATTACTGGCTGACCAGGACAAGTAACCAAGCCACACACAACATTAACAAAATATAAAACACATGTGCGTATTGCTTGAATGAATGTGCATGAAGCATGGCATAAGCTTCAGGAGCGTGGTGGTTTAAAGGCCTACCTCCTACTACACAAGCCTACCCGGAGTGAAAGACCTCGACACCTTCAGGTATATGAGGATAGATTATGATGATGATGATTATTAGGCTAAGTTGCAGGCTTCCGCGGCCGTTGTTATTAACAGCTAGGTTTCCGGGTTGGAGCCGCGTCATTGGTGCATGAACTGCCGACGTTTCGTCCTCGGTTCCACGGGACATCTTCATCAGTTGTGTACCAGATCCCAAAGTGACCACAGCCCTGAAGATGTCCCGTGGAACCGAGGACGAAACGTCGGCAGTTCATGCACCGATGACGCGGCTCCAACCCGGAAGCCTAGCTGTTATAATTATTAAGCATTTAACGATTTTTCAGAAACGCCCTCTGGCGGCCAAATTAAAAGTTAATGGGTAAGTATTATACATAGCTGCAAAGGAAATTAAAAGGTCTATCCAAATATGCAAAAGTATACAGGGTGTACCATTAAAAATAAAAAAATTGCTATCACTTCCGGTTAAAACGGAAGTCAAAATTAACACCGTTTTATGTCGTATTATGCATTTTTATTTGTATATTACCCAGAAAAAATTTTAAATTAATAATAAAAAAATTCAGAAAATGGCCGGTTGTTACCTGTTCTCGCGGCCACCCGATACAACACCACCACCTCTGTTTTTGGGCGGACCAATCTCGTTTTGTTGCGGTATCATACTAATGTAAGTACCAATTTATGAGCCTGCGTTGAAAAACGAAATCGTACTTTTAGTAAATTTAGAATAACTGCAAAATTTTATTCAATTATCATTAATACTGCAACGAAATCTTAGGGTTTTACAATTTTAAGTAAAATAAAGCACTGTCGTGCATTTTAAAACATTTTGTATAATAAAGTTGAGTATGCAGCTTTTTAGGCTAATTAAATAACAACCACACTGCTTCTAGATTAATACTTAATACCATTAGGAAGAGTACCCGCAGTATTCCGTGTATTCAACCCATCTTGAGGTTACCCAAGGGTTAATCACTAAGCAAGGTTTGTGCTTGATGAATGTATATTGCGTCTAGCCAAGCAACAATTCATCAGCTGAATTTTATTAAAACGAATAGCAGCGTTAAGCACACTTATTAAGTAAAATGAACTCAATGCATGTTCATAATTGTTATAATTAGAATCTTGACGCCAAGTGGTTGAAATTGAAATAAAAACTTCTCAGCATTAATTAAAAAGTAAGCTTAGCAGAGAAAAGATTTCAAAGTTGCATAGTTATGAAATTATAAAGCATACAACTATAATTAAAATATACAGTGCCCAAAGAGCCCCAGTTCTTTTTTTTTCAGGATTTACGCTGTTCTGCCCGCTTTCTATGCAAGAGAATTTAATTAAATAAATGTAGTTAAAAAGACAAAAAATTACGAAAATGTAGCTTTAGAATAGTTACTACAGAGTCATTTATATTCATTGCTACTTCAGCGGATCCAGTTGCAATTGAAATTGCTTTATTCCTATTGTGAAATGCTTTGGGAAGAACCCTATTCAAAATCCTTTGAATTCTTAGAAAATTCACGAGTTACGCTTGAAGTTACTCCTATAAAGGGATGATTTGAAAATCTATAATAATAATAATGGCATTGTTGTGCAACACAATAATGAAATTGTTGCATCAAATCGAAAATAATAATTGTGTAGGACAAAAGCCTGAAATAAATTTCTTTATAAATCTTAAAACTACCATTCTCTTTGTTTCTGGTTCAGCAGAAAAACCTAAAAGGTTAAATTCAGTTAGTTCTAATACGTCTCTGAGTTCTCAAGTATCAAGGAAGGTTCTTCGCTTAAAGTTTCGCGTCACAAAAGGAACAGAGAAGGGAAAGATATAACCAGATATAACTTCACCCGCCGGACGTAACTTAATATTGATGATAGACTCTCGGAAGAGCGATTTAGCGTAGGTTTAGACCGTCCCTTTTCACGCGAACTGCCCTAGAAGTGCCAGAAACCTCAAACAAAAATTTTCTTACGTCTTGTGTTGAATACTACTTCTACGTGAGAGATTTTGGTCGTCGTTAAGGTAATGGGTGTTTGAAAAATAATAAAAGTCGGTTTAGAAAAAAAAAGTTTTTCGGTTTATGAGAGGGGAAAATTAATTCTAAAACGCAAATTAATTTCGTGTAACTAATTTTAGAATTTAGGTACTAAAGTCATGAATATGGGGTTATGGTAATAACATGCGTAAACAAAGTAACTAATTGAAAATTGAAATTTTGTAAAAGGTTTTATGTAGAGATTTGTGATTGTATGCATTATCTAAATTAAATAATGAACACACCAGTGGCGGTTTCTCCATTGGGTCAAATGGTCATTGACCTCCTAATGAAATAAGAAAAAATAAATAATTACTTTCTGTTTGAGTATATAACCTATTATACACCAAAATATTTAAAAAAATACTTTGTAGTTAACTTTTTTATGAGATTTCTATGCGAGAACGTTTATTAAAGAGCTGCCGCAGGATCCGAAAACGTTTGAATGTTTGAGTATTTCACGCGCATTAAACGAATCTATGCGAGGGTCATTTGGCTGGCAGTCCCCAATTCAGCTATACGCCACCGAATAAACTCGCCGGCTTAAAAGGCCTTCAAATGAATAAGAGTGAAATAGAAAGCTCATTGCGGTAAAATTCATATTAAACAAGCTAAAAGAGGATAGAAGTATCTGCGTATTAAAGACTTCAGGGTCACGAACCCACAACTTCCGAGAATTATGCTGTCAGCTGTCCGTGATAAGCGCATGCCAACAGCCGCCTAATTTTCGGGATTCGCACGTACACGACGTAGTAGTGTGAAAACAGTGGTTGGTTGTGTAATCATAATTTAGTGGTGTTGTAGGATGTCCGTGCAAAATAATTTTGGATTGTGAATACCATGTAAGAAAATGCTTTCACTTGTTTCCACTGTCTGCTATTTTGTGATAATTCATTGTGTGATATTGACTGCAAACATTCAAAAACTAAAATTCAAACTTATTTTTTATCAGTCAATCACATGAAATTTTTTTGTGCATTTTGACGCACTGGCAATGTATCAATTTAGAATAATTTTATTAGAGAGTGCTTATCGAAAGTCTATTAAAGACTTCAATGAAAATGTTGGTAAGAATAGATCATTTTCCAACGTATAGAATGGGTTTGAAATATAAAGCTTGCCTAAACCTTGAGTAAGAACAAATTTTTTCCAAAAAATTACTTTGAAATGCCTTCCAGTACACCACTGCACGAGCCGCTACTGGAACATACAACTAAGTTGTGGTTTCCAGAGCTTTATACAATCAGCAAAATAACGTAGCAACAAAGTTAATTTAATGAAATACGTTTTCGGTTTCATTACATGATAAACAAACATGAAAAAGAAACTGACGTGTAAACCAAAGTAAGGCTGTAAATTTTCAAATATTTTATAATAACCTGCTACTCAAAATCATATCCACTTTCCGGAAAAAATCCGTCTTCATCGGACATTGTAACCGGAATTATAACTGGTTTTCGTTAACATTTATCGGTTAGGACTAGTTATCGATTTTAACTGGTTATCGGTTGTGGTGCGGATGTCAGTTATGCTCGGTTTTCGATCATGACCAATTATCGGTCAAGACCGGTTATTTTTTAACCGCCTATCAGTTATGACTGTTTTAAGAATACAACTTTTATATATAATTGTATTATCAAATTGCAGTTGTACGTAAAATTTTAAATAAACGATCAAAGGATACACTTTCACAATAATTAAAACTTTTGTAAGCAACTAAAATAATCTATTTTTCACGCTACCGGCAATGTAAGTAGGCCCTACATCCATAGCTACAGGGATCGTAAATGGCTGATAACATTCGTGTACTAGTTACCCTTGACGACGGAACTTAATAGTGTCACTTACATCCCTAGGAAAATAATGTTGATTTTAGCTGTTCGTTGATATGGTAACAAGCACAGACAACTTAGAATAATGGGGCTTTTAAAAAATAATTCCGATGACAGCTGTCAAAACGAACTTTTAAAAATATGATTAAATTTCTACCTGTAGGCCTACTTACATTGCCGGTAGCGTGAAAAATTTAATAAGTAACACGAAATGTATCGACTAATAACATCCTCGGCAGGCGACAAGCTTCGGCTCCGCCTCAGCTCGTATTCGCCTACCTCGGATGTTATTACGTCCTTACATTCCTTGATACTTAAATAACTATAAACGAAAATAATTGGCTTGAGCAACAACAAAAATTAATACCGACGTATTTTAGTATTTTCGCATCAGCAGAATTTGATACTCAAACATTTATAAATTATACGTGTAGGGTAATTATATAAGCATTTGGCCTGTTTTGAGATTTCGACGAAAATGAATAGAAACCAAATTATAAATCGACATTAGTCTGGCGTTCCAACCGGTTATTATAATATTAATCAATATTATGAATAACCTCAACATTCATGTAGCGGTTTTCATTTTATTGGTAACCAATTGTAACTGATAACCGGTCATAACCGATAATAATTGATTATAATTTATAGTCGAACACTATTGACTCATGAGCGGTAATCGATCAATACCAGTTTGAACGCAGGGAAGTTTAACAGCGAGGACATTCAAACACAAAGACGTATAAACGCAGGGATGTTTGACACAGAAACGTTTGGAAACGTTTGAACTCAAGGCCGCTCAAACTCAAGTACGATTAAAAACAAGAACGTTTAGACTGAAAGACGTTTAAACGCAAAGAGGTTTAAATGAATCGACGTTTAAACACAAGAACGTTTAGCACCAAGCACGTTGAGAAACAGAAACCTTTGTAGGCAAAAACGATTGGCCGCACAAACGTTTGGACGCACATACGTTTGGACGTAGAAAGTTTAAAAGCAGAGTTGTTTGGACGCAGAGACGTTTTGAAACATGCAAGTTTGGTTGCAAGGACGTTTGAATGCAACAATGTTTGGCTCGGGCAAATAGAACGCAAGGTGATTTCGGCGTAGGGACGTTTGAACGCAAGAACGTTTAGATGTAAAGGGGTTTGGACGAAGGGACGTTAATCGCAATGACTTTATGCGTAAACTTGTTTGGTAGTAAATACGTCTTAATGCAACGACGTTTATACGCAAGTTTAGACGCAGAAACGTTTGATCGCAAAGGCGTTTAAACGCAACAACGTTTATGCGCAAGAAGTTTGAACGCAAGGACGTTCAGCTGCACGAATGTCTGAACGCACAAACGTTTGAATGCACTGACGTTTGGACGCAAAAGTTTGAACATAGAGACGTTTGGACGCAGAGGCGTTTGCAAGCAAGGCCGTTGAAAGGCAAGAACGTTTGAACGCAAGAACGCTTAAACAAAAGGACGTTTGAACGCAAAGACGTATGGACAAAAAGACATTTCGACGCAAGGACATTACGACGCAGGGATCTTTGGCTACAATAAAAATTAGACGTTTGATAGCAAAAACGTGTGTACACAACGACGTTTGGACGCAGGCAGTTTGAACGCATGGACGTTAGGGCGGTTCGAACGATAGAGAGTTTAAATGCTATAAGGTTTTAAAGCAAACCCGTTTGGTCACAAGGACGTTTCAATGCAGTGACGTTTATACGCAAGAAATTTGAACGCAAAGACTTATGGATGCAGGAACGTAAGGATGTAGAGACGATAAATGCAAGGCCTTTGGATGCAGGAATGGTTGAACGCAAGGACGTTTTGGCGCAAGGACGATTGAACGCAAAGACGTATGCACTTAAAAATATTTCAACGCAAGGACGTTTGAGCGAATGGATCTTTGACCGCAATAACGTTTTGACGCAAGGATGTTTGGTAGCAAGGACGTTTGAATGCAACGACGTTTGGACGCAGGGTATTTGAACGCAGAAACGTTAGAGTCGCTTGAACGATAGAACGTTTAAATGCAACCAGATTTTAAAACATGCACGTTTGGTTGCAAGGAAGTTTTAATGCAACGACGTTTATACGCAGGAAATTTAAACACAAGCACTTATGGACGGAAGGACGCTCTGATGTGGAGACGTTTAACCGCAAGGACGTTTGGATGCAACAATGTTTCAACGCAAGAACGTTTTGGCGCAAGGACGATTAAACGCAAAAACGTATGTACGCAAAAACATTTTAACGTAAGGACGTTTGGACGCAGGGTTTCTCGGTCGCAATAATGTTTGGACCCAAGGACGTTAGGGTGCAAGGACGTTTAAACGCAGAAATGTTTGGACGTTTAAGCGCAAAGAAGTTTTGACGCAGGAGCGTTTGGCCGTTAGAACGCAAGTATGTTTGGACGCTCGGAAGTTTGACGCAAAATCGTTTGGGCGCGAAACAACGTTATATTAATATTAGTACTTGCTTAATTCTGTAATATGAGAGGTAGTACGGTTTCTATAATTTCTAACCTAAGCTAACCTAACTGCAGCGTTTTTGAATCTTTACAAAAATAGTATTGTTAATTATATAACCATTATCTGGCGTCCAAACTTTCATGCGCTTCTATGTCCAAACGTCTCTGCAGCAAAGCGTCGCTGCTTCTAAACGAACGTGTCCAAGCATCCTTGCGAAAATAGGCGCCTTCAAACGTCCTTTTCTGGTTACGCTATGTATGTTATAAGCCGCAATCGGTCATAAGCAGCCACGTCGAGGAAAAAAGTTTCAATACCTCTCATGACCGTTAATCGAACCGGTCCGGTTTTTACAAATTGAAAACTACGAATCACCAACGCTCACAAACGGTGTACAGATAATTTTGTTATTTTTTATAGACACAAAACAAATACTAGTGTTAAAATCTGTTGCAGGTTTCGAAATGTAAATTTATCAGTAAACATAGTATCCGGTATCCTATATTGGTACCAACAATGCTTGCATTTACAAACGGGAATTAAACCCTTGTTTATTATTAAAACAAAACAAAAAGCGGGAGCACATCCAACGGGTTTCACTAGTTTTATTAAACGTAAATTTTGCATACAATTCTGCATATTTTCTACAAACATGTGAATATGTTATTAATTTTTAGTGAATATATCCACATAATACTTTGTAACTTTTTAATGCATATAAATCTATGGCTTGAACATAACACGCACTCAAAGTGTCAACTAGTAGAGACTACGTAGAATTAGACGGAGGAAATATCTCCCCGCAAGCAACATAATATTTTGATTATGCTTTTCTATTGTAATAATTTTAAGTTTCGTGATTTTTGCGTGCTTTTCTGACTGATGAATGTTTGATGTTTTTGAGGGAAACATATTTACAAAATGTACGTAGCTAAGTAAGCCTGCACGGAGTTTTTAAAGAATACGATATGATTGCATGCATAGGGCGTGTTGTTAAAACTAAAAGGTAAATCACGATTCGTTATGGAGTGAGAAAACTACACATTTGAAGCAAAAGAAATTTTGTAAATGGCAACGTTTTCAACCAAAACCCATTGACTCCCATCAAAACTTTAGAAAACGATTTTTATTATATCCTTTTTGTTCTCATTTGCTTTCACGTATCTCGAAACTTCCAGGCCATTCTCCATAAAGAACAGCAGTTTAATTTCTTTGCTGTCGCGTTACATTGGGGTTCGTGTTCAACATCAATTCACAAACAGCATTCAATGAGGCTCCTCGTAGAAATTTAGAGAACTGAAATTCAATTTAACGGAGCCGTGCAGGGTAATTACAGCAATCTTATTCTGAAAATAAAGTTACTTGAACCGTAATAATCGTATAGTGCCAACCTTGTACGTGTAGCTGTTCGAATGAGCAAATGGAACAGCGAAATACCCGAAAACGGAGCCAGCCGCACTTGTGACCATCAGAAGCGTTGCTCCGTTCAAGTGGCATTATTTCTGATGGTTTTCGCATTTACATCATACGGTTTTGTGAGTTATTTTCGTTTGTTCTTCCAACTAAAAGCTTCAATCGAACGCTACGGCGTAAAACTCCCAGCGGATTTTCTGATTACTCCGATTGTTGGCGATGTTTATTTTTGACGCCACATTTAATTATCTTTGGAAATTACGTGTTAAAGAGGTTTTTCAATGCTGGATTAATTTAGCTTCAGACTAAATAAATTTCTCTTTTTGTCGAAAGATTATTTAATGACAAAACAAAACAAGAAGTTCTTCTTCCATACTTTACAGCTCCTTACTTTTTATTTTTTTATACTTTTGGTATAATGAAAATCTTAGATTTTGATATATTGACAGAAATATGTATTTTAGACATTCCGTTTATTGTCTTTATCCTTATATACCTTTAAACAATTCTAAAATAATTTATGTGATTTAATGATGTTATATTTGATTTACAATAATAATAAAGCGAACCCCTTTGGAGCGGTACGTCACTGGACGGTTGATTCGTTTGGTATTCCGATGTTGGTAACGAGGTTGTGTTGAACAGCAGATCAATACCATTGATTTGAACACAGCGTCTGTAATGGCTGTTGCGTCTGTACCCTGGTACAGACTATAATTAAAAATCACAAGTTTTGCACACAGAAAAGGTAGGTTTTATTTTCCTCGTACATACAAATCTGTAATAAAATAACGTATAAATGAGTCGGCCCGAAGTGTTAGTTTTACTCTCGGGCTCGTTTGGCAACTTGAAACCGAATCAGCTGTAAAAAAATAAGTTTGTGATGTGTTTACTGTCGCAGTTTACAGGTAAATATACAAAGAATCATTTTACTGGCTTCAAATATTTGACAAAATCGCCAATAGAATTATATATTTGCGGAGTGCTGTGAAATAGTTAACGTAGAAATGCCAAATTTGACCTTGATCGGTATAAATTAATTTAAACAAATTTTAATTTGTTTTTGCCATTTTACGGGGGTAAAATTAGTTATAAACTAACTTTGAAATAAGATGAGTTTTGCGTAGCATAATCCTCATAAACTGGGGTCGGTAAATAAGGGAAATTCTGGTGGAAAACGGTAAAAACAAAATGAAGAAACCTTCTGGTGAAAATTAAAATAAGGAAAACTTCTGGTGAAATCAATGAAAAATAAAATAAGAAAAGCTTGTGGTGAAAATCGGTGAAAAATAAAGTAAGAAAAAATTCTGGTGAAAAAAATATAACAAGGAATTCTTGGAAGTTTAACAATTCTGAATAAATCCAAAAGATTTCTTGTTCGACTTTATACAAATGTATCAAACTTGCAGGTCTTTTACGAGTTGTATAAAACCTAAGGATTACTTCTTCAATGTTTCACAAATCAGTCAACGATATCTGGCAGTTTAACGTTTTAAATAAAAACCGAAACATTTCTATTTCAACTTTTATTCAAACATTTGAACTCTGTGGTCAAATACGGTTTATGAGTTTTTTTAAGTCTCTGAGAAAGACGGTTTATTAAGGTTCTGGATTCTGGTCAGGATATCTAAAGTGAATATTGAGTAAATGATTCTGAAAGAATAATTAAATATTGCTGCTGGTTAGAATCTACTTCAAGCGCCCCCTGCGCCTTTTCTTAAAACTAAAGCAACACAACAAATTTTTTTAAATTGTAAAACTGTTGCAGCCAGGTTGTACCGTTACAACTATCCTAATCTGATAGAAAACCTTGGGGAAAATTCAACCCGTTGTTTCTTATCTCTCTAATTTAAAAATGGTGGCCGCTACGCTATTTTTGGTGATTCTAAGTATTTCTTGTGTTGTGTTTTCGACTATGGAAAAGAAATCTGACAAAAACAATATAAAAAATTAGTGTCACAAAAGTGATAAAACATCGTCAGAAAGAAATGTATTTTAAGAAACATGTTCACTACTTTTTCTGTATTCCTTCTTCGTAGTTCTCTCAATCGCACAATTTTTTTATTATATTGATTTTGTTTGCATAAGTGTTGTCTGTTTCTGTGTGTCTGTCTGTATACACTTTACAGTCCACACGACTTAACGCAGAAAACCTATTGTAGGTTTAATAGATTTGGTAATCACACTGGGATAAAGCCGCAACAAAACGAGTTTGGTCCGCTCAAAAAAAAGATGGCGGGGAGGGGCGATATATTTCGATACGGACGCGTTCAAGAAAGGAGTTCAGATTTGTATTCTACGCATGTCAAATACTCGATCTGCGCAATCGTGCGCTACAATTTTTTACTATTAAACGGAAATGTTGCAGAGCATTTTGTTATGGTTTTTTATACTAATTTCTATGTTTATTTTCGTTCTACGATTTTTATTAATTTTTTTGCTTCCATTTCTAGCGTTTCACTGAAAGGTTCACATATTTAGACTTTATAGTGAAACTGCTGCATCTTCATTAAGTAAAATTGCATCTGCCGCTTCCAATAACATTTGTAACACTAGTATTATGCCATCATTAAAATCGAATCTCTTCTTTCGCAACGAATTTAAATGAGAAGTAAAAACGTTCAAACTGCAATTATAAATGCTTTTAACGAACGATAATTTCAAATTCAGTTCCCTGTTATAATTTGTGCTTGGTGCTATCTTTCTGAGTTTGTCAAACAGGTTAGGTTTAAAATATTGCGTGAATTTCAACTTTGCTGTGTTGGTAATCATTTTAACAAACACCTAGTTAGTGTTTATGAATCCGTTTTAAACCGAACCACATTCAATTGTTCTGTTTGGGGTGTTAATGCTAGCTGAAACTCATTCAAGTGAATGCGTCGTCAAATACAAACTCATAGATCGCTGATTTCAATACCTTTGTCTAGAGAAATTGAATCACAACAGCCGTTCTGTATGCTACGTCTAGAGTGCATTAATAATGTAATTCAATTTTAATTTTGTTAGGGAACCTTTCATCAGTGGCGGCTCGTGGTGTGATGTACAGGGAAGCATTTTAAAGTATTTTGTTGGAAAAAATTTGTTCTTACCCAAATTTTAGGTAGCCTTATATTTCAAACCCATCCTTTACGTTGGCAAAATGATCTATTTTTACCAACATTTTTATTAAAGTCTTTGATAGACTTTCAATAAGCACTCTCTAATAAAATTATTGTAAATTGATACCCACACTGCCAGTCTGTCAAAATGCACAAAATGCTTCATGTGGTTAACCGATAAAAACAGTATTTGAATTTTAGTTTTTAAATGTTTGCAGTCAATATCACACTATGAATTACCACAAAATAGCAGACAGTGGAAACAAGTGACAGCATTTTCTTACATGGCATTCACAATCCAAAATTATTTTGCACGGACATCGTACAACACCGCTAAATTATGATTACACAACCAACAACTGTTTTCACACTACTACGTCGTGTACGTGCGAATCCCGCAAATTAGGCGGCTATTGGCATGCGCTTATCACGGACAGTTAACGGCATAATTTTCGGAAGTTGTGGGTTCGTGACCCTGTAGTCTTTACTACGCAGATGCTTCTATCCTCTTTTAGCTTGTATAATATGAATTCTATCGCAATGAGCTTTCTCATTCTTATTCATTTAAAGGCTTTTTAAGCCGCCGGTTTTATCTGGTGGCGTATATCTGAATTGGGGACTGACAGCCAAATGATCCTCGCATAGATTCATTTAATGCGCGCGAAATACTCAAACATTCAAACGTTTTCGGATCCTGCGGCAGCTTTTTAATAAACGTTCTCGCATAGAAATCCCATACAAAAGTTAACTATAAAGTTTTTTTAAATATTATAGTGTATAATATGTTATGTACTTAAAACAAAAAGTAATTATTCATTTTTTATTATTTTATTGGGAGGTCAATGACCATTTGACCCAATGGAGAAACCGCCACTGCTTTTCATAAGGTGGTAACTTTCTGAAGTAACATTAATTTCCAGTCTTGGTGTGTAAACGTATTGAAAAGAATGTTTTCAAAAACCTCAAGTTTGAAATGAATAAAAAAGAGGTAGTGGTTGAATATGTTAAAGCTACTTTGTTCTGTTTGGGTAGTCGAATAGAATTTGGCTCGTAGCAAAACGTTTCTCCATTTGTACTTAAAAACGTTTTTCCTCTCAAAAGAGTTTATTTATTCATTGAAATAAATCGAATCCATTTCTGTTGGTTTCGTCTAATGTAACGATTTTTCGCGTGTGCTGGTGTCGTAAGCTCATTCATGCCTATAAATATTTTTTTAGCGTAAATTGGTCGAAGTCCCCTGCTTGTACATTATATGATTATACTAGCGGATTCCGTACGTTACCCCTAAGCTTCGATTTACTTCCGTTGTATTCTTTACACGTGCTGGTAATGGTCTGTTAGGGAATACGGATCCAGAATTTAATACAAGGAGCACATGTAAACAACAGCGACGTTCTCCATAAACTCTTGTTGTGTCCATTGTGTACCAATTTGCTTCGGTAATATTTTATAACATCACACGCCGGTTTCCACCGCCCGTTTATACGTCAACAGGGTGTGCTTTTAACATAACCAAGGCAAATATAAAGGTTCTCTGTATCCTAATTTGTGAAAGTAACCGAAACTGATTAAACGCAAGTCCTTCGGGTGAATGATCATCATGATGGTATGAGTCATCAACTTGTTCACTTCAATGTTCAACGTAAATAGGTGGCTTTGAAACCGAATTTAGATAAAACCTGGATCACGTAGTGCATGCGGAAGAAATCTGGCAGGACAATCAGCGTAGGAAGTGTACTGTGAATTTCAATTTGACCACTACAATAACTGCTATGCGACGGCGAAATCGCTATGCCCAATGCTGAAATCTGCAGTAGTCACCACTTTGCACCAAAATCCTCTTTATTATTCCCACTGCGATTCCACAAGCAGGCTGCTACAAAATTTACCTGGAATGCCAGGAGCTTAACTGCATTTCGATTGTACGATGTAGGGATGGTGCAGAGATAGTAATTTTTTCGTTGAATATACCGCATTTGTAAATTGCAGCGGGAGATTAGGAACAAATTAATTTGATAGCTTCTTGTTTGCCAGATTTAGCAATTATTTTATGCAAAACGCCACATTGCAGTTTAAATTCGCTCTGTAATTGCATTTGTATGTTCGTGTCAAATGCCTGATTGTATGTTTCCAAACCGGAGTTATGTAATAGCCATATATTTAATACCATAATTGCGGCATTGTAATTGACAGAGAACACGGTAAGTTACATTGCACTGGTAATGGATCTGCTGTCGCTATAGTACCTAATTTTTGTTGATATAAAACTGCCATGGCAACCTCAGTTGTTTAATTTGCCATAATCGATTCGATCAGGCTCGACTTACTAACAGTCTCCGCTGAATTATTATCTAACGCTAAAGAGGGAATTTCTTAACGAATAGTGCTTGATATACCTCATATAACTATTACGGTACTGTTATAAAACGTTATTTAAACAGTTTGCACGAAATATTGAAGAAATTAAAAATTGTTTAACTGTAAATAATTAAAATGGTGAACTCAAGCCGAAAACGAAAGCGCCGCTGAAAAAGATGGTTTTGAAACTGCCCGTAGGTCCCCTTTATCTAAACACTACTTGATGCGCGGGACGGCCAAAAACCCTCACTTAGGTGAGAGGCGTGAGCAAAGACACTTTGTGCGGGGTCGGCGTTATAACGGCTACTCCGGTGATTTCAACTTGATACGTTCAATCGTTTACCTCTCTTCAGAGAGGTATACTTTAATTGAAACCGTGAAAAACTGGGTGCGTGATTTCATGAGGGAAAGTGTTGCTAACTCTCAGTATGGGTAACTTACACCTTATAGGCAGTGCGTCTTTTGTAGTGAGATCCCCGCTCCCTGGCCGAGACTATGAATTTGTCTGCGTTCCAGTCACTACGTTAAGCCTGGGTGTTATAAAGTTGTCTAGGCGATATATTGGGTGGTTGAAGGCCAAAAGTTAGGCAGGTGAAGGTGAGCTCTCAGAAGTGGCGCGGCTGCTAACATCAGGGACTTGGGCTCTAGGGGTGAGGTGCACTTTGTCTGCTCATGCCCACTATCAAAGTGTCGATTCAGGGGATTCGTGCCTATGCACACCCGACGCTGTTAAGGTACCGGTCACCATCAGACCGGCTACCGACTAATGTGGACAACCAATACTAAGAATTGCGAGTAGCCTAAACTGGTAGGGTAGCACTGCTTCGACAGGTGCTTGCTCCGAAAACTCCAACCAGTGACTTTGACTGGTACCACGGGTACCTAGTCCGAGTCCGCGGGGAATAGCAGCCCCCGTCTTGGTCGTGGCAATGGTAAGTCTATGTAGGCTACCGCCAGAATTTATATAAGACGTCATACAGAAATTAGCAGATTCGATTAACCAAACTGTAGCTCATCCCTAGTTGTATGAGTCTACAAATTTATATATATATATATAATAAAATAAATAAATAACTAATTAATTAGTTTTTGTTATCATTAAAATTTATATTTGTTACAATGTATAAAAAATTGATTTTTGTAAGTCTAAAATTGATTTTTGAAGCCGAAATCTGATCTTTCAAAGCCTGACTTTTTAATAATAAAAACAACGGACTTTTTGACGTCAAAAAATCCGTTTTATTTATAAATAACTACTTAGTTTTTTTTATTTTATATTAAACTTCCAACGTCAAATGATCAAATTTTGACAATAAAAAGATAAAATTTTGATGTCAATTTTTGGTGTAAAGAAACAAATTTTTGACGTTAAAAAGTAAAATTTAGATGTATCACATTGACTTTAAACTTGATTTTGTACGTCATTGTTTGATCTTTTGTGTTTTGACTTTTGAATGTAGGAAATTAAAGAACAAATTACTTATTATAAGTACATACAACGAATTATTTGACATAATTTAGTGACGTCAAAAATCAATTGTTGACGTTTAAAAAATATTTATTGGTTTCAAAAAAGTTGTTTTATTTATATCTATAATAACTTATTAGTCTTCTTTAACTCTTACATTTAAAAGTCAGGCGTCAAAAGATGAAATTCAGAAATAAATGTAAATTACACAAATGTGTTTTTAAACTATATTCATTTATTTTCAAGACGTTAATAACAGCTAGGCTTCCGGGTTGGAGCCGCGTCATCGGTGCATGAACTGCCGACGTTTCGTCCTCGGTTCCACGGGACATCTTCAGGGCTGTGGTCACTTTGGGATCTGGAACACAACTGGCGAGACCGGTGCAGGCACCGGGTTTATAAGGGACGGGTGGGTAACAAGGCTGGGCCTGTGATTGGCTGCCGGGCTGTAGCGGTTGAGCGGTTGCAGGGCGGGGCTTGGATTTAGTCGGAAACAGTAGTTTGCAGGCATTGTGCAGGGGATAGCGTCAATAAGTGATTTTTGAACTCAAAAATTTATTTATTGATTGCAAAACATTCGTTTCAAGCGCCTACAAAGTTCTTTATGATAGGAAATGACGTTTTTGAAAACTTTTATGTGAGAGCAGCAAGCAAAAAATCGAGTTATTCCAATTTCGTTCTGGTTTTTAAAAAAAGAAGTCTTGTTACAGCAGTTCATTAAATATAAGCGAGATTCCCATGGCCGTACTGAAATTTCATATAAATTTTATTTAAATAACAACTTTATCAGGCTTCTTAAATTTTTAGTAACATATTTGACATATTTGTTTCGGTCATATTTTATAGCTGGAAAGTTTCTTCCACTTGAATGATAATGGATTTTTGTTCTAACCCCAAGTATCAGGAATGAATAAACTGCTGGGTTGTTTACCCTCCTCTCATTATATCCTTAGATAAAGCTGCAAGATTTAAACCCCAAAGAGATTTCATTTCGAAATTATCATTATGAGTATAAATATTCATGACATAACACCCTGTTTGCGGGAAACTATTATATAAAGCCAAAATATCCATTTCCTATTTCCAAAACGACAATTCAGCAGCATGTAATTAAACTTGGTGGCCTTAGATTTGGTGTTATTTTTTTTCTTATACAGCTTGATGCAAAATGTACAGGTTTTAACATAGTTTTGGTATTTGAGAAGATAAGTAAAAAAGTTGCCATTAAACGTTGTGCGAACCGACACGGACTATTATAAACTGACATAATGAGATACTTACATAGGGTGTTCCATAAAAAAAGTATTAATGAAATATTACTTTCTTAAATAGAGTAATCATTATTTTTTTATTTTAATAGCTTTTTCACGCTACCGGCAGTGTAAGTAGGCCTTACATCCATAGCTACAGGGATCGTAAGTGGCTGATAACATTCGTGTACTAGTTACCCTTGACGACGGAACTTAATAGTGTCACTTACGTTCCTAGGAAAATAATGTTGATTTTAACTGTTCGTTGATATGGTAACAAACACAGACAACTTAGAATAATGGAGCTTTTAAAAAATAATTCCGATGACAGCTGTCAAAACGAACTTTTAAAAATATGATTAAATTTCTACCTGTAGGCCTACTTACATTGCCGGTAGCGTGAAAAATTTAATAAGTAACACGGAATGTATCGACTAATAACATCCTCGGCAGGCGACAAGCTTCGGCTCCGCCTCAGCTCGTATTCGCCTACCTCGGATGTTATTACGTCCTTACATTCCTTGATACTTAAATAACTATTAGCTCCCAACAAAAAACTTCAATAACTTGTTTCGTAAATGTCATACTTTTCAAAAAAAAATAATTTCATAGATATCGTTACACAGCTCGTGCGCTCACAATGCACACGAAAATAAGGGAATCGTGGATAAGATAGAAAACAAATGAAGTTGACAGGTGTGTTATTCAGTTTCTATACATAAATGTCACATTTTACATATTTATAGTGTGGCAGTTTAATTAACTAACTTTTACTATCCTGTATAAAATTTTCATATGTCAGTTTATAGTTGATAACTATGACATTTAAAAAAAAAGTTACATAGATTTTTTGTTGGGATTTAAATGGACTTTATATTAAAATATAAAAAAAATAAGGCATTTTATTTAAGAAAAGTATTAGTTTATGAATATTTTCTTATGGGACACCCTGTATAAGATTTTCATATGTCAGTTTATAGTACGTCTTGGTTTGCACAACTTTTATTAGTAATTTGTTTACTTATATTCTCAAACAGCAGAAAGATAGTAAAACCCGTATCTTTTGACTCGGACTGTATGAGAAAAACTACATCAGGTACTGTTACTGTTGCTCATTTTCAACTGTCAACTTTTTTTTCTTATAATCGCCATTTTAAATTTTTTCATATTTAAATAGAGTTTTTCATTCTGATTTCAACGATGTGTCACACTTTGCATTTTGTTTAAGTTTTAAGCATTTTATTACAGAAAATAAAAATTTTAATAAGAGTGCCATGAAAAGACCACGTCATTTAATTTATTTTGAAAAAATTCAAGTAGGCCATGAACTGATGGAAGTAAAACAAATCACTATTTTATTTTTTTTTTGGTCTGTAGATTCTGACATTAGGTATGCGAAAATTTCAAGTTTTTTTACGAAAACAAATGAATGACACAGTTACTAACACACAGATTAAAGAGTTTATGTTAGACAAGCTTTTGAGCATGTTTTACAAAGGTGTCAAATGTTTTGAACATTTATTTAATAATTGTTTGAATCAGTGCAGTTCTAGTGTTATCTGTTGTATTTATTTAACCTTTTCAAATTTGTTATGTCAGTTGTAAACATAAAAACTGCAAGTGTAATTTTCAGTAAATTGTGTATGTTAGAAAATTTGTCATTCATTTGTTTTTATAAAAAATAACATAACCTGCTGCTTACGCTCAAAACAAAGTTATCTGAAATTTTTGCGTACCTGATGTATCTAAAGGTGAAAGTAAATAAAAGTAGTGTTTTGTTTTACTTCTATCACTTCATCGCCTAATAGAATTTTTATAAAATAAATTAAATGACGTGGTCTTTCCATGGCATTCTTATCAAATTATTAGTTTTTGTAATAAAATATTCAAAACATAACAAACAGTATGACACACTGTTAAAATCAGAATTAAAAACTCTATTTAAATATGAAAAAATTAAAATGCCAACTATAAGAAAAAAAAGTTGACAGTCAAAAATGAGCAATGGTAAGTTATACCAAAGCTAATCAAAAATTTAGATGTTTATTAACAAAAATTTTAAAAATTTATAAGCATTTTTCTAGAGTAACTTTTTTGGCATACTGTTAGCTAGTGAGAGTAGATACACCACGTTTCATTTTTGAATGATGAATGTATGAAATATATTTGATGATAGTTCGAGAAACGCGAAACGTGTTATATCAAATATGATTTCAGATAACAGTATGCAGAAATGAAAGATGCTGTAAAAAAGTGTTTTTCAAAATATCTGTTAATAAATAAGATGGCTTAAGAAAACAAAAATCGATTTTTATTGTTTTTTTTTGTTCATATCTACGAAACAAAACCAGCTAGCTCAATTTTCTTTTAAGATTGTTAATTAGCGGAAAATTCTGTTATTTTTCCGCAATTTAACCAAATCTCTATTTCTTGTATGTATAAGCGAGATCCCAACGGTGATGGTCGAAGTCGAATAACCCTGCATACCGCGCGATCATCACAATTTTTGATGAATTCTTGCTATGGAATATCATGCGCATGTCTTAACTTATATTATAAATTAATCAATCAGTGTACCAATTTACTGCTAATATTTGCGAATTTAAAATTGTGGTTTTAACAGATACATAAATATTGCCGGTTGCAGAAATTTTGCATTATTTATAATTTATTTTTTGTTAGTAAAGATGCAAACCAGATTGCTCAAGTTTCAAGGTTAACAGTTTTAGAGGTTATGAATTGTTTTGTAAAGAAAATCATTTCGGGAAAATATTTGTGGTTCTGAAAATAACCGCTTTTTTTGTACTCGTTCGTCAGCTAACGTTTTAAAGTGTACACCACGTCCATGAGAAAAAAATTGTCTTGAAATTCATTAATGCTAGACTGAATACTGCATCTCCACTCACAATTTTCTCGAACCCTATTGCGAAAACATGATTGAATTAAAAAAAATTGGTGATCTTGTGTGAAAACCATTTTAACAAAGAGACTTTGGTTAAATAAATGTCAAAATGACAAATTAATTAATTATAGGTATATGAACTAATCAAAGACATAACATTAGGTTTTTCACGGAAAGAGCTGACCAAAAATTTTAATGACCACCAGTGGCGGCTCGTGGTGTGGTGTACTGGGAGGCATTTAAAAGTAATTACCATTTTCCGTTAAACTCAGTATTACAGGTATTTTTTCTATGAAAGTTTTTAATTTCGAGATTTTGACGAAAATACATGTTTGAACCCCCAGGAATTCAAACAAGCTGTTTTTAAAAAGTTGCTCTCTGTGGGTGGGCAGAGAGAAATTTTTATGAAATTAATATTTTCCTACATTGAAACCATCGGAATGTGATTTAACTTCCTACACATTTTATTTTATAAAATTGCAACTAATTTTGAGAGTCAAGGTTTTATAACCACATAAACTGCATGCACTTCCTCTCCAGAGAGGTTTTCCTGGGGAAAAATCCACCTCGCTGGTTTCCCGCTGCCTTGCGAGGGAGAACGACGGGACGGGGTTCGAACCCGGATCCGCTGCATTGGTAGCCCGCGCTCTTGCCACTGAGCTACGGCCGCTGTTTGTTATATTGGAGCTTAATTTTTTCCATGCTTGCTCAACATTATCTTCTCTTGTTATCATATTACAGTTTATTTTTTCTACCATCGTTGCTTAGCGATTTGATATTAAATATTGTAACATACTCTGGTTGCTTTCGTTTTTTTAATATTATATTACTACGAAATTGGCAATTTTATTATTGTTTTTCTGAATTGTTTTGTATTTCTCACCGTAGGTGTTGTGTTTCCAGATAACGATGTTGTTATTTTAAGTCGGAACTTAGCTAGTGAATGACAGGGAGAATTTTTTTTAACTTACTATAGGTCTTAGCTGGATTCTCTCTTTATGTATTTTTGGCAGGCTGTATAAGTCCGTTGTATCAATGAAGTGGGGTCGTATTCACCAGCATCATTAATTTCTTGGACTTTGTTCTTGTAAGTGCTCATTTTTCTACTTGCCTGCAGCTTTAATAGAAAAAAACAAGAATATACACACATATAAATACACTAAACAGACTGGATAAATAAATAAATTTTGGTTACTTAAGTGCATTTTGCAGCGTTGTAGCGGGGTTAAATACAGGGTGTTAATGAATTGTAGGTACAAACTTCTAAGGGTTGCAAAACACAACAAAGCAAACAACTTTTGTTAATAAATGTGTGGTCAAAAGTGGTTCCTTTCAGGGATAGAGCTTCTCAAAGATTCTTTAACAAGCGCCTAAATGTAGGCAACCCAATTTACTACCTCCTATTTGTTTCCATAACGACGGAAATTAATACAGGATAAATAAAGCCCTCTTTACCACTTTTCAAATTCAAATTAAATTTAAAATAAATTTTTAACAAAATGTTTCAAAACTCAGAAATAGAAAAAAACAAAATTACAAAAAAACAACTATTTGAAAAATTTACAATAACTAATTCAATAATTAACAAAATTATAGTAAATGTTCAAAATATCGCCCCCCCCCCCTCCAGCTTCTACACACGAAGCACATCTACAAAATAAATTCCTTCGCACCGCTCAAAATATACCCAGGAGTCTGTTGAACTTCACATGCAGCAAGAATACGTGCCGTAAGTTCTCCTACAGTTTCAACTAGGGTAGCATACACTAACGTTTAAACATGACCCCACAGATAGAAATCAAGTGGGGTCAAATCAGGAGAACGTGCAGGCCACGCCACATGCCCTCCTCGACCTATTCATCTGTTGGGAAAAGTTATTTAAAAATTCCCTGACTTCCGCCAAAAAATGAGCAAGTGCACCATCGTGCTGCAGCCACATTTGAGGTGGATCATCTTCCAAAACTTTAGGCAGGACATGGCGCAAGAAATTTAAATAAATTGCTTCTGTTAACCTTTGGGGTAGCAAGTATGGTCCAATGAGTCTATCGCCAACAATTCCGGCCCAAATGTTCACTGAAAATCTTTGCTGGAATCTTTCTTGCACCACAGCATAAGAATTTTCATCGTCCCAAATGTGGCTGTTTTTACTGTTAAATATTCCTTCTTTCGTAAAAGATGCCTCGTCATTAAACAGAACGTTTACTTGGAATTCTGGATTCTCATTACACCGCCGCAGAAAATCCTCGCAAAATTCTACCCTTCTGGGAAAATCTGCTTGAACCATGGTTTGTACCTTCTGTGGATGGTACGGATGTAGCTGCTGCTCATGTAGTACCTCCCATACTGAAACATGGTTCACTCCCATTTCATGAGCGATGGACTAGTAGAAGGATTTTCAGCCACTTTCTCCAAAACTTCTTCCTTAAAATCTACCGTTTGCCTTGTTCTGGTAGCTCCACAGTTGTGTCTGTTGACAACGAATGTAGGGTAAACCATACAGTTATTGGACAGTTAAGGAATTATTTTTTTCAAAAATTTGCAAAACCCAAACTACTTTGATTTAGGGAAAAACTGTAGTACTATTCGAAAGGCGTATTCTTTCTTTAATTATAACTTAACTTAAATTTCTCAAATATATTCGCTTGTTTTTTTTTAGAACAAAAGTAAAACACTGTAAAACTATATAGTTATTGGACACTCTTGTATTAATTGGACAGCTTTAATACAATTATAAGACAGAAAGAAAAATCAAAAGTTTTAATTGAAAATAACGTTTATTTCTCTATATTTAAACCTTAAATTATAAAAAATACGTAAAAAACGAAAAATAAAGCCAAAAAATTATTAGAAAAGGTTTACTGAAAGGTTTGCATTGCTTCCTTATACATATTGAATAATTCATCTACTTCAGCATCGTAAGCATTATCAACAACCTCTTCATTTTTGTCTTCAGCTTCTTCTTCTGTTTTCCCCCTTTTTTTCTTTTTTTATTTTTAATTTCTCTTTCTTCACTTACTTCTTTTTTACCTTCGATTCTTTTTTCTCTATCTCCTAATACTTTTGCCCCACTCTCTATTGGTTCTCTATTTTCCTTCTCTTCTTCTCCATCTTCATTTTCTGCTTCTTCATCGTTTTTTCCTTCATCGGTACTCTCTTCTACGTTTTCTTCGTTTACTTCCTCGTCAATAGTATTAGGTTCTGTTACAACATCACTGTCAGAGTTTGTAACAGTTATGACACAACTACTTATCATCTTCTTCGTCAGGAATATTTATTCTATGTGACTTAGGTATGCACAATTTGTGAAAAGCTTTTGTACATTCATCGCAACGTAGTTCATATTTTGATCTTATCATCTTCAAACATACATGGCAGATTTTTTTGTTTTATTTACACTTCTCTTTTTTTACTTTACATTGTTTAGTCGATTGTACTTCTTCGTGTTGCCTCCTTGTTCTTTTTTTTTTCTGCTTTCTTTTTCCTGTAAAGCACGCTTAGCTGCTTGTCCATCTTCTCGTTTTTTTTCTGTTTTCTTCTTTTTTTCTCTCATCTTCTTCTTGCAATGCACTCTTTGTTTCAAACATAACTTGATATTTCTTAGCAGTTATTGCAAATGGAAACCTTTCGACTTTCTTTATTCCTTTTCGTTGTGGCGCGTCTGGCCTGGTAAGATAATGTCCCAATAATTCCGACTGCACAATTGTTACTGCATTACTTGGTAACGGGCTTTCTATTCTACTTGTACTTGGTATAGGCGACTGCACCTTACTGCAAAGTTTACTTTGAGAGTTTTCTTGTAGGACGTTCTGGTCAAAATCTGAACAGTTATTAAATGCTAATGAACTAGCATTTGTTTCAACATTGTTTAGCAGTTCACTAGCATTTGTTTCATTGTTGATTATTATTGTGGGCAGTTTACTAACATTCGTTTCGTTATTCTTTACTGTAGGCAATTAATCAACATCTGCAGAATTATCTGTTGCGGGTTTAATTACAACATTTTGAAGAATGGTAATTGTCCTGTTGTATTGGGCAATGTTTTCAACATTGTTATGTACAGTATTATCCTTACTTTTCATTTCAAAATGTTTCCAAATTCGATATAAATCAAAAAAAGTTGTCGTCTATTTTGTCGGGAAGCACTTGATCAAGGCTTTTAAACTTTTGTACTTTTTCTGTTCCAACAATGTTTAAAAACGTGTTATATTGCATTGAAATATCTGGTACAGGGTTAACAATTTCCGTATCGTTACTATTATTTACTGCACCTAAGCATTTTGAAAAGTCAATAGCGTCCGGATTAAATGGGCACAATCCGCATGCTTTAAACCCATTTATAAGTGTTTCGGGTTTAATATTTAATTCAACTACCTTTTCCAGCAGCGCAGCGGTGCAAATATTGAAAAAAAGTTTCGGCAGTCATCCACCCATTGTCGCTACGTCCGATACCCCACTCCGGATTAACAGTTTTTGAAATTTTTTCTGGTATTCTGGATAAGGGTAAATTATCATAGGGCAACACTGCACACCGTCTGCTGAGAAGGTAAATATAACAGTAATATTTACCTTAGAAGAGCCATGGTCTATGCTATAGACATTTTTTGCACCCTTTGCAGGAAAAACCTTCCCAGTTGAAGGGCATATCTGGAATCCTGTTTCGTCTCCATTAAAAACCCTTGCAGGATCTTTTATGACTTCTTCCAATTTCTCCTCTTTAATATAACCTTCTATTTCCAAAAACCATTTTCAAATGTCTTTCTCTGACACACAGGAACTTGCTGCGGTGACAGCTTCGCTTGTTCTTTCTGTAATTTCTGGGTGTCGTTTAAGAAAAGCCTTAAAGTGATTAGGATATTAGATTAATAATTTTGGCAACATGATGGTTTTACCTTTAACCAGCCGATTCCGGGTCGATTGTTTTTAAATGGGTTTTCACTAGGATTGGAATTTAAAAATTTCTGAACACTTCGTGTGATATCGTCTGCTTTCTACGGAACCCTTTTCTGGCAAGTTCCTTTATCCACCGATATATTATAACAACACAAATAAAATAGATATGCCGCTAATGTAAACAACATATTAACCTGTCTCAAATTTTATTGAACATAGGTACCTACCTAACTAAAGTCTCTTCTTCAGAAGAAGAAAGGATTGGTGAAGGTCCGAAAGTGTCCTTATGGCCAGGATTTTTAATTTTAAATTCTATCCTCGATTTGGGAATGCCGTATTTTTTAGCCATAGCTCTATATGAACTGCCACTCTGAACTTCGCGAATAGCTAGCTCAAGGTCAGATTTCACATATTCACGTATTTTCGGCATTTTGGAAATCTAAAAAACATTTTCCTTTATTTATATTCAATGCGATAGTTATTGGACACCTCAAAACATAGTTGTTGGAGAGGTGTGCAATCACTGTTAGAAACGAATTAAAATAAAAATAAAAAATATTATAAGCATAAGTCGCAATAACTAATCGGTAGACGCAACCTTGGGCCATGTTTTAAAATTTCAGTTATTGGACAGGTGTCCAGTAACGAAAAATTTTCTTTTTCATCGATACAGTTATTGGACATTAAATATTCTGCTTTTAAAGGTTAAAAATACGAATTGCCGCTATCTGGAGTACTAGACAAACACCTTAGGATTTCATTAATATATCTACTTTGAGCAAAAACTTAAGTTTATTTACTAAAATCTAACTTTATATTTAGACGTAATCTTAACAAATGTAGAAGACTTACCTCTAACAGCACGCAAACACAAATGTCAACTTGAAAAACATAACCAAACTTTATAGCCAACTATTTAACTAACAACTGCGTGATATGAGAATAGTACCTGCTGCCATCTAACCGAAATTCGACGTACCAGCAAAGACAGAAACCTTAAAATCATTTAAAAAAGTTGATTTGTCCAATAATTGTCTTGTGTCCAATTACTGTATGGTTTACCCTACCCTCTTCCCGCAACCGACGTAAAACTAAACTAAAGGCCTTGTGCGATGAATGATTCCTATTTGGAAAATGTTCTTGGTACAGGCGAGTAGCTTCGCGTGCGTTACCGCAAGCAGCTTCATACATGAACATCATGTCATGCTGTTCGGCAAAAGTATAATTCGCCATAACACAAAAATACGAAACACAGAACGAAAATAAAGAAGAAAATAAATATCAAAAACATCGCAGAACGAAAAAAACGAATTATAAAAGGCACGGAAAGAAACGAATGCAAGAAAAGTCAAAAAATATCACAAAAATATCGAATTGTGTCAAACGTTGACGTTATTTGAATGCACGTATGTCTAGATCGTTTTTTTTTTCAAAATTCCGTGTGACCTGTCCAAAATAATTGAAAATGCAATTTGGGTTGCCTATTTTCAAGTACTTCTTAAAGAATCTTTAAGAGGCTCTATTTTCTAAAGGAAACACTTTCGACCACACAATTTATTAACAAAAGTTGTTTGCTTTGTTGTGTTTTGCAAGCCCTAGAAGTTTGTCCCTACAATTCATTAACACCCTGTATAAAGACAACCTAGAAATGTTATCACTTTCTTTGATAATAAATTTTCGTTTAGATATAACAGATCTCGCAGAAACCAGTAATAAAATTCGCTAGATTTCATTTTTTTGTTTCAAATTAGCTTTATTAAGTCGAAAAAGTTTCCTTTTTTCACATATTACTTTTTTTACGTTATTGTATGGTTTATGACTTCCGTAAATTTTATAAACTCCAATATGTAGCTTTTTCATTTCAAGCTTTATTACTCATAAAATTTCGTAAAGCTATAGTCAGCAACAGAGTTCGGGTTTGAGGTATTAAACGAGTCATGCACCTAAAACTTCTTGTAAACTTATGCAAATAGAATGTGTGTTCCTGACAGAGCTTGCATGTGTAACATGTTCTTATTATACATCAACGTCGTTAAAGCCGATGCAATAAAGATACAAAAGCATCAACGCGCTCTAGTCGAGCCCAAATACAAAAGCTTAATAGAAAGAGCATCAAGGGCGCTTGGAAGGTGGGAAAATGAAAGCGCCGATTCAAAGGTTCGTACAAAAATCCATAGTGAAAACATTCCGCTTAATGGTCGGTCGCAATTTTCAGCCGCCAAATGCCATTAATAATGCAGTAGTTTAAAGTGGTTATTAACACAGGTAATTATAAATGAGAGAAAACGTAATTGTGGAAGTTAAGCTCAACGCCGTCCGTTTCATAAATATAATTAAGCAGACGGAAACTTCCCTAATTATGCCCTTACACCGGAAAACCCATTACGATTAGCGTTTTGGACCTTTAAATTTTCACTTCTATTCTGCAATTTTAAAGCGCGTAGAATACAAGCTTAGGTGCTGAAAGATTGATCACTTCCACTGAAACTCCCACCTAGCGTTTGTAGGTCAACAGCCATGACAAAATCAACGTTATTGAGTTTAGAATTTAATTGTTCTAATGTGACTGTAGTGTGGAACAAACACAAAGCCTAATGTTCCCGCTAGTTGATAAAATTTCTAATTAGTTCCGTAACTCCCAGTGTGAACATAAACGGGAACTTCTACGTTAATCATTTTTTGTCTGTACTGAGAATTAGAAAAAGTAACCTGGACTTTTTTACACTTAAAGAATAATTGCGTTTTTAGTATAGTTTTATTTAATTTGATAAAGGTTCAACCCCAGCACTTGAAGAGCTTGGATACTTTGTTTTTTTAACTTATTTCACCACCATTGTTAACTCGAGTAGTAAGAAGTTCGTGCAATGCATTCTAATTTAGGTGGAACATCACAGTTTAACATAGAGATTATGAAATAGTTGTACATTATGCGCAAGCCGATAGCGCATTAACATTACCATTCATACTTATGGTGCAGTGGTAGAGAGTCTGCTTTGTGTGCCAGAGGTTATGAGTTGTGTGCTAGAGGTTATGAGTTCTGTGTTAGAGGTTATGGGTTAATTAATTATTTTGGTTACTATAAAAAGCCTATCAGGTTTATGGTATTTTATTGAACGATTCTTATTGTTTGATGGTACAAAACTCTAGTTTTTAACAAAGCGTATTTTAACAAAATTAATCAGGTGAAAACTGAAAAGGAAAATTTTACTTACTTTTTTCAATTCTAAAAAATTATCGTTAAATTCTTATGATTTACTTAATTAATTTTGCAGCGGTTGGTTAGATATTGGAGTTAAGTAGCATTAAAAAATAAGAAAAAATCAAATAGGTACCTCAATTTTTGACAAAGATATTAATTAAAGCGTAATTGGACCGTTCCATCATCGGGAATCTGTAACTCCGTACAGAAGTATTTCCGGACTCATGTTTATTAGACATTTTTAACTAAAAATGACGTAAGGAATGCTACCCTTAAGTTTATACAAAAAGTCGTTTGCAGAGGTTCACTTTTGCATACCTTCAACTGTTTTGAGATTGTAACGCAGTCGTTCTTATGTTTAAATTGCATGGTATACAGCCTCAAATATCTTATATTTAAGTAAATAGGTAAAAAAATTATTTATAAAAGTTGTGCAAACCGACACGTACTATAAACTGACATATGATAATCTTATACAAGGTGTCCCATAAAAAATATTTATAAAGTAATCGCAATCAGCCTTTACGTCCCACTGCTGGGCATCGGCACTCTTCTCTGCCACGTACTCTCCTTAGCGCTAAGGCGGAGTACGGGGGACCTACAGTTTAACGTCGAATCCGAACGACTAAATACCAGAGAAGGTTTCAGGCATTAAGACCCCACGGCTGCCTACACGGGATTGTGAGTGGCGGGTTGCGGCATAAATTTTTATTGCTGCATGGCGTCGGCGGGGAATCAAACCCTAGACCTTTAGCGTTAAAGGCTGAGCGCCCAACCTCTGAGCTACCACCACTTATTATATATAAAGTAATACTTCTCTTAAATGGAATGCCCCATATTTTTTACCTTAATGGTAAGAACATTTAATTCCCAACAAAAAATTTAAATTAGAAGTGCCACACAGCTCTCGCGCTTAGGTTCATGCGCTTGTACGGGATGTTGGAGCGCGCTGGAAAACAAATAAAGTTGACAGGTGTGTTGTTTAGTTTTATTACATAAAAGTCATATTAAACATATTTTTAGTGTGGCATTTTAATTAACTAACTACTACTATTAATATTTTGCAAAGCAGAAACACAATGTCAGAACGAATAATGTAAAACTTGGTATCACATTTATTGTAATAAAACTGAACAACGCACCTGTCACTTTTATTTGTTTTTTAACGCGCACCACGATTCCTTTATTTACGCGGGTATCTGAACACGGAAGCTGTATGGCACTATCCAGGAAATTATTTTTTTTTTCACAAACTAAACCATTGTAACGGTTACTCCGGTGATTTCAACTTGGTACGTTCCCTTCTCTTCGGAGAAGTGCAAAGTTTACTTTAATTGAGACCATGGAGAACTGTGCGAGTGATTTCACATCGAATAAGGTGTCTGTGTTCATGCCTCTCACCTAAGTGAGGGTTCTTAGCCATCCAGCAACATACAGGAATACAAATGTACGCGCCTTAAGGGCGCGTACGCTTTCCCACCAACAGGTATAGGGCAATGAGTTGCAAACCTTGACCACCGCCCGCGACACCATTGCCAAAGGAACCCATTAAACCTCCAGACTCTTCAATAAGCGAGGAAAGAAGGCATACACTCCGTTCATGCATCATCATTTATTTACGTCATACTTCCGCCGAATGCTGGCTGGTCGCTGTTGCTTTCTTCCTTGTGTATTTTATCTTTCCTTTCTTCTTTTTTAGGTGACTTTTATCATTCTCTCTTTCCTTTGACCCCGGAGCTGGTGTAGGCTTAGGGATCGTCTTCGTAATCGAAGACCATCTCCTTTGCCATTGTGTTGAATGGTTGGTATTCTTCTAGGTCAGAGTCGGATCTAAAACAGAAACATACAGTCGCAACATACAAATCTAACGTGAAGCGTCCATTACGGCCCACCTCTTAAGTTTAATGTGGCGGCACCTAGAGTAAGCCTCATCCGCCACGTCCCTCTTCGGGTCGAATTGAGATACGCTCAATCAGCGCGCCTGCTTAAGTTAACAACTGTTTAACGAGAATAACCGTCCAGTCTTGATACGAGGCTGCTAGTACTAAGTCTCTACTGATCGGGGGAGACTACCTAAGTCTACCAAGACGGCCCTAGTCTGCATAAGTTTACCACTACCACCACGAGTCTTACAGGGACCGGGACCAAGACGGGGGCTGCTATTCCCCTAGGGCTCGGACTAGGGACCCGTGATACCACTCCAAAAAGCCACTGGCTGGACTTGTCGGAGCGAGCACGTGCTGAAAGCAGTGCCACCCATACCAGTTTAGGCTTCTTGCAATCCCAGTAGTAGTTAACTATGCACCGCCCAGATTAGTCGGTAGCCGGTCAGATATGACCGGTACCTTAACAGCGTCGGGTGTACATGAGCACAAACCCCCTGGTTTGACACTTTGTTAGTGGGCGTAAACAGGCAAAGTGCAGCTCACTCCTAGGGCCCAAGTTCTTAATGCCAGCAGCCGCGCCATTCCTTCCTGGAGCTCACCTTTACCTGCCTAAATCACCAACCTCCAACTACCCAGTATATTGCTCAGGCATATTAATAACCTCTAGGGGTCACATCGACGTAATGACTGAGGCGCAGGAAAATTTATAGATACGGTCAGGGAGTGGAGATCTCGTTACAAAGGACGCGCTGCTGTTAAGGTGTTAGGTACGCATACTAGAAGCTGACGAAGAAATATTCACCGCAAGTAGCTGGACAGGGCATGAGGTATTCCAAGTCTCTTATTGGAAAGCCTTCCGAGAAAGTGTCTAAAAACTCTTTACGTTTAGTGGGAAGAAGCTATGGCATACAGCAGGAATCCTAACTAGACGCGCTTGTATGAACAAAAATCCATACTGTAAAGAGGACGATGACACCCTTTCATTGCTTGTGCTACTGTAGTGTATTAACGGCTCAAAGATAAAGAATATTTGGGGTACCAGAACTGGAACACGAAATGATCAGTAAAATGTCTATTGACGACGTTTTGGGCTTCTTTAAAGTTACAGGACTCATACTGTGCGACCAAAATAATTTTGACTGGGGACACAACATGTCTTTTCGATCCTGTAAATCTGGGGGTTTGATTTGGAGGTGATCCAGTGAGTGCGGAGACGTTGAAGCTGTTTCTTGCAGCTTTTTATTATTGTGCCAAGTTACAATAATAAAGGTTGATTTTGAATAATCTACGAGCTCTTGTGCCAGACTTAGCAAAGAATTACGACTTTGGTGTCTTAATGTCACTCTTAAACAAGTGTTTTATTAACAACAATACAGCTTATTTATACATTTCTAAACTACTTGTCTAGCAGTAAAATTTAAAGTTCATAAACAAAGGTTATTTGAAATACTGCAATTTATGCTAACGTAGAAGTATACACTGTGTCTATAAAGTAACCCCAACCCCACAAGTAACTTTTGAACGACTTGATATTTTACCACAAACTTTAGTGTGCTTTAATGGAAAATTAAATAAATAATTTTGTATCATTCAAAATGGCGGCAGGGCGCCAATTAATTTGTTTTTAAATAGAAAAGAAGGTCGAATGACAACTCATTTGAAAGGCCTTTTAGTTCTGCGTCTGATCCTAGAGGTTCAAAGAAAACAATTCAGCCATAACAAAATTTAAAATGTTTGAAGATAAAGAAGGAAATTAAATTAAGTGTTCGAAATGTTCACCATTTATTTCTTGGCACATAAAAAAATCGGTTATAAAATTTCTGCTTTATATTTTCATAAGTTTCTGGAGTGATAGTTCTGCAAACTTCTGTAATGCGTTGCTCCAGTTTTTCAATTGTTTCTGGAAGGGCTCTGTACACTTTCGATTTCAAATATCCTGAAAAGAAAAAAAATCTAAGGGGCTTAAATCTGGGGAGCGAGCCGGCTATTCTACAAGCCCCCGCCTACCTATCCATCTTCCAGGAAAACGTTCGTTGAGAAAGTCAGAAACAGGCCTATAATAATGAGGCGGCGCACCGTCTTGTTGGAACATTACGTTTTTAATATTATTTCCATCCACCTGAAATAATTCTGGAAAAATTTTGTCCTGCAAATGAAAAAGTGGACTACTGGATAAAACAATTTTGAAGTAAGTGAGTCCATTTGTTTAAAATCCGCCATTTTGTTATGGCTGAATATTTTTCTTCTAAACTCTAGGATCAGACGCAGAACTAAAAGACCTTTCAAATGAGGTGTCATTCGACCCCTTTTTCTATTTAAAAAGAAAATTTTAAATGGCGGCCAGCCGCCATTTTGAATGACACAAAATTTAATTATTGGCTAAAAATAGAATTTAGTTTACCATTAAAGCACACCAAATGTTGTGGTAAAATAATAAGTCATTCAAAAGTTAGTTGTGGGGGGGGGGGGTTACTTTATAGACATAGGGTATATGTGCATAAAACTAGCATCCTTATTAAAGTTAACGGTAATTATCAATCCCACTTTAAAAAACGTTAAATTTTTGTGTGCTCTAAATATATATTTGTGCGTTAAAATGAAAACACGTATAAGCTGAAAGCTTTTGCTTTCAAACATTCATCTTCAAATCTTTTATTTGTGAGTATAAGCTTGAGTTTCAAATTATCCGAGTGGGAGATTACAAGTCGTTTACAGGGATTCCTATTGCAACAACACCTAAAATCTAAATTACACGAAAGATAACAGAAAAGCAGAACCAATTTCCAAATCGGAAAATAAATAAGCCGAAGCAACCTACGTGTGGCTGTTCAAAACGCCCTTGTTGTCATAAATTGTTCGGCTAAAATCTGATGATGTCGGGCGAAACAAAGATATATAACTGCTATATATTTTTCCTTTGTTTATCTAAACTCGCACTAATTACGCATGGTTAGATGCATCAAGCTTGGGAATGCCTGAGAGTCTAATTTGCTTTGATTTATAGCGCTGGGGAATTGCTATTATAGAAGTAACTTTGTGTTGGCTCTCACTGAATAATTCCTCTACGTAGTAGCCCCCTACTTTTAAAAAGCTCTAATTTGTCTGAATTAGTTGTCGATTCCCTACGCATCGTTTCAAATATTAATGCTGAATTGAAAGGGACTAGAAAGGGCTCGGCACATTCGTTTCAATTTGGCATCGATTATTCGGACAAAATGTGGCGCAAAGTGCACGTTCTCTCCGCCTTGGGGAACTAATTTACTTCGGAGTTACGCAAGTTTACACCAAGATGAACAGACGCGCCAAAACTAGTTATAGGTCATTATTCAAGGCCAAGGAAAAACCTTATCACTGTTAACCAACAAGAAGTTTTCTTATTTACATCAGAAAAAAATACGTTCTAAGCTACCAAGAGAAACTTTGTTTTGCCAAGACGACTTTAACTACAAAGCAAAACGACATGAAATTTTAATGAAACACGAAACAATAGACCACGGTTTTTAACATTTTTTGTCGAAATGAATAAAATAATGCACAAACACCAACTTGCAAAGCGCCTCCGTTTAATTGCCCACTTAATTGGATACTTACGTTTAACACTAGGTTCAGGTTCAAATTACATAAATAATTATCAAAACTAACAACTTATCTAACGTAACAAACTTTAATAATATCTTAAAATTAAAAAAACAAATTCACGTTAAACGCCAAAATTAGATTGAATTCAGTTGTTTTATTTTAATAATAACACTGAATTTTTAGTAAAATAAACTACAACCTATATAGGCACAAGGATGTCCATAAGACATCCTTTATGAATGTTATGGATCTTCATAGGACATCCATTTAAGATTTCAAGGACATTCTATGGACGTCCATACCTAGTCCGATGTCACAACTCTGTACGTCCTTGGGACATCACTAACGGACTTCCGCAGGACCTCCTAAATGCATATCATGGATAGTAGATTGTAGATTGTTTCCGAGGTCGTGTGGCTGTAGAAGATTTTTATCACTTCGACCTGATGAGGAAATAAAAATCAATTCAATTCTGGCAGAAATTACGGGCAGACACGCTGTTATATTTTCACACGTCAGTTGAATGGGATAGTTGACATCTCCCCAGTCACAATAAGAAATTAAATAAACCAAAATTTGGGTACGTTTGGTTTGGAAATACTGAGAACGGTGACCGCCCCAGTGTACCAAACAACATAATTTTCGATTAAATAATTTGTTTAATTTAAACAGGACAATTTTTTCTACGAGTTAAAGGGAAACATTAAATTCTGGCAATTTTCGTCAGCTAGGTTCAGGTCGGGTTTTTTGAATAAGAACTTAGTATCGTGTACAAGCGGTCTAAATTCAATTGAATAATCCGAAGAAGTTCTTAATTCTGGTGAATTCAAGGTGAAATTTGGAGGGAAGTTAGATGCGAAGCGAGATTCTCCGAAAAACGGCGCTCTGGAGCGCTCACTCGGCGTGTTGATGTCTACTTGAAGCGCCACCAGCGCGTTTTTAAAAAGCTAAGACAACAAAACATATCTTGGTGATTTTTAAAGTTGTTGTCCTCTGGTTGACTCGTTACAAACTTTGGTAACGGAGATTTTCGAGCAGTAGGAATTCATTCACTGCTCATGAACTGCGTAGGCGATCGGGCATAAACAACCACGTTTTCCAGCGAAACATAAACTTAAAAAATTAATTGCTTTTGTATACATATGTTCTACAATTTTATGCTAAATTCCATTTGTAATTATTTATTTACGTCTATTATTTACTGTTGTTAAAAAAATAAAATAGAAATTACAAATACAATACGTACAATTAAATCCTATGGGCCGTCCAAGTGGTACGTCTCATGGATATTCAATTTTGTATATGTTATGGATATCCGTTCTATATCTATGGACGCGCGGATGTAGATTGGGCATGAAATGAAAGTTATTATATCTTGTGCTATCTAGGAATAAATTAGGATTGCGGTCAAATGTCCGTGCGCTTAAACACATCGTGCCAAAACGTCTCTCTGTCCAATTGGTCTCACTTAAACGTGTAAGCGTGTTCCAGAACATTTGGCACTTTTAGGATAAATACAGAATCTTAAAACAATAAAAAAAAATTTGTAAACACGAACTATTTTTACGGAGTTACATCCTGCTGAAAATGGATTAGTTTAATAACTTTTCTTGTTGATAACTTTAGCAGTTGCACAAAAATTTTGATGTTCTGTATATGAGCATTACTTGTTTTGTTTAGGATCTCTATTAGTTTTTCTTTAAATAACTGCATCGAAGTGTCATATGGTAGGCTAACGCAATATTTTTTTCTAAATATTTTAGATTTTTACTGTTTTTGAATTTTTGGTAATGCAATCTATTTTCCATAAAAAACACACAAAAAAGGTACTATTGTGGAAAGTCACTAACAGTACAACAATATTGTAACGAGTTGACTTAGTCTTATTTAGAATATTTAATATTAATTATTAAAGTAATTAAAATATTAAAATATGTCACAATATCGTGCAATACATAAGTATTGATCTTTCTCCTAATAATCTATTTTTGGAAACTAGGGTTGTATGCACCTTCCCTTGTTGCACAACATGTGAAACAATTATATACAATATTGATTGGTCTATTAATAAACAAATTGGGGTCTCAGATGCATTCATGATATCTCCAGTGCACCATATTGTTTATTAATAAAACCCCCAATTGCTCTGCATCACAGAGTATAAATAGAGCTAAAGCTCACTGGCACTGAAACAGTCTACGATCAACTCCAGTCCAGTCAGCAGTCTTTATCTACAATTCTAGAAACATCTATACTCACATTATCAAAACATAATGTGAGTTTGGTATGAAGTGTTGTTAGTCACGTAAGTAATTGTATTAGTCTTAGGCAATCATGTAAAAGGTTAATAAAATATATTGTTGTGTTTCATCACGGACATAGTCACAAGCTACGAAGTTTGGTTCATCTAATATGAAGCAAACGAACCCCTAACGTGACAATATGACAAAATGTTATTCAAAGAAATATGGAAACGGCAACACTAAGTTATTAAATAAAATAATCTTGGGCAATATAGGTTTTATTTATTTTGGTGCTATGGAAACAGCTACTTATTGCAGCAAGAAGAAAAATGCGCAATGCAGTAAAATCAAATATTAATTATTATTATACAAATTCCTTACAAAACACCGTGCGTGCTTAATAAGATATGCTAATTGGCTTTTAACAAGCTGCTTTGAAGGATAATGCAGACCTTAGAACCAATTACCTGAGATCATTAAATATTAAAAAAAAAAACAATAAACTCCGTTCTCTCCCTCTTCTGTAATCTGGATGTAGGTTACCTCATCTCATTACTAGATGAGACTTAGGCAAATCGTTGGGGAATGATCTGATTTGTGGCTAGTAGGGAGCTTTTGTAGATATGCAGGTAACAATGCGGTTTCTGCAGCAGCTATCGCTGCTGCTGCTGCGTCTAATGGAGTACCTGAGGATAGCTGATCAATTTATGTAGAATAATGGACAGAATCAGATGCTAGTTCCAAACTGCACTAGTTGAGCTTTGTTCGCATTCCCGATTATTATTGACGTAATTAACGTTTTCGACAATCAAAGCAGACACGGATTCCAATTAAATTTAAAACAGTCCACAGTTATTTGCGTAATTAGTTTGATTTCTACCGCGGCGAGCTCATTCAAAATTTGTCACAAAAAAGCTTTAGCAAAAAGTTCAATGTTGTATGGTAATTGGACAAGTACTGAAACCAATTATGATGATAAATTAAATTTGAAATTTTATTTAATAGAACAGATAAAAAAATATTTTTTTAATCTTTTCAATTTAAAAGGTTGACACATTTTGTGACAAAGGGTTTTTTAAATTCAATTTAAATTTGTGAAGGATTATTTAAAAGCATCACTTCCATTTAAGGGTAATTAGAATACATGTTGCCCAAATAAATTCGCTGAAAATATTTATCAATGTCAGTCATGAAAAGGGTCGTAGCTGTATGTGAAAACATTGTAATGGACAAAGTAAAACCCCAAACCTCACAACCACAATTTAAATATTTATTCTCCTGCCGCATAACTTTTTCTTTAATTAGTCTGAAATGAAGGTGCTCCAAAGTGACAGCATGTCAACCCTTACTTACATTTTGAATTCCGTATTTCCGTTTACTAAGCAAACATAAACGCACGTTCAGTGTGGATGATTAAAAATTCAAAAACTTACTGTCGGTTGAAAGTGGGTTCCGACAAAAAGATCGTTAATACAATATGTAAAAAACTCAATAAACATTGCCTTGTCTGTCGGCTATTCCGTTAATATTAATTAATTTTGTCATTTAATAGGTATAACAGATAACTTCAACCCGACGCGACGGCAAGTAAATCTTAAATCGTCATTCAACAGCATAATTCCAATGCTTCCTAGAGAGGGCACCACCCACCGTTAGGCAATAGCTATAATAATTACAGAGCTCCAATATCTATCGGTCACGTATTCCGAAAACCCATCCATACCAACACACACTGTATAAACTAGCCGAGTACGAGGTCAAGGCGAACCGTAGCCACGCTGACGCCTCCTTCGTGCAACGCCAACTCGGGACCGCCAAGGTAGATCACTAGGGGGTCTAATCATTTCGACTGGAAACTGAACAGGTTCTGAAATAAGAGTTTGATACTTGTATATGGGTGTCAAAAGGTGAAGCCCAAGCCCACCGCTAGAGCCCAAGTTATTACCGCCAAAAAGCACGCCACTTCTACCTAAACTAACATTTTACCTGTTTTGTACCATTTAAGGTATGATTTTGTTAGAGTGCTTGGATGTAGCAGCTGACCGCCACATCTGGACGCGGAGCAGGATGGTACAATGCTTTTGTAAAATTCGTTTTTTGGTCCGTCTCGGCGGTCGCATGCACCGCGTGGTGGACGGATGATTTTGAAGCAGTCAAAACGCAACGGCGGTCTGCCAGCTATTGCAAGTGCGTATTGAAATGGCTATATCCACATTCCACATTTTATTATATTACTTCTCCGTCCCCAGTGATCTAGTGGTGAGACGACCAGAAGGCTCACAATGCGTGAGTGTTCGGTTTGAATCCCGAAAAGAGCAGAACATTTTTCTGTAACTCTGTAGATCGGTATTCGACGTTGGGTTACAATTAACGGCGCTTGCTTTGATTACTGGCTGACCAAGACAAGTAACAAAGCCTTACACAACATTAACTAGCATACAAATAAACATGTGTGAATGGCATTGAATGAATGTGCATGAAGGGTGGCATAAGTTTCAGGAGCGTAGTGGTTTAAAGGCCAAGAAAATCCCCACTATCTTCTATTACACAAACGAAGGGCTTACCCGGAGTGAAGGATCTCGACACCTTCGGGTATAAGAGTAAATGATGATGACTTCCCTCTAAATTATGCACAAAATTAAACTGATCCTGCTTGAGCCAAACGATTTTTTAATAAAAGTTCAAGGTAGCCTTCTGTTTTTTGTGTTTAGTATAAATATAACAGATTCTTCGTCCTCCATTAAAACTTAATTCATTTATGTGTGTGCGCACAACAGATATCATCAACGACCTATCATACGTTTCAACCAAAGCACCACGTGGCGACATTCAGCCGCTGCATTCAGACGCGACGCTGCGCTGGTGGTTGGCTGCTACATCCAGACCCTCCAACGACATCAGACCTTTAGTAATATTGCATAGGCAAATTCATAACTCGTAGCGTCTCCTCGACATACATGGTCCCAATTAAGAAGCCACATAACCTCTCGGTAGAGAAGTGGACATACTAACTTAAAATTACTGGAGTGACTACTGCTGAACAAACACAAGCGCAAGTACTTGCGTATTAGAGGCGGGCAGTGCCGACCCGACTGGTTTCAACCGCACTCCGCAGTCGTTCCTTTGGAACGAGTCTAGAATCGGAATCGGTGGTAGGATTTAGTCCGATTTACATTATGGAACGACTCCGATGAATCCGGATTGGCATCTGTACACTTTAATTTATAACGTTGAATTCAAACACTTTCAATACATATCTTGCCGTTCGTATAAAGGCTCGCTGAACATAATAGTTGCTTTTTGTATAGCTTGCGGGGCTTTTCTGGCGTAGCACCTACCTCGTATGACGTCACAGCCTTGAAATTTGTTGATGTACAGATGTGTCACACCAGAATAATCCCGGTTTAATTTCCCTGCACTTGCGCAATTGTTGACTGGACTTGAAAAAAATTAGATTCCGATAGGATCGTCAGCTGTATCATACCAGAATGACTCTGGTTTCATTGAGCAACTGTTGTCCTGATTTAGAATCGGAACGATTTGGACAAAATCATTACGAGAGCGGACCGAATTAATTGGGACTGAATCCGGAGAAGGACTTAGATCGCCTGTCTCTAGTGCATAAGCACATGCACCGCTTACAAAACTGAGGGTCTTTACTTCCCTTCGCGGTAGAAGGGGTTTTATTATATATTTAACTAACGACAATTAAAGAAAGCGTGCTCAAAAGTTGCAACTAAAATCTAATAAGTTAAAATCAAATGAAAAAGAGTTAAACAGCCAGCGAAGTATTGCGCTTTTGCAAAATCTTCTCTGCAGTAGAAGTGCGAGACTTCCGTCTTCTAAGCTCATGCAAAGTTGTAGGTACTCTACGTCTTTGACAGTAACGTTTAAGCACTCACAAAACAGGATGTTATGTGAAGGAAATATATACTTTGGGGGCTCATGGCAGAGGTGATTTTGGAGAAAAATCATAAACATAAAAACGCTCCGTTTACAAACTACAGCCTAGTCTGTGATTTAAAAAATAACTAGTGTTACCCCAGCACACAATGCACTGACAGACAGCGTTGACAGAACCGGCGAAATGTCAAGTCACGTGATGCATTAGTTCAAATAATGACACGCGACGTTATTGTAGATGACGCTTCAAGTGACGCGCGTCTAGCCGACCTTCATTTATATTATAAATTAAAATAATTATTATTAAAAAATCGACGTAGAATAAAAATATAAAAATGTTTCATGTTCCATCTGTGGATAGAGACCTTTCATTGAAAAAAAAATGGTCCAAATTGGTGAAGCGGTAGCCGCTGGAGGAAGGGGAGAAAAAAACCCTTTGTGCTTTCATATATGTATGGATATGGATAATTACAATTTCTTGCAACTAACTAACAACCAAGGTCCATGAAGTAAATTTTTACGAACCTTGCTGGTAACAAAAGCTAGTCTGATGGAAGTAGCTGACCGTTGCTTTTCCCGTTTTAAAGCATGTTGGTTTCTGCGTTATAAATTGGTTTTGTCGTAATAATCGATTAAAAATATTCCTTTCAAATTTTTACTACAGTAATGTAAAAGTTTACGGCTGTCGTGATTTGTAGTTCTTCTGCTGGTATTAATGAATACCAACACCGTATTTCTAACTGAATATAAAAGTGTTTACTAAAGTTCTTAGAACTTTGAGTCTCTGTCATATTGAGACAGACCGGTTCACTTCCAAGCGTTAGAATTTCGTCTAAACGTGCGATTGAGGTAAACGTCGTTGAAGAAGAGAAGATTATGTCAATGGCAGAATGTACAACAGGAACCGGTAGGTGAAGGATTTCCACGCATTTTGGTGTTTTACATACTGAGTATAAAGAACGCTACTGAGCAAGGTTTGTATTCATACCACCAGTAAGAATCTGGAGTCTTAAGGCTAAAATGTTGTAATTGGTTACAAACGAATCAACAATGGCATTGCTCCATCCCTTTTTTTGATAAAGTTCCTACTATTACTACTATTTCCGACTAAACGAAAGCCCCGCCCTGCAACCGCTCAACCGCTACACCCCGACAGCCAATCACAGACACAGCAGTCACACCTTGTTACCCACCCGTCCTTTATAAACCCGGTGCCTGCACCAGTCTCGCCAGTTGTGTTCCAGATCGCAAAGCGACCACAGCCTTGAAGATGTCCCGTGCAACCGAGGACGAAACGTCGGCAGTTCAAGCACCGATGATCTGGAAGCCTAGATGTTAAAGCTCAATTCTCCTGTGATGATGTAAACAACACTTGTGTAAGGTAAAAAGTACATCAGCGTGCCACTGTTGTCAAAAGCAAATTTTAATCTTATTGATTGGTCAAATTGTCTTCGACGGTCGTTCTAGAAGAAAAATGTGTTTACAATTTCTGCAAGACAAATTGTTCAATGATGTCTCTTTGGCTGGTATGTACTTCCAGCACCATAGAACTCCTCCGCATTTTTATCACAATGTGACAATTTTTCTCAATAACTATTGACATAGCAAATTGATCGGTCACGACGTTCCACACAATTAGCCAGCAAAGTCTCCGCATCTTAACCCTTCGCATTGTTGGTTTTGGGGTTAAATAAATGTCTCGTATATCAGACAAAAGTAAGTTCAACGCGAGACGTATGCGAATTTTAAAAGCTGCTTGCAGTTCTCACAGAAATCGCTAAACAAGAAATTGGACGAGCAACACGTGCGATTCACGCACGAGCTACGAAATGCATTGAGGTGAAGGGAGGTATCGTAGTGAAGTCGATACCTGCAGTAAAATTGCTAACTCGTGCAAGTTAATCTTATTCTGACAGGTTATCTACATTTTCTGGAATATAATCGTCGAACAACTTAATCGCAACATTATTACATCTCATTTTATACAATACATTACTTTAATATTGAGAACTATTTTTGGGCTCTAACATTTTAAAACAAAGTGACTAAAACAAAGCTAACAAAAGAATTGTGTATTACAAGCTGTACTATACACTTATAACGAGAATCAGTACCATTTTGTTTAAATAATATGTTCAAAAAATAAATATTTTCTTTAATTAGTATCCACATAATTCTGCTACGTGAGTAGCAAGTAACAAGTTAAACGTCATAACTTTTAAGTTTCCTTCTAACTTTTGTTGAAGGTAAGTAAACAGTCATAATTGGCTTTAGTTTTCCAACTTCAGTAAGATTTAGCATACAAAATAAAATTTTCAGTTTATATGCTTATTCTTTCCGTTTTCCTAATCAGCTACTACATTCTTTGGCCAATCAGAAAAAAGTTTAAGGAATTGCATATAAACGGAAATGTCATTTTATCATGCCGCGACATAAAAACAAAAAATAATAAGCGTTTAACCTAAGGTACCGTCATAATAATCTCTATTGCAGGTTAATTAACGAAAAGAACGACACACACATACTTCTCATAATTCATAAGCTTTATTACAATCGTTAGTTAGAAAACGAGTTTCTGTCGAAAAGAGCAACAGAACAATTTTGAAGCGCAGTATTGTTTAGGCAAGCAAAGCTGGCAGTATCTGGCGAATAGGTCTTACCAATTTATAAGCGAGTTCCAGTGGCGTTACGAAGGTCAACGAAAGAAAAAACTTGTTCTAGGTAGTTAATACCTTTAAATTCTTTTTAAGAATCATGAGGCCGTGCGTGAGCACGACTCCATGATTTCCATCCTAACCCCTTACCCGGGCTCAGCGCACTTAGCGCTATTCACCGGTCTAACATGCCCCACCCCTGAATGACATGCAACCCAACATACACACCACACAAACCATTCATGGACACGCCAGATTTAACTTACTAAGAAAATTTTCCGGGCAGAGGACTCGAACCTACTGTCGTTGGGAGTCTAGTTTCAAAGCCTGAGACTTTAACCACTAGACCACCCGCTGGCCCTACCTTCAAAAATAAATCAGCTTGAAAGTATGTTTGTGTAAGGACAAAATTATATATTACAACATCAAAATCCAAACAGACAAAAAAAGCTAAATTACGCAAAAAACAAAATGAGTTATTTGAATTATAAAATGTACAAGAGGCTCTCGTTAGAGCTTCAATAGGTCGTGATTCACGTAGTGACCAAGCCTGGGGCTTCCATCTTATGATGCTGGTCCTTGCAGGTTGCTGCTTCTTCTGAGACGAATCACGTCGGGCCAGGGTGGTGTCGTCAGGACCTGGTGGGTAACAGCAGAGCTCGTGGTGCCGAGGGCACCTTCATCGAGTTTTGGGTTACGTAGGTGATGGTTTTTTCTTAAATCTTGATGCTGCTTAACCTACGTAGAGGAGTTGTCTCGCACTGGAGCTAATATTCGATCTATGAGTTAGTTCGTACGTCTCTAGGAGGAGCATATGAGGATGATTTGCGTGACCGAAAGCTGATGCTTGATTTGGGAGTGACCGTAAGCTAGAACTCGAGGTAAGGTTGACTGTAGATTGAAGCTTGAACTACGGACCGGAAGCTAGAGCTCGATCGTTCTCTACCGATCTAATCTTTCCTAAAAATAAACCCTTTCTTTTGCGTTCTTGCGTTTGATTTTATACTCTTTCGTTCGATAGTTTCCTGTAAACATTTTCCCGCGCTTTGTAACCGTTAATGTTAATTTTTCTGTTTTTTTCTTAAGTAAGAGCAGAGACAGGGAGAGAAAAATGGGAAACGGTTTTGATTTCCTTCGCAAAGCGTAATTCCTAGTTGTATCAGACCACGCCCTCGGGTCCTGCTCATTGGCTGGGAGCGCAAACAAAGGTGCTGGAGTTTTTAATACTTCGAGAACTTTGCAATTCAGTGTTAGGAATGGCTGCAGACTGCAGCTTGAACTGAAGACCGGAAGCTAGAGCTCGATCGTTCTCAACCGGTCTAATCTTTCCTAAAAATAAACTTTTCTTTTGCGTGTTCTTGTGTTTGATTTTATACTCTTTCGTTAGATAGTGTCCTGTCAACATTTTCTCGCGCTTTGTAACCGTCAAGGTGAATCTTTATTTTTTTTCTTAAGTAAGTGCAGAGACGGGAAGAGAAAAATGTGAAACGATTTTGATTTCCTTCGTAAAACGTAATTCCTAGTTGTCAGACCACGTCCTCGGGCTCTGCTCATTGGCCGGAAGCGCAAACAAAGTTGCTGGAGTATTCATTACTTCGAGAAATTTTGCAATTCAGTGTTAGGAATGACTGCAGACTGCAGCTTGAACGGAAGACCGGAAGCTAGAGCTTCATTGTTCTCAACCGGTCTAATATTTCCTAAAAATCAACCCTTTCTTTTGCGTTCTTGCGTTTGATTTTATACTCTTTCGTTAGATAGTTCCGTGCCATCACTTTTCCGCGCTTTGTAACCGTCAAGGTGAATCGTTCCTTTTTTTTTTTCTTAAGTAAGTGCAGAGACGGGGAAAGAAAGATGCGAAACGATTTTGATTTCCTTCGCAAAGTGTAATTCCTAGTTGTGTCAGACTACGCCTTCGGGCCCTGCTCATTGGCTGGGAGAGCAAACAAAGGTGCTGGAGTACTCATTACTTCGAGAACTTTGCAATTCGGTGTTAGGAATGGCTGCAGACTGCAGCTTTAACTAAAGACCGGAAGCTAGAGCTCGATTGTTCTTAACCGGTCTAATATTTCCTAAAACTAAACCATTTTTCTGCGTTCTTGCGTTTGATTATATACTTTTTCGTAGTTAATTTCCTGTCAACATTTTCTCGCGTCTTTTAACCGTCAAGGTGAATCTGTATATATATTTTTTCTTAAGCAAGTGCAGAGACGGGGAGAGAAAAATGGGAAACGGTTTTGATTTCCTTCGCAAAGCGCAATTCCTAGTTGTGTCAGACCACGCCCTCGGGCCCTGCTCATTGGCTGGGAGCGCAAACAAAGGTGCTGGAGTTCTTATTACTTCGCGAACTTTGCAATTTGTAGCGCAAACATTCAAAGCTGATTGAACTATCGAATATTGTCATAATTTTGCACAAAAAGCGTGTTAGAAAAATAAACTTAAGTTACTGTTGAATTGCATTAGAACATATCGTTGTTATTAAAATCAGAATTTTTCTAATTATAGGGGAATATAATTAATTCTTCATTTAGCGCTTCACTTGCAACTTTTATGCAGCGTGCAGTCATTAAAATCTAATTGCAGTTGCACGTAAGCCTGTGCATAAAATATTATGACAAGATAATTCCGCTTGGTTTATATTCCATTTCCCGATTAAGTGATAATTTCAACATTTTGCGTACATTGTTGTTGCGTTTTGGTGGAAGTAATGTAACGAAAAGCATCGGAGAGTGATAACTATTGGTTTATTATGATTACGAATAGTGAAACAAATCGAGTTGGATTATCCTGCTTTGCGTTAACAATTTTATAGCCAAATAAAACACCGAAATTAATTAAATTTCGCGGTAGTTTACTATAAAATCAGCTGTGGTTTTAGTGTTAAAAATGTAGAACTGTGTACGTTTTATTTTAGTACTGATCCGAACTGTACAAATTAAAACAAATTAATACTTGTACCTGCTAATTTTCTCAGGGCTAAATGAAGAGGTTCCGGCCCAAGAAAAAACGAGGATGTTTGAAGAAGGGACGAATCAAAGCGTTGTAAATGAGGCGTAGTTCAAGCAGCAAAACAAGGATAAGCGCTTTTTTTTAATAATAAAAATAGAGTAAATAATGGAACAACTGGAATACCCATTTTCACTTGCATCTTCCCACACTTTGTCAGCGTCTCTAGCAAGAAAATCCTGGATTTAGGAGTGATTGATGTCTATTTTAACAGAGGGGACGTAATCGCGGTGACGCCTGGCAACGGGAGGGACATAAATTAATGGCGTTGTAACACTTAGGGCTCTATTAAAGTTATAAAAGGCGCCCGAAATTAAGGATTATTAAAACAGATTGATTCATTACGCCAGATTGCGACAAATGAATCAAGAATATTTGACGGTGTTTGTTCTAAGGAACTAAAATAGAGCCCATTATTCATCGTTTATTAAAAAAATTACGGCCTTTAAAATTAACGCCGTGATGTAACAATTCAGCAAAGTCTAATTTTGAATCTCCCTCGTTAATCTTCGAATTTTTAATATTTTGCTGTACACCGTCAGGACTTTCCGAGGCGAAACAATTATTTTGCTTACTTCTAACAAGAAGACGAGCGATAATATAATTTGCCGGCGTTGCCTTAAAAAATATAGCAGTTGTCTTGTGCTTAAGAAAACCCAACGGTGGAGTTTTTCACATAAATCGAGTAGATGTGACGTTAATCAGAAACTCCAGACAGTGAAAAATCACGTTGTAAACGTCTAATGGCGCTTCCGGTTATGGGGTAAACTCACTGATATCAGGGCCGTATTTTAAATATCCTTCGCTTGCATCATTACCGTTTTTTTCCAAGACAAATAATATGTTAAGGGTGCACAGTGCAGTAATTTTACTTTTAACAGAAAATGCAACAATAAAAATCTACACTGCAACCCACTATTTCCCTACTTTCTCTGGTCGTTCGGGTTTGAAGTTAAACTGTAGGTCCCCCGTGCTGCATCTTTTCGCTCAAGGAGAGAACGCGGCAGAAATAAGTTCCAGCACTCAGTAATGGGATGATTACGTAAAATATACATAAGAAATTGCTTTAATTCTATAAATATCGATTTTGCTTTAGAATCAAAATATTGCTGCACATAAAAACTAAGTCCTGAATCTTATTCTTATACCATTGCTCATATTAACTGTAGATTAAACAGAAATTTTTCATGGTTTTCCGTTAATTAAAGAGGGGGACATGATTTTTCGAAAATTCATAGAAGGCGTCACAGAGACACTAATGAACTGGGACACAAACCAAGTTGTAGCTCATACCTAGCTCTATAAGTAAAGTTTAAAAAAATCGTGAGGCCAGTTTTTGAGCAATATGTTATTGCCAATGTTTAAAATCTTAAAAATATTTTTATTTCATACTGTCCACCGTACACTACTTTACGTCATTAATTTGAGTCCGGGAAATGACACATTACAGTACTAGGCCGGGAATTGTTGCCTCGCAACCTTTCGCCAATCACAAAACAAGAAAAATTTTCAAACATTTGGTTGCTATCCTTACTCTAAATAAGGCAACCAGATTATCCTTAATAATTTGTTTGATTAAAATATTATCCTTTATTTAAAAATTTAAAAAAGCGATACAGTATGAAATAAAATGTTGTACGTCACACGGCCGTGAGACCATCTTACAATACTCGTCTCAAAATTCCAGATTCGGCTCCTTCGTCGCCTCATCCGGAAACATCTCGACTCGTTACTGTAATAAGTCATCTCACGGCCTTATAACGTAAATAACTATTACTTCACAGTTTTCAATTGCACAAATAACTCTTACATAGTAAAACGTGTAAAAAATCAATAAACAAGAGAAAAAACACGTATCTTTTTCAGGGAAAGCTATTTCTTTATTATACAGCGATCCACTACTTATCAGCAAAAAAATAAACGTGCTTTTGTTTATGGTATGTTTTTTCGGCGTATTTTCTTTCGGGAAGTTATTTTGCCTGGTTGCTTTTTCGGAGAATGGTTTCGCTGCAGGATCTTTTTACCGGTTCTATTTTTCGGACGATTTTTGTTGACAACCTAAATCTACTGCTTAGTGTACAAATTTGGTTGCTTTTTATGAAATACTCGCAGTATATTATATTGTTTTATTTCCTCTTCGTTTAGTCCTTTTAGTTTATTTCAGGATTGTTGTCATCGTTACCACATTTATGCAATAATAGTAGAAGGCAATGCTGCCAAACCATTCTACGCAGGCTATTGAAATGAAATTCTGCGTTGGCCGTTTATTGTAACGCCGCGCCGGCCGTGTTTGTTTGCGATGTGTTTTCTTACATAGTAAATCGTCTAAAAATCAATAAGCAAGAAGAAACACGTTTCTTTTTCTGGGAAAGCTATTTCCTTATTATACAGCAATCCACTACTCATCAACAAAAAATAACCATTCTTTTGTTTATGATGTAATTTTTTTTCGGGAAATTATTTCGCCCGATTGTTTTTCCGGGAAATGGTTTTGCTGCAAGATTTTTTTACCGGTTTTATTATTCGGACGATTTTTGTTGACTGGTGTTTTTTCCATAGACGACTCCCCCAGGAAGTTGCTCTTGGCTTTCTTAAAAGACCGAAATTCGCCCCTCTAACCAGAAAAACATTTGGGCACCACTGATGGCATCAATAAAGGTCTGACCGCACATACCCAATTTGTCGATGATTTCATAACTGTGTATTTATCGTTTTGTCACTTTTTTGTGACAACCTAAATCTACTGCTTAGTGCACAAATTTGGTTGTTTTTTATGAAATACTCGCATTATATTATATTGTTTTATTTTCTCTTCGTTTAGTCTTTTTAGTGTATTTCGAGAGTGTTGTCATTGTTACTACATTCATGTAATAATAGAAGTAGAAGGCAATGTTGCCAAACCATTTTACGCAGCCTATTAAAATGAATTTCTGCGTGACCTGCTCGCTGGCGCTGAACGACCCGTTGGCCGGTTATTGTAACGCCGGCCGTGTCTGTTTGCGATTTGTTTTCGTACCTAGTAAATCGTCTAAAAATCAATAAGCAAGCGAAAAACACGTATCTTTTTCAGGGAAAGCTATTTCTTTATTATACAACGATTCACTACTCACCAACAAAAAACCAAATATGCTTTTGTTTATGGTATATTTTTTCGGCGTATTCTTTTTTCGGGAAGTTATTTCGCCTGGTTGTTTTACCGGGAAATGGTTCGCTCCAGGATTTTATTACCGGTTTTATTTTTCGGACGATTTTTGTTTTTGTTCGCCCAGGAAGTTGCCCTTGACTTTCTTAAAAAAACGTCTTTGTAAACCGAAATTGGCCCCTCTAAGCAAAAGCACATTTAGGCACCTCTGACTGCACATACCCAATTTGTCGATGATTTCATAACTGTGTATTTATCGTTTTCTCAGTTTTTTGTGACGACCTAAATCTACTGCTTAGTGTACAAATTTGGTTGTTTTTTATGAAATACTCGCATTATATTATATTGTTTTATTTTCTCTTCGTTTAGTCTTTTTAGTGTATTTCGAGAGCGTTGTCATGTAATAATAGAAGTAGAAGGCAATGTTGCCAAACCATTTTACGCAGCCTATTAAAATGAATTTCTGCGTGACATGCTCGCTGGCGCTGAATGACCCGTTGGCCGGTTATTGTAACGCCGGCCGTGTCTGTTTGCGATGTGTTTTCTTACCTAGTAAATCGTCTAAAAATCAATAAACAAGCGAAAAACACGTATCTTTTTCAGGGAAAGCTATTTCCTTATTATACAGCCATCCACTAAACATGCTTTTGTTTATGATGTATTTATTCGGCGTATTTTTTTGGGGGGGAAGTTATTTCGCCTGGTTGTTTTTCCGGAAAATGGTTTCGCTCCAGGATTTTTTTACCGGTTTTATTTTTGGACGATTTTTGTGGGCTGGTTATTTCCATCGACGGTTCGCCTAGAAAGTTGCTATTAGCTTTCTTAAGAAAGACGTCTCTGTGAACCGAAATTGGCCCCTCTATGCAAAAACAAATTTAGGCACCACTGATGGTATAAATAAAGGTCTGACCGCACATTAACAATTGGTCAATGATATAAATGCGTATTTATCGTTTTGTCACGTCCATCCGTGTATTTTCGGAAGGTACCAAAATGTTATGTTACGCAAGACCACTTTATTGTGACAACCTAAATCTACTGCTTCTTTAGTGGACACATTTGATTCATTTTTATGAAATACTCGCATTACATTATATTGTTTTCTTTTGTACTCGTTTGGTCCTTTTAGTTTATTTGGGGATTGTTGTCATTGTTACCACATTTATGTAATAATTATAGAAAGCAATGTTGCCAAACTATTCTACGCAGGCTTTTGAAATCTATTTTTGCGTAACCTGCCCGCTGGCGTTGAACGACCAGCCTGACGGTTACTGTACCGCCGGCCGTGTTGCGATGCATTCCTGTTCCAGTTTGTTGTCGCAATGAAGTGTCAGCAGATTTTTCTGTAATAAAACAATAATTCTACATGCAGAAAACGTATTTCTATGAAATATTATAGTGATCTACTGTTCAAATAAAAATGGTCTTTGTATAAGGTCACGTAGATATGTTGGTTGTAGTAGTAGGGGCCCCACATCACTAAACTTCTGGAATGGAAAACTTGAGCCTAGTTGCTTTGCCCACTTTTTAAATTTTGTTTTAGTTTAATTTATTTCCAATGCTAGAAAAACTATTTGCAAGAAAATATACTAACTGCAACGTTTGATAAGTCTCATGGCTAAAATCGAATTTTTGAAACTCTGAAACAAAGAAATAATTCATACTAGTTAAAATATAACAAAATCATTATTTTGTTGAAAGGCAAAGGAAATGCCCTTTTTATAGAGCTCTAGTTAACTGTGATTGCCATTTAAAAGTTTTCAAGTTAGAGTCGTAACGCAAAAAAATCAAAATAACAAAGCAACTATTTTTACCTTGTTAGACATAACAACGGCTATAAATAAAGGTCTGACCGCACATAAACAATTGGTCGATGATATAAATGCGTATTTATCGTTTTGCCACGTCCATCCGTGTATTTTTGGAAGGTACCAAGATGTTATGTTACGCAAGACCACTTTATTGTGACAACCTAAATCTACTGCTTCTTTAGTGGACACATTTGATTGTTTTTTATGAAATACTCGTATTATATTATAATGTTTTCTTTCCTATTTGTTTAGTTCTTATAGTTTATTTGGGGATTGTTGTCACTGTCACCACATTTGTGTAATAATAGTAGAAGGCAATGTTGCCACACCATTCTACGCAGGCTTTTGAAATGAATTTCCGTGTAACCTGCCCGCAGGCGCTGGACGACCGGTTACTGTAGCGCCGGCCGTGTTGCGATGTGTTCTTGCTCGAGTTTGTTGTCGCAATAAAGTGTCAGCAGATTGTGCTGTAATAAAATAATAATTCTACATGAAGAAAGCGTATTTCTATAAAAATATTAAAGCGATCCACTGTACAAATTAAAATGGTATGTGTATTAGGCCACGTAAATATGTTGGCTGTAGTAGTAGGGGCTCCACATCACTAAAATTCGTGGCAGGTGGAAGTCATCCAGATTTAATGTACCTACATATAAGAAAATTTTTGAAGTATAGAAAACTCGAGCTTAGTTGCTATGCCCATTTTTTAAATTTTGTTTTAGTTCAATTTATTTCCAATGCTAGAAAAATGATTTGCCGGGAAATATTATTAACTGCAACGTTTGATAATTCTCATGGCTACAACCGAATTTTTGAAATTCTTGAAAGGGGAAGGAAATGCTTTTTTTATAAAGCTTTAGTTGACTCTGATTGCCATTTAAAAGTTTCTAAGGTGGACTCGTAACGAAAAATCAAAATAACAAAGCAACTATTTCTACCTTGTTAAACATAACAACGTCTATATAAGTTTTCTTTTATACCTTCGTTCGAATCCTAATAAAGGTGCTAGTTTAATTCAAAAGAACTGGAAAAAATCATTTAATTGGGAATATCTAGCCAGCCAAGAATATGTTGCAAATAACAAAAAAAATTAATTTCGCATAAACATTATCTACGTTTTGCAAATTATATAGAGATGTAAATAAGCATTATCGCCATGGAAATGTTACCACAAAGAGAAAAAAAATAATTTTAACTTAATTATTTTCTAACAATGATGCTTTTATTTGTTTTACTGAAAATCCGTTTTTTTAAGCGAGTTGTTAGGTTTTAAGTACTGACGTGAGAAAATTCCAAACGTAACTGGAATTTTTCAGCTTCATCTGCGAGGTACTTAAAAGAAGAAGTAAAATGTATATTACCCTCGTATATTTAACCGACTCCATTACTAAAATTCCGGGAATCAGATCGGCCACGAGAAAATAGTTTTCCCTGCGGGTACATTCCAGCGAAAATAGAGGAGCTCTGCTCAAAAACAATCTTGAATTTTCATGCGCCCGGGTTAAATTTACAGGGTCGTAAATACCATCTCCATCCGTAGGAATTACCAGACCGTTTGTAGTTTCCAGTTTAAATACACGATTTCAGAATTCAGATGTGCCGTTTAGGGGAATATAAAATGTAGGACGTACCTGCTGGGTCGGATGAGGCGCGTATGCGTAACGGCTCAAAATATTAGCGTCGTTCGTTTCGGTGACAAATTTTAACAGTGGAATGCTATTTATTCAACGATTTGTCGTTTTTCTTGCTGAGGTGTTGTCAGAGGAAAAATATAACTCTCGTAACGAAATGGCTCATGAATAAAATCCCGCTGATTTGAATATGTAATTTTCAATTACGGTTCTCAGCAAATTTTCGCTGCTTCCGCGTTTTTGCTTTATAAAATTGTATGTCCTGAAAAGATAGTTTTAATAGTGGCGCAGTTTAGAAACTTTGTTTTCAACTATCCCGCAATATGTAGCTTTTTAAAACCCGCTTCAAATAAAGTGCAAAAACGTAAAATTGGAAAACCATTGTGGCAGCAATTTAACGGCTACTCTTGCATTATTTAAACTATTAATTCGAGATTTATCCCAAAGAGCTTACACTTTGTAAACTGGATTTCATTTCGGAGACGGAGGTATGACAGCAATTAATCATCAAAATCAGCTCGCAGGTATTTTGCGGTATTTTCTGTAGGTTTGACCTAAGCCTCCTTTTCTTATAATTACTAAACACCTAAACATGTTCACAATTTTTAAATTCAGCATCAATGCAATACCCATAAAAACATTTCTTAAGCTTATCAGTGTTTTAGGAAAATTAAAAAGGAAATTAAATCTACAGAGCGAGTCAAAAGTAACGAAACAACGATTTACTGCCGTTAAAATTTATTTTGGAAATAAAAGGTAGTTTCAATTGAACAAGGGGTTTCTCACAAGAGTGGCGTACAGGGGCGCGTTGGAGAGGGCTCGAAAGGGGCTCCCACGAGACCCTTATTAATTAAATTTTTGAGGATTTATTTGTGTTAAAAAAAACGATATAAAAAATACAAATCTGCTACTGGGGCCGCCAGATTACAAGCCCACGCTTTTATCCCTAAACTAAGTCGTCGTTTAATTTTTTCTCATTATGTAAGTTAATTGGGCCATGTTTGCCAACTGACATTTATAATGTACGTTTGTAAAATTAAAATAATAAATACAAGATGTTCCAAAACTCGCGGACACGACTGTGGGACTATATTCTACCATAAAAACTCAACAAAAAGTTCCTCTACGATTTTTCGATTTGACTTATGTTTTTTTTAAGTTATTAAAGTTTTGAGAAATTTGAAAATAATTAAAAAATAAACATTCAAACACAAATTTAATCCGGGATTCGAATTTTAAATTGTCCGGTATCCGAATAATCCGTAATCCCTTAGTTTTCTTACTATCCGGATAAAATCCGTTGTGCAAATCCGTTATCCGATAAATTCGCTATAGGGATTTATCCGGAAAATTCGCTATCCGAATTTATCCGAAAAATGCTCTATCCGGATTTATCCGAAGAATCCGATATACGGATATACCCTAAATAATCCGCTATCCAGATTTAGGTGAAAATCCTTTTTCTGGATTTATCTGAAAAATCCGATATCCAGATTTACTCTAAATAACCCGCTATCCGGATTTGGGTGAAAATCCGTTTTCTGGATTTATCGGAAAAATCCGATATCCGGATTTACCCTAAATAATCCGCTATCCGGATTTAGGTGAAAATTCGTTTTCTGGATTTATCGGAAAAATCCGATATTCGGATTTATCCTAAATAATCCGCTATCCGGATTTAGGTGAAAATCGGTTTTCTGGATTTATCCGAAGAATCCGATATCCGGATTTACCCTAAATAATCCGCTATCCGGATTTAGGTGAAAATCGGTTTTCTGGATTTATCCGAAGAATCCGATATCCGGATTTACCCTAAATAATCCGCTATCCGGATTTAGGAGAAAATCCGTTTTCTGGATTTATCCGAAGAATCCGATATCCGGATTTACCCTAAATAATCCGCTATCCGGATTTAGGTGAAAATCCGTTTTCTGGTTTTATCCGAAGAATCCGATATCCGGATTTATCCTAAATAATCCGCTATCCGTATTTAGGCGAAAATCCGTTTTCTGGATTTATCTGAAAAATTCGATAACTAATTTCATTCATTCGAGAACTCCGTTCTGCGAATTTGCGTTTATTTGTTAAATTAAATTAAACGTTTAAGCAAATCTACTTATCTACAGTCCGCTTTCATCTGGCATTTAGAATTTAGAATTTAGATGAATATGTAATTAATTCAGATAAACATCGGAGAAAAATAAAATCGACAGCAAACACTGGAAAAATCAAATTCATTGTAGTAGTATTGAATTATAAAATACGAATTCGCGGAATTAAGATTTACATACCTTATAAAGTATGTAATAAAATATTCTTCGGATAATCTAAAATCCGTATTAAAATAAAAAAAACTCAGACATCCGAATGAAAACAAAATCCTAAATCTGAAGTCGTATAGAAAATCCGAAAACCGGATCGATATAAAAAATCCGAAATCCGGATCGCTATGAAAAATCCGCAATGTTAACATATAATCCGGCATCCGGATTTTAACATAAAATCCGAAATCCGGATGTTAACATAAAATCCGATATCCGGATTTTAGCATAAAATCCGAAATCCGGATTTTAACATAAAATCCGGATAAATCAGAATATCGGATTTTTAGCTTACATCATATCCGCCTAAACAAATCCAGATATCCAAAAATTCGTATCTGGTTGCCAGCACTAGTTTGAACAAGTACTAAAAATAAATTCATGATACATTACAACAACAAGAGATAGTTCAAAACGATTACTTACAGGAAAAATTACAAATGTTGTTTAAAGTGTCTGAAAAAATCATATTTACGTGTTCAATTAAGCAGTGGCACGCTATTGGCTGTTAAAAACAGCACGTCATTATTTATTTGTTTTACAGTTCGTCATCTGTTTTAAAGTGCGAAAAAATTTCAACTCACGGAAGAAATAATTTGTCTGTTCAAAATTGGGTGGGGGAGAGAATATTACTCGCCTCCAATATTTCTGTTTTTAAAAATTAGGTTGACAACTTTATTCTGCTATCACTCATGAGCAATTTAGCCTAAAGAGAAATTTTTATTGGCCCCCATTTATTGCATAAGGGGATTGAAATTTTCGATTTTCAAAAATTCATAGAAGATGTCACAAAGAAGTAAGCGAACTGATGTTAGCTGAACCATAGCTCTGTAAGTATAATAATAATGAAAAATTGCGTGGCCATTTTTTGAGTAGTATGTTTTTGGAAAAGTCAAAATTATGATATTTGCTTCATTTCACAGTTTAAGTAGTTCCCGAAGTTCAAGTAGCTTGTAATGTTGTGTACTTTTAGGGCATTTTGAATATCAAATTTCATTTCAATTTGATAACTCGTTTTTGAGTAAATAAGCGTTAAAAACTTAAATTTTCAAAAATTCAGAGAGGAATTTGCTAGCTGGTAGAAACCAAATTGTCACTCATCCTCATCTCTATAAACTTACAAAATTTAAAAAAAATCGTGTTGACAGTTTTTGAGCAATATGTATTTTAAAATTTCCGATATTTCGGCAGCCGCCATTTTAAAGCTAGAAAGTTCGGAAGAGAAGGCGGTTGGTTTTGCCTTAAAAGGGTTCTATCAGATTCCGTTTTTAAATTTATAAAATTTGGTTTAGGAAAAAAAATGATACCGGTTTCGGATTTTTGTTAAAGTTTATTTTGTCGGTGAATTTTTGATATACTCTCAGACTCTAAAAGTCGTTAAAATCCGACCATCCGTTTGATAGTTATGATGCAGTTTATACCGAATGGCGTTTGCGTTTTTGAATAAATAGTTAATCAATTTAAAAATTTTCAAAAATATATTTGGAAAGCGTCAGAAAAGAAATTTGGAAGATTAGTAAAAATTGTAAAAAACAAATTTGTAGTTCACTGCAAGCTCTATCGGTTTTTGAGGAATAATTTTTGGAAGTTATTTAAAGTTTTGAGCAGTTACAATTTATAAGTCAAAATATATTTTTTTTCACTTAATTACGGGTCCCGAGTTAGCGCGGTTAGAATAACCATTCAAGTGCGATCAGCAAAGTTAAGCATAGCTCTGCCTGGTTAGTACTTAGATGGGCGTCCAAAAGCCGAGTCAACGCGGCACCTTGTGCTCTCGTAATGGCACGCAAATAGATGGTCCCGGATGTCGCATTAACAACGCGGCAATCGTTAGAGGTTCGGAATTCCCCTCAAAGTATAGATTGATGAGCAAATGGACGAGTGAATGTAATGCCAAGGGTTTGGCGTAAGCTGAGGGGGTGTAGTAGTTAAAGTCTCAATAACCCCACTACCTCCACAACGCTATGTTTTTATAATTCTGAAACAGCGCTTATGAAAAAATCTATACCAAAGAAATATATCTATTTTGGTTTCTGGTTCCAGTTACAACTAAAAATCCTCCACATACTAAATTTGATAACAATCGGTCAAGGGATTATGGAGGTATATGGGAACGAACGCACCCACCCACCCATGCACGCACACACCCTACGCACCTACCTACTCACCCACAGACAGACATGTTTAAAAACACTTTTTTGAATTCTTTGGAGCTCAAAACTGAAATCCGAAAGTTTGCATAAAATCATAACTTCAGCAGAAGTATGGGAAAGTGAAAATCCTTGTAAGCACTAATGAATTATTTTGAGGTTTAAGTATTTTTGTCGTCATACCTATTAATTTTCGCCGCAGAATAGTTTTTCAGCAAGATGAAGCTCCTGCCCAAAACAACTACCTTACCTGTTTCTTAAACGACAAATTCGGCGACAGATGAATAACAATATATTAATTTGGCCAGCTATGTCACCGGATGTGACCCAAGTTTAAGTAATCCTCATCAATATAGTAAAACAAAGCTGTTTTTGTCTGTATTCGTCTAAATTGTTGTTTGATAGTTTTTCTGTTAATACCACAGTAATATTCGAAAAAAAAGTCACTTCCTAATTCTAATAATAATAGACTTAGCAAAAGGTCAGATTTTTTATTTTTTTTTATTTGTTATAACTGCACAACTTCTGGAAACTAAATTAACATCATAGTCATTATTAAAACTAAAAGTCGTTCAAAACAGAGCTGCTGTTTGAAGAAAAAAAGCGTTAACAAGAAAGGGAAGCAGATTAAGGACCTCACGACCCACTTAAAACGAACGAAGGCACTAATTTGATGTTTGCTTGTAAAACACAACTTCGCTGTTATCTCCAGGTTAATCTTTCCATATATATATATAAATGTTTAATAAAACGTTATTGATCTACATAGAATGTTTACACATAATTTTATTTTGTGTAAATATAAAGCACGGGAACGTTAGAGCTTTTATGTAAAAAATTGTAAAAGTCTGTTAGGACTTGAGAGGGAAAATAGAACACTGACCTTTGTTTGCTTTTAATTATCCACACACATATTTATTTAAAAATTGGGGAGGATTATCAAAACGGAAGCAAAATTTCAACCTACATAAGCGTATTAATAATTTGTTTAACGGAATTCGATCGTTCAACAAATACAATAATTAAAACTTTAATTTATGGGCTTTACAAATTTTTCTTAAATAACAACCTGATTGAACAAAAATATTGCTTATTGTATTTACTGTGTTAACATTATTAAAAGCAAAAAAAACTGTTAGTCGCCGTTGTCGCACTGGTTTATAAAAGTTTAAACATAAAGATTCTATTTTAAAATCATGATGACCGTTTTCATCCTGATAAATAATTCCGAATCCAAGCTAATCCGCCCCCTTTTGCTGTAGTGTTGTAGGGCTTTTAATAAATAATTTCGCTGCAAAAAATTTCACATTTATTTTAAACAGAATTATTAATTAGACATAAATACAGCTGACACAGTATCAAAGGCAAGTACATTATGATTATGCCAATATTTGAAATGCATAATATAGAACAGCGTCAGTATTTAATTAAAATATACATTACAACAGCGATTTATTCAGTTTGCGTATTATTAATAAATTATTTATTAAATTGGCTTCAATGCATAAAACTCACATTATTAATAATGTAAGCAATTCCGTTTGATTGATTAATAATTGAAAATTATTTAACCGCTGCAGGTACTTGACAATTCTGAATATTTCTCGTTTATTTGTGTGTGTGTGTGTGTGTGTGTGTGTATCGCCATTGCTTGATTATGATCATTATTTTTCCTTATACAAGAAAAAAGGCAAGGGGAAACCTAGCAGTAGCAAAACAATCAGTCTAGCAAATAAAACCAATGAGAACCAACTTAAGAACGGCTTACAGGGAAAGGTCTAAGATGTTAAAAGTTAACGTGAAGGTACAAGATAAGTGGTAACAAAGATTAAGAACGTAAAGCAATTGTGAGAAACTGAAGATGGAAGAAAAGTAGTGAAAACAGTAAATTCATGTATAAATGTGTTATAAAAAGGAATGAATGAGCAAACAATATGAAAAGGAGACGATAATTCGATGCAAAAACAGAATAAGAAAGAGAAAGAAACAAACGGCAAAGGAAAATAATATACAAAGAGGAAAGAAAAACAAAACATAAGGAACAGACAAAAAACAGCAAAACACACAAATAGGATCGGAAAAGAAGAAGAAAATAACAATAAAACATTAATGACAAAAAAGATGAAACAAAGAGACGAAAATACCAAGAACGATACATACGTGAATGAAGCAAACAGAAAATGCAAGAAATAGTAAATTAACAAAGATAGGTCAGAAGAGAAAAATAAAAAACATTGAAGAAAGAGGTAGAACAAGAAAATAGACGGAGAAGAAAACAAGGGATCAAATATAGAAATACAGGTGGGTGATGAAATAAATAAGCAGTCAACAAAACAAGAAGAAAATAGAACAATAGAGGCAGTTGAAGAAAAACCAAAGAAAAAATTAAATTATTCGGTAGGAAAAGAAAGAAGGCGAACACTCAAGTAGGCGGAAAACACAAAAAAAAGAGTAAGAACATAAAGCATAGAAACGCAAAATAAAAGTAAATCTGTTAATAAGAAAAAACAAAAAATGAAGAACAAAAAATAGACAGACATAATGGAGGAAAACAAACAAGTTTAATAGAGAATAAAAAGAAGGAAACGAAGCAGGAAATCAATATTAATTAAATAGCTGAAAAAAAGAAGAGGAGAAATAAAAGAAGCCAAAAAGCCAAAGAAGTAGCAGAAGAAGACTGAAATAATTTTGCTATACTTAAGATGTCATTACTCGTTATATTTGCAAAAGTACATTAATATACCGTTACACCGTCCAAGGACTGTTCAGCTCAATCCGCTTCTATCTGTAACTCGTATCCCTGCCACGCCAACGCGCTGGTAAATAATGAATACTAACTGGCTGGTTTGGCATACCTGATTAAACCTTAACCGGAAAACGTTTTTTGAGATTAAATGTCAATTTTTGATTAACTACAAAAATACTGCTCGGACATAAAAATAACAAAAATCCGAAGAACTAACTTGGTGAGGACAGAGAGGAATAAACTCCCCTAATTATTGCTGCACTTCAAATTAAGTTGTGAACCTTATTTTACTATCAGTTATGAGCAAGTTAGCTTAAACAAAAATGTGTTATCGTCTCACGTGCATAATTTTTTGATTTTCATAAATTCATAGAAGGCGTCACAGCGAAATAAACCGACTTATGGCCTATTGTTATCTCTATGAGCGTACAAATCTTAAAAAAGATTGCGTAACTAGTTTTTGAGCAATGTTGCTTTAAAAATTATCAAAGTTTTAATTTGTACAAAGATTGTTTTACATTGTCACATTGTGTTCCCCTAAATTGGAAATCAGAAGATTCGGAAGAAAACATTTGTCTTACCCTAAGGGGTTTTTTTTCAATTTCCGTTTTTAACTTAAAAAATTCTCAATTACTTACTCCTTAGCGCGACGGACCTTGACTTCCCAGTTGGGTTACATACCTTCAGTTTAGGTGGCGTTGTAGTTACTTGCACCCAAACAACCTGGAAATGGCCCGGGGGGTAGAGTCTTTTCTTTTCTTAATTTTTGTGCGGTTGTGGTAGTGTATTGATCCTTTGTTTATTGCTCTTCTCCTAAATACTCAGCGTCTCTTACAATATTTTTTTGCTCCTTTTGGTTTTTTATCTTTTCTCTCCATCTTTCCCTTTTTACCCTTTTGAGGTCTGGATTCTGGATTAGGAATTGGGAGTGTGAGTTACCTCACGCGCAGTTAGACCACAATAAGTAGGCCCATTGTACTACCTCCGTAGCAGCTCTCCACATTGGACATCACCCAAGCCATCCAACCTTTTGGATGTACTTGAGGACATCCGCAATTGGAGTGTTGCTGATTTTGGCCATGTTAGGCCAGAAGTCCCCGAGCATGGATCCTCTAGTTGTTGCGAGAGCTGGGCAGTGACATAAGACATGTTCGTCCTCGTTGCATGCACGGCAGTTTGGGCTGTCCGCCAGTCCCATCCTGTTCATGTGTTTCTTTAGGGTGCAGTGTCCAGATAAGATACCCACAACTAGTCGCAAGTTCTTTTGGGACAGTTGCACACAGTATTTGGCTGTTTTTGGAGAGGGTGCCGTAATAGCAGCCCTTGCTTGACGACAGCTTCGAATGTTAACCATTTTCGTGTGAAGCTTTTTAAGGCTTCTTGGTATAGTATAAAACTTAATGTCTTCAGGGATATGGGAATTACGGGTTCTGGCCCCCAGAGAGGTTGTTCGGATGCCAGTCTTGCAATCTCATCAGCCTTCTCATTGCCGTAGGTGCCGTCATGTCCTTTCACACATACAAGGGAAACGGCATTGTCTTTTGAGACATCGTCGAGAGCTTCACGACACCGCAGTACCACTCCTGGGGTAACTTTGCAACTGTCTAGAGCCAGTGAAGCGGCTCTGCTATTACTGTAGATACCAATACGTTGGTTTTGGATTTGTTGTTCAAGAATTGCATTGGCAGTGGCAATTTTTCACTCTGGCGTAGGTTTAAATCTTCTTCTTCTTCTTCTTCCTTCTGTATTTAGACACGATTGCCTGTTTTTTTTCTTAGCATCTTTTGCCTCCATTTAATCGTTTGGAAGGTTGTCACTTCATCGTTTTCGAGGTCTTCCGATGCTCCTTCGTCCTGATGGTGATTTATCCCTTGTTATTTTCACAATTCGTTCTTCCGTCATACGATCAATGTGTTCGTTCTATTTTTTCTTTCTATCTTATACCCAGTCATTGATGTTATCTATCCTACATATTTGTCTGATGTCCTCACTTCTTTCTCTATCCATTAGTGTTTTTCCAGCTATTCTCCGCACTAGTTTCATTTCTATTGTCTCTAGTATTCTTTTTGTTTTTGATGTCTCGGGTCGGGTTTCTGCTGTATAAGTTAGTATAGGCCTAATTGCAGTCTTGTAGATCCGGGCTTTGGATTCGATTCTACAGCAAGTGCCATTTAACCTTGCAAAAAAAATGACGATAAGTTTAAAAGGCGAGAAGCCGTTACACTCTCAAGCAAAAGCAATCCCGTAGTTTGAAAGCTAGTATAATATCTAGTTGCTGTTAATTATTTATGTCATTATTATTTTGTCATACGTCAAAATAGGAAATTGACTTTCACTTTTTAGTAGAGTGTACCACACTGTCCAACAGCCAATTAGAGCTAGTTTAAGTTACGACTACCGACGAAACAAAGCGTAAGTAGCCGAATCAAAGCCCACTAAAATTTGCAAGGTTAGGTGGCACATGCTGTAATATGTTTGTTTCGCCATATTGTGTCGTTTAGATATGCCGCTTTTGCAGCTTGGTTCCTTACTTCCGTTTCAACATCCCCGTATCCAGATATTTTGATGCCCAGATATTTGAACTTCATTTCTTGGTGTATGATTTATCATCGACCATAAGCTTGCATCTGATCGGTGTCTTGGAGGTAGTCATGGATTTTGTTTTTTCTGTTGATATTATCATATTAATTTTTTTTGCTGTTTTATTAAACTGGTACAGTAACCTCTGGAGATCATCCTCGTTCTCCGCCACCAGCACCGCATCGTCTGCATAGCATAGGATTTTGACACCTTTATTTCCCATTTTGTATCCTTTTAGTTTGTTTACTTGTTTTATAATTTCATCCATTACGATGTTAAATAGAAGCGGGCTTAGAGAGTCCCCTTGCCGAATGCCATTACTTACAGATATCTGTTCAGTTAATTCGCCGTTTATTTTAGCTTGAATCTTATTTTCTGAATATATATTAACAATTGTTTTAATGATGTTGTGAGGTATTTGTCTGTCATAAAGAAGGTGTATTATATCCTCTAACTGGATTCGGTCGAAAGCCTTTTGTAGATCGATAAAACACATGAAGGCTGGTCTATTGTATTCGATCGACTTTTCCGTTATTTGTCTTATAACGAAGACGGCGCGGCGTCCGTGCAAGATCTTCCTGATTTGAACCCTTGTTGTTCGTCTGCTAATGAAATACATTCATTTATTTTGTTTGTTATAATTTTCGTGGTTAACTTCAGGGTAGTGCAAAGCAAATTTATTCCTCTATAGTTTTCTGGCACTTTTTTATCGCCCTTTTTGAATAATAGGATCGTAATGCTGGTTCGCCATTCATCTGGGATTCTATGTTGGGAGAATATTTTTTGGATTAAAGTTGTTAATTGTTGATTTAGCTTCTCTCCCCCGTATTTAAGCAACTCGTTGGTGATGTTATCTTGACCTGGGCTCTCCCTGTTCTTGAGTTTTTGGAGTGCTATTTCTATGTCTTTTTTTCTATAAAGGCCTCATCGTTAGTTAATAGCTCTGGTGTATTCGGTTCAATTTCGGGTTCTTCTTCTTTCTTGTAAAGTTCCTGTAAGTATTTTACCCAAGTGTCTTTTTCTATATGTCTGGTGCTAATGAATTCATTTGCCTCTTTTCTTTGGCTTCTGATTAATCGCCAAATCTGTTTCTGGAGTCCGTAGAAGTCACATTCCATTCATTTTGAGAAGATTTCCCAGTGCTTGTTCTTAATTTGTCTGACTAGTGACTTAGTGTCATTACGAATTCTCTTATATTTTTCGTATGTTTCTGCCCTTTGTGTTGACATATAATTTAGGTTTAAATCATCGGAGGAAATTCCGGCACCCGTTCCATGTCTTGTTTTTGATCCATCGTGGAAGATGAATATATCCATAGGCTGGGTTGGTCCAGCATTTGCATAAACACTAAAGTGTCTATTAAAGGCATACCTCTTTGAGGTCTTTTTTTACTGTTTCTAGTCATCGTAAGCGTAGTCTCTCTCTGCTTTTCCGTCATTCAGGCTTACTTCCTATGATCTTTTTGATTCCTCTCAGAGGCTGCATACGTTGTACGTGCCCCACCCAACTTACTCGCTTAGCTTTAAGTTTCTTTGAATATGGTTGGCTCCTCGCATCGTGTCCTTAAGTTCCCTGACTTAACCTATAATAAGATTTGTTGCCTGCTACTTTCACTTCTTTACCCATTTTGTTTACCTCATTAATTGTGGAGCCTAAGTATTTAATTTTGTTGGTTCTTTCGTAATGTTGTCGGTTCAGGGTAATTGCTTTAGTCCTGGCGGTTATCATACACTTCGTTTTGGCCACATTTGCCTTTAACCTTTGGGTGGCCGTCCCTTCTTCCAGATACTCACATACTTCTTTCAGGTCCCTTGTTATTTTGTTTATAACGACAATGTCGTATACGCTGATAGTTGTCACTGTCTGTAAAAAATTGACCCTACAGGGTTAGCTGGTACTATTTTTGCTGGTGCAAAATTAAGCAATGTGGTTGCCATCAACCCATTGCTGAATATAAAATTTTTCTAAAGTTAATCTTAATTTCTAAACTTAGCTTTTGTTTTGATGGACACATTTAACAAGTTTTGGTAGATTTCTTGCTACTCTGAACTCGTCTAGTTTGCTGGATATTTTTTCCTGATTACAATGTCGTAAGTCTGTCGAAAATCTATAAAAACGTGGTCTTACTTAATGTGATATTCGCTCAATATTTAGTCTATCGTCGATCTGCCCCTTTGGAAGCCGCTTTAATAATCTGCCACTATCTTCTCATCTACGGATTTAATCTCCTCTTTTTCACTTTATTTAATATTTGGTACCCCAGGTTAAGTAACGCTATCTCTCTGTAATTGTCGCAGATGGTCTTTTCTCCTTTCTTTTGAATTGGATATATGGTTGCCATACTCCATTTCCTGGTCATTATTTTGCGTTATGATCTTTCCATAGTTTTTCTGCTTCCTGTGCTTTGCCCTTCTCCCGATTTAAGAGTTTATCAGAGTACTTTTTTCATCTTCTGATTATTTTTATGTTGTTAAATTTCCTTCTTCATCTTTACATAATTGTGTTTTTGGCTGGAATCCTTTTTTTTGGCTTTTAACCTTTTTATAAAATATTCTCGTTTTCTCTTCATTTCCCGCTTCGTCCATTTCATCCAGTTTTGTTTGTTCATATTGTCTCTTCTTCTCTCTGCATTTTGCATTTGCTATTCTTCTTTTTTTCTTCAAATTTGTTTAACATTTTTTCTGATCTATTTCTTAGCATATCTATTCTAGCATTGCTTTTATTATCTAATGCACATTCGCACTTTTAAGTTTTCATAACTTTTTTGTTTTTTTTCCCAACTGTCTGTTACTTCTTCTGAATTCTACTTTTCTTCTTTTCCGATTTCTTAGTTGCTCACATTTTTTTCTTTATTTTGCTTATATATCAATTTCTTATTTTATTGTTTTCTATCAATTTATTGGCATCAAAATGGTTGTTTTGCAATTATTTTTTTTTATTCGCTATTCTTTGCTTATTTTGACTTTAACTAGGAAGTGATCTGAGTTATAATCTGTCGCTCTGTAACTTCTTACATCTAATATGCTGCTTGCATGTCCTGCATCAATCAGAAAGTGGTCTATCTGATATCTAGTTCTTTGGTCAGATATTATCCAGGTTTTTTTATATGTTGGTTTATGTGGGAATTTTGTACTACCATGTTTAATATTTGTTTGTTGTCATTATTTTTATTGTGTAAATTATGTTTCTTAATTGTTGGACGTTAGACGTTCTTCTTCCCCACTTGTGCGTTCATATCACCTATAATTATTTTATCAGCGTAGTTTTTTTATCTTAGTACATTCATTCTTTTCTTTTTCATAAAACACTCGCGTTTGTTTTGCCTTCGCTCTTCTCTGTTAGCACGTTTTAGTGTTGCCATTCTTGTGTTGATTGGGGTAAACTCGATTATGTTTTTTCTATACTTTCCGCTTATCATGAAGCCTACTCTTCGCTTCATTAACAAAGAAATTGCGTTTTTGATAGGCAATATCACCCCCATTGAGTTTGTCAATGAAAGGCAGGTTATAGATAATTTTTAATTCAGGAGTGGTATGTTTTAGAATATTCCGCAAACAAAAAAATTAAAGTATTATTTAAATAGTCATGTAAGGAAGAGTATGGTGTTGCAACTCCTAACATTTGTCTTAAAAAAATTCATCCTAAAAGTTTGACAATCTCGGGACTCTTTATACGATTTGCGCATAGATGGCGCTCTTAAAACTTCAAATTTAAGGTATATTTCAAATTTGGCGCGGTTTGATAATTATTTGATCACCACTTTTGAACCATATCCTGTATACAACACTTATTTACTAAGTAGAGGTTAATAAGTTACTTTCGTTTTTACTTTTATTAATGAAATATGCAAGTAAGTAAAACATTTATTCTGCATTTTTACGTAATGGTTATAGTTTATTCTAGTTATTTTTGTGGTGGTTTTCAGTTGGAAAGAAGGTATAATGATACTAAAATCCAAATAATACCAACAACCAACAACATTGGATAAACAAGTCGCCACAATAAGCTGGTTTTATAGTGCAAAAGCAAACTGTATTCATAACATAAGTAGTCAGTAGAATTATAGAACTCGCTACTTACTACTTCGAAATGTAAGCGTTCTTCCAGTCACTGCATACACTTAACTTGGTACAAAGCATAATTTTAATACAAACCATTTATTTACTCATGATATAATTAGCAATTATAGGCAAGGAAAATAGGTAAATTTACCATAGGAACAGCAAATAATAATAAATCTTTGTTTTCGGCTTTGATAAGCCGCGCAAACAACAGTATTTTGGAATTGTTGCCTAGAATATTACCGTGGTAATAAATAAATAAAAACACTTCTTACTTTTCAAATTTATTTTAAAATAAAATTGACATTTACAGTTGCGCCATCTGTTGATAAAATTTACAAGGAGCCCTGAGATTGTCAAAGTTTGGAAATGAAAACAATTGAATAGAGTACAAACACCAGTCTTCATTACATCACTATTTAAATGTAAAAATAAAATTCTTTGTTGACGTGTTGCCATGGTTATACAGCACCGATAACACGGGTGCTTTCTAAAAATAGAATTATCGCCGTCATTCAGGGTCTAATTGGTCAACAACCTGAAAATAAACGGCTGCCATTGGCTGATGCAAAGCAAGTGGAATATTCGTTGATATACCTCTGTTCCATTCAGCTTGTTTGTCTACCGGCTCATTTCTATTTTGTTACTGCTCGTTTACCAACTAATACGAGCAAAAAACATGTCTAACTTCCGCTTCATGCGGACATTTTTTAAACATTTAATTTGTTAATGATTTTTTTGATATAGTTCACATTCCGAAGTACATCGAAATCCGACCATCTGTTCGGAGAGCAATGAGGCGCATATACATACCCACATATGCACATTTTCACATACATAGCCACCCACAGACAGACATTTTTTAAGAAGCATTTGTTTTGGGCCAGCTCATAACACGTATTTCCGTCAAAATTCTAAAATAGAAAATTTTCATGCATTTTATACTAACTTAAGCTGATAGAAAAATAAAAAAATTAAAAGGAGGCAGACTAGCACAGAGCAGGTAAAAATAGAAAAAATCTAAAGAAATAAAACCAAAATACGGAGAAAAATGTAAAAAATAATAAGAAATATAACAAGAATAAACAAAAAAAATTCTCATCTTTCAATCTTTTGCTTGCTAAATTTTCCCAGCTGGTAAATGTTATGTAAGTTGATAAATACTTGTAGTTTCCAAGATCCCCAGTGCTATTAAATAACTTTTAACGCTCGGTGCACTTATGCAATTGTTATGAAGTAGCAATTTTCCTGTGGGAAATAACGGATGTTGCCATATAAAATGAAGCGCAGCTTTTCAGACAATTTGTTTTTATTAGTAGGTACTGCATGAAAGCAAACGAGAAAATTGTTTCCATTGCAACTGAAAACTTTTAAATTCAATTTATCTAAGCGTTTGCAGCATTTAAACAGTTTTGAACATCCCCTCCATTATTAGTTAGATTTTATGGAAAATCGGAGATGAGAATTTTAAGCCCGGGGGAATGTAGTTCTATTCTACTGCTTTATTTGTATATTTACTAGCAATTTTGTAAAATAGAAGCACGTCTATAAATAGTTGGAATATTACATCGATATTAATGAAAATATCCGCAGCGCAATCTATCTTGAAATTTGCTTTTACAGAAATAATAGTAGCAGTGCATAACATGTAAGTACGTATTTTTGGAATTTTATGCATGTTTAAGTTTAAACAACGAAAGGCTTAAAAAATTCAGTATCAAAATATTGGCTTGTGCTCATTTGTATTTATATATGCACGGGTTTTAACTAAAATATTGGAAATGAAAAAATACTCTGTGCGTTGGGTGCCGCGTTTGCTCACACCGCAACAAAAACTAAATCGTTTGATTGTTTCTCGCGACCTTTTGGCACGTTTTCACTGCAATCCGAAGAACTTTTTGCGCCGTTTCGTAACCGTCGATGAAACCTGGGTCCACCATTACACTTCCGAAACCAAGGAACAGTTCAAACAATGGACACACAAAGGTTCTCCGCCACCGAAGAAGGTAAAGACGGCTTTGTCAGCAGGAGCAACGGTATTTTGAATTTCTTATGAAATTATCTTCGTCGACTACTTGGAAAAAGGAAAAACAATATTAGCGAGTATTATGCCAATTTGTTGCAGCAATTGAGCGACAAAATCAAAAAGAAACGGCTTTATTTGGCGAAAAGGAAAGTGCTTTTCCATCAAGATAACGCACCTGTGCACACGTCTTAACCGACATGGCCAAAACTCATGAATTGCGATTCTAATTAGTGCTTCATTCGCTCTATTCGCCAGATTTAGCTCTCAGTGATTTTTATCTATTTCCCACCCTGAAAAAATGGCTCGGCGGTAAAAGATTTTCATCCAATTCCGAGGTAATCGCTGCTGTAAATAGCTATTTTGAGGACTTGGGTTCATCGACCTACAAAGACGGCATTGCTGCTTTGGAGCATCGTTGGAATAAGTGCGTTGAGCGAGCAGGAAACTATGTTGAAAAATAAAATGATTTTTCTTGCCTAAAAAACTTGCATTTTCTTTGTTCGATCCGCGTACCTAATACCACAGTTAACGAAGACATAAAAGGGGGCTTTCCTAGCAAAAGGTTAAAGAGTATTGATATTTTGCAGTGTCATGCAGTTTTGAGTTCTGAATAATGCGCTAATTTATCAACCTTAAAGCGCCACCATTTTGAAAAATGGCAAAGAAACGTTTTTGCGCAATATCTTCAGTCCAATACGTTCTGAGTTAAAAATAATTATCTATAATAAATATTGTAGAGAAAACGATTTTCTGCTATTTTTATTTAAAATTGTTTTTTGTCAATTAAATAGTTTCCGAGTTACAGTGACGTAAAGTGGAGAGTATTTTTGTAATTTCTAAAAACTACGGGAATTTTTATTGGTTATTGACTAATAATTACATATTAACTATTTAACATACCTATATAATAATTATTGTGCAAGTAGTTTTGTTCATTTCCACACCACCATGAGGTTGAGTTAAAAGTGCGTTTTTTTCTGTGGTATTCCAGTAGGTCTAATCCACAGCTGTCACAAGCTGTCAATTTTTATTGTTTCTTTCGTTTTGATGGTCCCAGGTTGACTGACATTTATTTCATTATGTGTTCTGTAAGTATCGTTCTTTTTATTTGTATCTTCCCACATGACTAACCTCTCGCCCATGCTTTCTGTTTCCTCTTCTTCTTCACAGTCGTTCAGAGTCTCTGGCACGTTTTTGCACACTTTTCCATTGCAAAAACCGCAGATAACAGAGCATTTTAAGCTGCATCCTTGTTTGCATTTATACGAGTTAAGGTGAAGCAAGGCCTCAGAAGCAAGATCCTTTGTGTTTGTATCTAGAGTAAGTCCATTTATGTTCTTTCTTTAACCCACTCCTTTTGCAATTTTTTCAACTTTGAACTTGGTGGTAAGTCGTGAATGAGTGTTGTCGTGCAGCTTCTCTTGTTGGTGGTAAAGTTGCAACATTAAACTTACTTTTGGTAATACATTTTAAAACACGCTAGTAGCGAAGCGAGTTTAATGTTTGTTTTCTTTGTCTCCCCCATGCAATGCAACAATAAAACGTTCTGCTGCTTCATCAAAAATAGTAGGATCTGCGTCATATTCCTTAAATATTTAAACAGTTTGATTGAAGTGCGAGTACTTCTGAAAGATAATGGAAACTGGTTTTTTCCTTGATCGCAGAAGTCGTGTCGCAGCCCCTAAAAAAATGCATTGACGTACAGTAGATTATCTGCTGCTGCTTGTCCACACTGCAAATTTTTAGCGGAATACAGTTTTTCTGCAATTTTCCCTTCCCTTATTTTTGAAAGTAAATATTTGGCTACGATCTTTCAATGCTGTCAGTAGAACCAAAAGATCTATGTCTTCGCCCAGAATGACAGCGCAATCAAATGTTGAGGACATGTCAATGGCTGTGTTGAGTATCAATACGTCAGCAGTATCTGCAGCCCGTTTCACTGAAATATTTGATTGCTTGAATTGCTTTTTTGGAATTGCAATCAAACAAATTTTATTATTTCTTTTTGTCAGAAATTTTTCTTGCGTAACGGTGCAACCAACCATTGCCACGTTGATAAGTATATCCGCGAAAGTCTGCTTTTTCGATCGGCAAAAGCGTGTTCAGCTATTTGTTTTTTTTGTTAGCATCAAATGGATCTCCGTCAAAAGCAACTACTGAGTTTGAACTGCGGTGTCTTTCCGCGTATTGTCTGTAATTTGTATCAATCGATGGAAAGACCCCGTTGCGATGCCACACGACTCTATCCTAGAAGATATCAACTATCTACTATGTTGTGTTTGTTACAACAGTATCAAAAGTACAACAGTAGTTACATGAGGTATTGAAGATCTATTTCTTATCTGTCAACTCCGGTTACACTTTTGTTCTCCAGCGCCTACTTTCGTGACACTTCTCCCCCTAAAGATGCGATCGTCGCGTCGAGGAGGTCTAACTTGTCGCTGACTTCGACAAAGTGCCTTGGGAATTTTGCCTGAGGTTGTGTTATTTCTAACCCAATTTGGTGTTCTGCACCAAGTACAACTTCAGGTTCTCCTTTTTCTTCATCCATTACCCTAGAATCTGAGTTGCTAAGCTTCGCTTCAGGTGAATGTAGATTATCTTCACGACTAAATTTTTGATGACTTGGGAGTGGATAAAGAAACTTAAGATTTCTTCTATACATTCCCGATGGGCTTCTGATGATGTAAGAACGGGGTGAACTGTGTTTACCTTCAACCCTTCTTTTTTGCCACAGATCTCTGAGAACCAAACAAATTGATCAATAAGAAGTTCTAATAATGAACTTGCTCTATTCGAGCGTCGAAGATTCTTTTCTGCATTTATCTTCTTTTATCCTCCCTCCTTCGAACGATAGCTAGAGGAGCACACCATGCTGTTGGTTCGTTGATCAATTTGATGACCCCTTTCGAACACATTGGCTCCAATTCTTCTTTTGGGGTCGTCTTAAGGGGTAACGGAACGCGTCGAGGTACGTTAAGAGCAAATGGGACGGCATCCTTCTTCAACTAAATGTGATACAGCTGCTTGGTATCTCTAAGGCCTCGGAAAATATTAACAAATTTTGAGTGTGGATCAAGACTCTTGCCGTTTGCGTTAATTTCAAATAGCCGACGATATTTATTATAACCATTTTTAATCTAGAACGTTCTGTAAAGAAATATTGCGCAAAAACTGGTTGACGGCGCTATTTTTTCAAGATGCAGCGCGAGCAGCGGCGCCACGGGGTTTGAAATGTTTGTTATTTTAAGACCGCGCCGCGCCGAGGCACACGACACAGATGGCGCTATAGACATCATATAGGCATTTTTATATGTACTCAGCGACTTAATTAAAAATAAAACGAAATGAAACAAGTTAATAGATGTTACTTAATAAAGTAACTTAGATGCTCAGATAATTATTTTCTTGTGAAACATGCAAATAAGGTAAAAAACACTTACTTTTCTTAGCAAACATAAAACTATAAATTTAACACTATTCTTCATTTGTATTTACGCTGATCATCTAGATACTGTTATAATAGGTACACCAATTTAAAATTTTTGTCAATTATTTAAACTATGCGCCAGCTGAGTAAATTTAAAAATTCGATGCGAGAACGTCAGCCATGTTTTTGAACAAAAGTTCATAGGAATCAGCACGGATGGCGCTACGGCGATAGGCATTTGGCGCGTTAATTTAAAACTTTTAACAAATTTCGCACATAAATAGGAGATTAGTTGCACACAAACCCACGAGCAAGTAATGCTGAGAATTGATTTTATGCGAGAAATCGATAATTCTGCTAGTACAGTCCTGTAAAGAAAAATATGTGCACGTCAGCAGAACGCATGTGACGCTACCTGTTTATGTTTAATAGCACCATCAGTAATTAAATTCAAATTTAGAATGACTAGCGCCTCTAGCGTCAAAAACAAAAAGGTGCTACGGCGGCGTGCTCTTAAATGACGACCAGGAACCTATACAGGGTGATTTATAACATGTGCGATGCACTTGTAGGGTGGATTTAGAATATGAAAACAATGAAAAAATTCACTTTCTTACGGAGTTACCACCTTCTGAAGATGGAACAGTCTAATCACTGTTTTGTCGATAATTGTCACGGTAGTTGTTCAAAAATTTTAAAGTTCTATATCGAAGTATTTCTCATATAACTTAGTATTTATACTAATTTTTGTTTGTATAAGTGCACTAGAGGAATTTCATATGAGGGGAACCTAATATTTTCTTTTAAATATTTAAAATCTTACATTTGTTTAATGTTTGGTTAGGAAATCTTATTCTCCATGCAAAAATACACAAAAAATACTCCTGTTGTAAGTGCTAACGTCAATAGATAATGCAATGTTTGTGAAAAATTAAATTAAAGTAAGGAAGGTCCCAGTATTTCCAAAAAATGCGAAAATAATTCGTACAAACTTTGAGGATATGTTCTACTTATCGCAGCAATAAAGAGCGTTCTTATAAACATGGGTCCGTAAGCGCTTCATTCTTGTGGAAGAAGAAATAATCAGAATTGCTGAAATTTTCCCTCAAATTTTGAGGACACTCTTTGAACCACAGATTTTTGTACAATTTTACTAGCTACAAACAAAGTTTTACTGTAAAGATTCAATAAATAAAAAGATTATAAAGAAATATGCAAACAATTTTGTCGAAAATATTCTAAGAAAGCTATTTCACATTATAATTGAAAATGTTTCGTTTCTTTAAGGACGTTGGTTTACTTATTGTGACATTTAATTTTCTCATAAAACTCTCTGAAATGCCACAAAAATCCATTTTGGTGGTATTACAAACAGAGCACGTTATTAAAAAGTCTTCGCAGAAAAATTTGTTTTTAAGGGCCGCTTCCTGCTGTAGGTTAACTATGATTTAGAAATATTAATTTGAAAACCATTATAATAACGAATTGCTGATGACATTTTTATATTATACAGGGTTGGGCAAAAGTACGGAACAATGCAAATATCTGTAATGCGGCAACCGCGATTTTGACAAAATTTTCTACATGCAGGTTCCGATATACGGCGGATACAATGAAAATGTCGGCGGTTTAAAAGGATTTCCGGTTTAGCCGGAAATGATATCAACTTTTTTATTTTAAATGGAGTTCAGTGATATAAGGTTTTATGCTTTTATTTTTAATAATTCTAGAGATATTGAACAGTAATGTTTCGTTATTGTTATCTAGCAGCTCATGAAAACAAAAGAATGTGTGAAGCCTAAACTGTTATTTAATGTTGTCAAATATGCTTGGTTCGTGTTGTGTTGTTTTGATGTTTGATAGATTGAGCAGTGTGGTTGCAGTAATCAAATAATTAACCAAAATCAATTAAAACTGCTGAATGTAACATCAGAAATGGTCCAATTAAGAGAAAGATTGCAAATTGCTAAATAAAGTAAAAACTTCTTGCTGAATTCTACGACGCTCACCAAAACCAATCATAATCAAAATTTGAAATCGTTCTTTTTGTGATAATTGAACCATTTCTGATGTTAAATTCAGCAGTTTTAATTAATGTTGTTAATTAATTGATTACTGCAACCACACTGCGCAATCATCAAAACAACACAACACGAACCAAGCATATTTGACAACATTACATAACTGTTTAAGCTTCTCATATTCTTTTGTTTTCATAAGCTTCTAGATAACAATAACGAAACATTATTGTTCAATACTTCTAGAATTATTGAAAATAAAGGAATAAAACTTTATATCACCGAACTCGCAAAAAAGAGTTCTATCGATATATTAAAAAATACTCCGCTTGGGGATAGTTGCTGCGTGGATTGAGTAGCTCAGCAACTACCACTGCTGGTCCCAAGCCCGGATAAAGGAGGAGGGTTGGTGGAACGGGTTAGCAGCCTACCCACCGTAAAACCAAATACAGCTCAAAGTACCACTTATGCCTCGGAATCAGGACAGAAGACACGGATAAACGACACAGCGAGAACAAGGAAGAAACGAGTTTGGAGAAAGAAAATAATTAGAATAAGTTGCTGGAACATAACCTCGTGGGCTAACAGAGACCAAGAAATCGTTCTGGAAGTGAACCGACATAAAATTGACATATGTTCCCTAGCGGGAACAAAAAAAAAGGGAAAAGGAAGCGAAAAATACCAGAACTACTATCTATTTTACAACGGAAAAAACAAGGAGGAACGAGCACATGCCGGTGTGGGATTACTCATCCATGAAAAGTTCGAACAAAACATTAAAAGCTAAGAATTCATAACACCTTTTTCCCACACCAATGGAAGTATAAGTGTACATGGGCTAACAGCAGAGGACAAGAAGCTATCTTGGACTATATAATCAGGAATCGAAGCATACATCCTTGCCAAATCATAGACATCAGATCATTAAATTCGGCAAATGTAGGGTCGGATCACAACCTAATCCTATGCAAATTCCGTTATAACCTAACCCCAAAGAAACATCAACAACAGACAGAAAGTGTCACAAAATTTAACATAGAATCATTCACGAACGAAAACACCAAACATTTGTATGAAGAAAGACTAAAAACTAAAATCAGCTGTAACACAATAAATGATTGTCGCACAGTTACATACATATTGATTGACCTATTTACAAGCCAATCCGGTCTCAGATGTATCTGCACTGCATCATATTAATTATTAATAAAACCATCCCTACTCTGCATCACAGAGTATAAAAAGATTCAAGCTTACTGGTACAAGAACAGTTACAACCAAACTCAGCGTAAGCTAGTAGTTCAACCTAGCTTAGAATCGACATGAGTCTCTACCATCTACAATAGCTACGACTCAAATACCTCTCGCATATTGGCGGCCTTGAGCCCCAGATTAACAAAACTGTATTGTAACACATGTAAGTAATTTTAGTTTAGTATTAATTAATAATGTAAATCATTAACTAAATATATCTCTGTTGAATTTTGGTTGTTCTTATAATATACCTAGACATTATGTCACACGCTACGACCCCCTAACGTGACAATATGATAAAGAAACTGAATGCGAAAAACAAAACAAGAATTAAAACCTGCGATGCACTAACGGAAGAAGTTTCCGTATCAACTGGCATTAGACAAGGGGGCAGTCTAAGCCCTGCTCTCTTTAATATTTTTATGGACCAGATTATAAGTAGCGTTAAAAACACTAACATATGTTATAAAATGGGAAATTGTAAAATACAAATCTTAGGATATGCTGACGATGTAGTCCTAACAGCTGAGAACGAAGATGATTTACAACGTCTGCTGTTCAAACTAAAAACAACCGTAGAACTATTTAACATGCAAATTTCTACCCAGAAAACACAATCAATGGTCATTTCGAAAGCCCCGATACGATGCAAGTTGGAAGTCGATGGAAAGTCGATTCAACAGGTTATGCAATTTAAATATCTTGGCGTCCATATATCAAGTGATAATAGCACCAGATGTGAAGTGAAGACTCGGGCAGCCAAAGCCGCAGTAATATCGGGTTGTCTACGGGACATCATATGGCGGAACAAACACATGACGGTAAATAACAAAGTCCGGATCTAGGAAACCTGTGTAAGACCATTGTTATCATACGCAGCTGAGACAAGAACCGAAACAACAAAAACTAAACAAATAATGAGAGCTGCAGAGACGAGAACTCTAAAATCCATTACTGGCTTAAGTTTGCGTGACAGGGTACGAAGCGAAAGGATCCGCGAGACATGTGAGGTACAGGATGTGGTCAGATGAACGAGATCGAGAAGAAGGTACTGGAGAGACCACGTTGAAAGGATGGGAGCGGAAAGATTGGCAAAGAAAGTTTAAACACAAAAACCATACACCAGGCGACTCCCAGGAAGACTACATAAACGTTGGTACGAGAGTTGGACGTCATCATCGCAAGATAACAACCCACAGAAAGAAAAAAAGAGGAAATCGAATAAACAAGGCTAAGCCCTAACGTAAGAAGAAGAAGAAGAAGAAGAAGAAGAAGAAGAAGAGGACAGGGTGTTCTATTTAAAATAAAAAAATTGATATCATTTCTGGCTAAACCGGAAGTCTTTTTAAGTATATCGGAACCTTCATGTAAAAAATTTTGTCAAAATCGCGGTTACCGTATTAAAGATATTTGCATTGTTCCGTACTTTTGCCCAACCCTGTATATAAATTAGGTCTAAAATTGATGGTTACTTATTTATTGGTTTGATTACCTTTTCCAAAATTTCAAATTTATATCTCAAGGGATTGTGACTCAGCACCAAGTCATTAACATTTTTACGCCAAATTTACCTTATACATTCTGATGCGCCCTGTTAAGCACAAATTACGTGGCTATAAACCCTTGTAACTGCTACTATGCGTCTTGCAACGCTTTCTGTTTGCTAAATTATGAGCCAGCTGTAAAGTGAAACTTTATCTGCAATAAGACCAACATCCAGTTGACTTCAAGAAATTTTATTGCGTGTGTTATTTAGATAAAATAAGTTACAGTAAAGTCGGAAGAAATATAGTAGGGACTTGATAACACAGGTTTAAAAGCAGATAAAACATTATTTAACACCGTATTAAAAATGTTATACAAACCTTGACGTTACAAATATGATATTTTTTTCTCCAAATTTGTTAATAAGATTAAATTTATTTAGGGCTTCAAAAAGTTGGTGAATATTAATGAAATTCCCAGCAGATTATTAAAGGAAGCCAGTGTTTCATTTACGCCCCGCAAATTTTTAACATCACATCGTAATTTTCCCGTCTAATATACTCGCACTTTTTCCTAATAACGTTCTTCGGAGCCTCGTTGCTAAGAGCCATCCATCTTTATAAATTCTGAAGATTTTGAAGGTATCACATATATTTTTTCATTCTCAGGAGGTATTACCTAGCAGGGAGCAGGTGTTCGCTATTTTTTCTAATTTCGTACTGAATGGCGAAAAATGAGATATGTTAGTGGTCTCGTTATAGTAGAAGCGTCGGAGTAGAGGAATCGGAAGTAAATATGTAATAGAAGCATCTCTGACGCTTGTTAAAACCCTTCTGAAATCGTGTCTTGTTATGGACGACAATATCTTATCAATTCACTTGATACAAGCCAGAAACGTAGACGAACGTAACTGTTATGCTTTTTTGGATGTTAAAACTTTAATACAGCCGCGTAATGATAATGTTCCCACTAAACTTGAATGTTCTATCATTATTTCGTGTCCCTTTCATATCCCATTTAAAGGGTTAATAAAAAAGTAGAAACGGTTTTCGTGTAGTTTATAACTTTATGTGCTTGCTCCCTAAAGGGATTTGCTGTAGATTGTAGGTTCTTAGGTGTGGTCATTTAACAGTCTATAATATATAATACGGGTTTAAGATCTACGAAGGCAATAAAAGTCAACTACATCAAGTAGATATTGTTAAAAAGGAAGTAATAATATTTATTTATAAGTTCGAGCTTTACTTCGTTGAAGTTCGTTTTAATTTATTGTAAATAAAACAATTCTTAACTTCAACAAGTTTTTTATTTTGGCCTTATACGTATTTCAACGTGTTTACACGTCATTATCAAAGGCAAGATTAAAAGTAAACAGTTGGTGTTGCTATAGGAACAATAAATATTCATAACTTGATCTTGGTTTTCTATATCTGCGTCCAGATGACTTGATTTCTCATTCCAAAACGTCCAATAACGTTGAAAACTAACGGGGAATTAAACTAATAACGCCCTCTATTATGTGCGGCGAGAAAAAGTTGCAAAGCAACAAACCGGCAAAGTTGCGATCGGAACCTGCTAAGCAGGTATCTGCGATCGCACCGGCCTCTAAGCACAAAACACAGAAACGCCCGTGTGGCAAGAAATAAGAAAAGATTTGGTTTCAATTATGGCTAGAATAGACCACTACATGTTTCGTTCTTGTTTGAACTCATCAGGTGGACATAATTCTAACCATAATTGAGACCAAAAGCAAACAGGCATATATACGCCAGAAAGTATAAAACTAACGGGGAATTAAACTAATAACGCCCTCTATTATGTGCGGCGAGAAAAAGTTGCAAAGCAACAAACCGGCAAAGTTGCGATCGGAACCTGCTAAGCAGGTATCTGCGATCGCACCGGCCTCTAAGCACAAAAACGCCCGTGTGGCAAGAAATAAGAAAAGATTTGGTTTCAATTATGGCTAGAATAGACCACTACATGTTTCGTTCTTGTTTGAACTCATCAGGTGGACATAATTCTAACCATAATTGAGACCAAAAGCAAACAGGCATATATACGCCAGAAAGTATAAAACTAACGGGGAATTAAACTAATAACGCCCTCTATTATGTGCGGCGAGAAAAAGTTGCAAAGCAACAAACCGGCAAAGTTGCGATCGGAACCTGCTAAGCAGGTATCTGCGATCGCACTTTCTGGCGTATATATGCCTGTTTGCTTTTGGTCTCAATTATGGTTAGAATTATGTCCACCTGATGAGTTCAAACAAGAACGAAACATGTAGTGGTCTATTCTAGCCATAATTGAAACCAAATCTTTTCTTATTTCAATAACGTTGAATTTAAGAGATCAATTTGTTCATTCATTAAAGGTGCAGTTTTTAAATGCTTGTGAATTTTAAATGCGTCTAGTATATCTAATTTACGTTTATCAGCACAAGAGTGTAAACATTTTATATGTCATTGAATGATTGCGTTCTAATAAGTGTTTATACTAGTGTCGCGGAGTCTAGTCAGTGGAAGTAAACAAATACTCCATCGTGATGGGCGCGTGATCATAGCGTGTTCGCTTGCATTCTCGCTGTTGGCAAAGATGCAGGAAAGGCACAGTCACACGCTGGCAGCTATAACAGTACGTTCTTGGCGTTTTAAAGTTTTGAGTTTTTGAACAGCAATATTCTATATAATGTCTAGCTTCACGGAGCTAGAATTTTGAAAATTATGTATTTTTATTTAAGCCCATAAAAAGTAACTCGACCGTATTTTACTGTCGCGTCGAATCGAAACTTACGTTAAAGTTGCACTCATTCGAGGTAAGTATTGAAAGTATCACTGTGATATCACGTGCAATTGTTTTGACGCGCTGAGTAGACTCCGCGACTATACTATAGCGTAATTGGATTTATGGGGTTTTTATAGTTGTAACAACGTACGTGTTCCTTGTACTTAATACTAAAATTTCTAATTGTTTGTCCTATATAAACCGAATCACAGTGCGAGCAATTTAATTTGTAGATGCCTGATTTTAGTAAACTGCCTGTTTTTTCTTTAGCATTAAACAAAGTGTTCAAAATGTTTTTTGTTGTTTTAAAAGTTACTTTACAGTTATTTGTTTTGTTTATAATTTTGGAAATTTTTTCTGATTTATTGCCAAAATATGGAATTGACGCGGATTTCACCAGATAAAATGAAATACGCGTCAATTCCATAATTTGGCAATAAACCAGAAAAACTCAGGCCACTCTGTACAGTAGTTTATGTTAAAAGAAAAACGTTGTATGTTATTGCATTTTTAGATTCTGCATTTAATTGTAGACTATCGGAACCTGTGAACTACGTCGCACAATTTTTTCTAAACTTCAAAAGAATTAATAATAAATACGCTATGTCGAGCACTTTATATTCTTAATGATGCAAGGAGTTGCTATTATGAGCATGCTTTCGTTTTCTCAAATAATAAGCCGGCATATATTGCCTCGTTTTTTCTTTATTTATCTTTATGTATTAAATTTTGTATATATAAGAAGATGGGAGCATATACAGGGTGGGGCAATAGTGCGTGGGAGTTCGATAGCTCATACACCGTAACAGATAGAAAAATCTTTCTAATGAAAATGTAATCTGTGGGTAAATGCGCATATATAAAAATTATTTTCAAATATACAGGGTGGTACAAAAAAGTGTGGCACGCTTAAGGTAATTTTTTTTAATGGAATGCCCTGAATATTTTTGCTTATTTAAGACTTCTCTTGGGATGTTTATTTATATCTAAAATAATAGCGCCATCTAATGTCCGGTTTAGAAGTAATAATATTTTCTTTTTAAATTGATTTTTACATTACTCCACTTAACAATTCACCACTTCCGCGGCCGCAGCTTTAAAGACGAAATTAAATAAGGACTTTATTGTGGAATGTTGTAGAGTGCTCTTGTTTAAATATCGTAGAGCCACCATGTACAGGGTGTTCAAAATTAATTTTCAAATTTTGAGAACTTCAAAGTTATTCTTCTCAACTTTTTCAAATAGAATACCCTGTATATTTTTTACGGTGTTTCTCTTTATTAGCCCATTGCCGTCCATTGTTGGGCATAGGCCTTCCCTAGTTGTTTCCATATGTCTCTGTTCTGTGCTTTCCTGATCCATCGAAATCCTGCCGTTCATTTTAAATCATCCATCCATCTAGTGTTTGGCCGACCCCTACTTTTTTGCCTAGCCAAGGTCTCCACTGTTGAATCTCTTTGTTCCATCCTCCGTCTACTTGTCTTATTGTATGGCCGGCCCATCTCCATTTTAGCGAAGCTACTTGTTCTCTTATGTCTTTTACTTTTGTTTTCTGATGGATGACCTCATTTCTTATCCGATCTTTTAATTTAACATTCAGCATTAATCTTTCCATTTCCTTTGGGTCCTTGTTAGTTTTTCCGTCATGGTTTTAGTTAAAGTCCAAGTTTGTGCAGCATATGATAGCACTGGTAGCACACATTGGTCATACACGCTTCTTCTTAATTTTAGAGGTATTTTTTGATTTCTCAATATTTTGCTTTGTTTTACGAATGCCGACCACGCTAATCGGGTGCGTCTTTTTATTTCTGCCGCTTGACTACCTTTCCCGCATATTATTAATTGCCCCAAGTAAACATATTCTTGCACATATTCTAGAGTATGATTGTCGATTCTTATGTGTCTGTTTTATTCTTGGTTCGTGAAAATTTTCGTTTTTTGTTTGTTCATTCTTAATCCAACTCTCTCACATTGAATTCTCAGTTCTTGTAGCATAGTCTGCAGATCATCAAAGTTATTTGTTATTACAGTTAAGTCGTCGCCATATTTTAGGTGATTGAGCATATTCCCATTGATGTTTACGCCTTTCTGCTCCCATTCTAGATTTTTAAAAACGTCCTCTAAAGCTGCTATAAATAGTTTAGGGCTCATGCAATCTCCCTGTCCCACTCCTCGTTTAATTGGGATTGCTTGTGTATTTTCATGCAGTTGTACCACCATTGTCGCTTGTTGATATATTGATGTTTGTATCTATGGTCTATCTTACAGTTTTGCAAGGCTTTTTCGGCTGCCCATAGTCCGATGCTGTCAAAGGTTTTTCGAAATCAACAAAAGCTAAATACAGTGGAAGATTGTACTCTGTAGATTTCTCTATGAAAGTTCTGAAAGTTAGTATGTGATCACAAGTGCTAAAATTCTTTCTAAATCCTGCTTCTTCCACGGTTTGATTTAGTTCTAACTTATTTTCTAATCTGTTGATTAATATTCTCGTTAGCAGTTTGTATATCTGAGATAGTAGCGATATGGGTCTGTAGTCTTGAAGCTTTTCTTTGTCTCCCTTCTTATGTAGTAGTACTACTAAAGAGTTGTTCTAACTTTCTGGGATTGTTCCTTCTGTTAAGCATTTATTTAATAGTAGCTGTAATGCTTTTACTATGGTCTCGCCACCTTCTTTTATAAGTTCGGGTAGTATACCGTCTGGGCCTGGTTTCATTTGTATTTCATGCATTTAATGCTGCTTATTATTTCTGCTTTGCTGATGTCCGGTATATCTTCTTCATATCTGAGTTCACATTTGTAATTCTTTTCTCTAATTGTTCTTTTACTTCATCTGGTACTTCGTGTTTTTGTTCGTACAGATCTTTATAGAAGTTTTCTGTCAGCTTCAATATTTCATCTCAGTTTTTATTTCGTTTCCGTTCTTATCTTTAATGACACTGTTTACTGTTCCCAGTGATCTTCTGATACTCTTCATATTTTTCTTTTTTATGGTTTTTTCAATCATTTCTTCTATGTCTCTTCGTTTATTTTCTGGAATTGACCTTTTTAGTGCTTTGTTGGGTTCAGTACATTATAGTGATCCTATCTTTCCCTGTCTCAACAATAGTCTTCTTTTTTTCAACGATGTTATGTAGAATTAAATAGCGAACATTTTTTGTATGTACATCCTTATGACTATCTGTAACCACTTTTTTTAATATATATTAAGTGCTCCACATGTTGCTCATTTTGATTGACACACATTTTTATGCGCTCTTGAAATGAGGTTTCTACTTTTCTTAAAATTGCTGGTGGGATACTTCTAAAAGCATGTATTATCCTATCTTTCATATTTTGGATTGTAGTTGATGTATCTGTATAAAGAATTTCTTTCACGTATCCCCATAAAAAGAAGTCCATTTTTGTAAGATCGGTAGATCTAGCAGGCCATTTAGTGGGCCCATTCCTTCCAATTCATTGATGTAGGTAGATATTATTTAGGTGGTCTCTTACTGCATTTAAATAATGTGGTGGAGCACCATCTTGCTAAAGCCACATCCTATTTCGGATCGTTTGAGCAAGATTCACCAATAATTGTGGCAGATAGTTTTCCAAAAATTGAAAATAAAGCCAGTTAATGTATCATCAAAAACATGTGGCCCTATTACATGTTCTCCAATAGTTCCTCCCCAAACGTTTATGGACCATCTGTGCTGGATATCAAGTTGCCTGAAAAAGTGAAGATTTTCCGTAGCATAATAATGGAAATTGTGACTGTTAACAAATCCACTTTTATGAAAAGTTGCCTCATCAGTGAACAAAACATTGTTGAAGAAAGTAGCATCTTCTTGCATTTTACCTTGTTTATCTTGCAATAAGTGTACCTGATGAAAAATGTTGCCAGTGACAAAAATAAATGTTTATCGTGATTTTTTTTTAAATTTTTATTATGCAACTTATGATATTTTTACATGGCTGTATAGAGACTAAAAAGCACTAACTGGTCATGCCATAAAAAGTATAGGTTACCATTTAAAAAAAATGTCGATGACGTCATAGCTAAAACATGTGACAATTGAAAAAAAATGAAAAAAGCCAAATTGTGGCAAACGATTTGATAGAAAACTTTTGTTAGAAACTTTCTTTCGTAAAGTTATTATTTAAGGCTGTAGCATCGATGTTCCTTACTTTTTATTCGCCCTTATGTAAAATAGTAACAGCAAATATGCAAAGTGACCGCAATTTTCCTGTAATAAGCTTTAGATGATAGTTTACTCGTGCTAGTTAATTTGAGATAGAAATTGTGCGCTCGTGACATTATCGTCGTTACTAGCACACGGTTATTACAGAAAAATCGGGATTACGAATTACATTGCTTGTAATAACAACATATTGAACTGAATAATAGGTCAGGTATAACAAAAACAAAATTTATTTTGACATTTATACCTTCTGCAATCAAACTCTGGTATGGCATCGCCTTTAATCCAAATGGATGAGATCAAGTCGGAATAGATTGGCTTGGAGCGGAATGAATCGGATCTGATCGGGTTGGTACGTTGGTTATAACCAGAGCGCGAATTTTTAAGCATTTATTTTTTGGAAATAAGCGCTTAGAATAAGCTTAATAAATCAGAAAAAAATCACAAAATAAGCAAAATAAAAAAAAACAAATTCGTGTTGCATAAGAATAAACAAATAATTCAATACAAAATAAAAACTAGAAAATGTAATTAACAACAAATAAAAATATATTTTTATATAAATTTCTTTGCCGTTCAAACCATGTTTTTATTATAAAGTTAGCTGAAGCATATGATGGAAAAACAACAGAAATTTTTAGATCAGCTTTTAATAATATAAAATATTACAAAGGCCTAATTTAGAGATTTCATGCAGCTTTTGCAAAATATTTTGTTATTTTTACTAACCAATTCAGGAAAATTTTTATGCCAAGTTGCCGGTACGGATTTATCCTTTACTTAGGGCATTTTATAATTTTAAATTAAAATTATTCACAAAACATCACAACACAATAAAATGACTAGCGTCTAGCCCCTTGCACATCAATCGATCCTAACTCACCAGGGTCAGACTTGCGTGTTACTATGCCGTCAATCAGTGAGTGAAAGCAAATTTGTCTTCGTATTTTTTCTTTAAAAATATAACTGCCCTTAACAAATAACCTCACGTAAACAGCAAAACGCAACAACAGTGTTTTAAAAAAATTATAAAATATAAATAAAATTTTGATCCCAACCGAGATTCGACCCCACAACTACTTATGCAGTAAAAAGGCATCGGTTATCGCTAAAAAAGTGCCAAGTGAATGCGTGCGCAATAGAAATGCACTAATAAAAAGTAGGAACGGTTGTTGGTCTATCCGGCTATCCGTTTCTAATAAAATGCTCCGAATTACTGACGTTAACACAAGACAAAACAATAGTTTTAGCCTTTTTACAAATAAACGCGATAGACTATTGTGTGTGGCGTTCGATAAAACACAGAACTTGGTGATTCCCTGAGCGCACTATTTTAGCAGAGCATTTGTAGAATGTGATGTAAACATTCGGTAAATTATTTACCGAGTCGTTAAAACCGAAAAATAGTAAATTAATTAATGTTAATGTAACATTAAATTTTTCAAACTAATAATTGCAAATGTTAAATTCTTTATAAAAGAAGCACCAACTAGCTGTATAAAAGCTAAAATAAGCACATATAAGCGGTTTAAGGAGCAAAATAAGCAGCAAAATAAGCAAAATAGACTAAATAAAAGTGGTGTTAAATGTATTCATTTTATTATGAATCGTGGAGATACAAAAGAACTTTTATTTGCTTACAATAATAGTGCATAAACAAAATGCTTGAAATCTGCGCTCTACTTATAACTTTAAGGTAACTTGGTTCTGGTATAAGTTGAATCAAAAATTTAGTTTGATGGGAACTCGGATTCATATTTTCTCAGTGGGTGTCAACAACACGATGAATATAATGGAACGTTGTGATTGTTGAAGCAATGGTAATATGTCGCATTATCGCAATAACAATTTATTTGCAGATCTGTTATAGTTGCTGTTCTCATTTAAATTTTCAAGAACAACAACAGTATTGTGCTGTTGATTGAACATTCTCTGCTGTTTCTACGATAATCTGACCTCGTGGTGTTATAAACTAGGACCCGGATGCTAAAAACTTATTATTTTAAATGTGTACACTAAATGTAATGACAGATATAGCAGTAAAAAATAGCCAAACTGCAAACAATTTTAAAATAATCCACTTATTAAACTTATTATTAAAAATAAAATTTTTATTAAACATTTTAGAGAAATGTTGAGACCCGCGACGAGAAGATAGACTTTTATTGCTGACCACAAACCCTGATAAAATATGTGAAAAATCTAGAGTTTCATAAAACGTACCAAAATTAGTTGTGTAAATTATGGCTTCATGTTATCATTATTAACAGTGAAAAATTGCATAAAAAACTAAAAAGTAATTTGCGTTTTCTTGTTACAGAAGACTGGCCGACCACAAGGATAAGCTCTGATGAACCAGAATTTTTAGCCCCCATTCACAATTTAACGATCCCAGTTGGCAGAGAAGCCGTTTTATCCTGCTCAGTGAGCAACTTAGGAAGATATAAGGTAATATTTTAATAAAAGTTCACATTGTGTTCTCTTCCGACATTTATTGGTATTTTTATAGACAAATTACGAAAGTAGCATTTTCTCTTGAAAACTATGAAATTTTAATATTTATGTTTAATAGCGATTTTTACTACTTTTTACCATGGTTAGGACTTTAGGACTTATTGATGTATAACTGAGCCAATGTTGATAAAATATAATGAGCCCAATAAGTTCATTAGGAGATACTAAAGTATAGTTAAGTCATCAATCATTAAATTGTAATAAAACAATTTTATTTTGAACATTTTGCTACTTTTTAGCTCCATGTTTCGGACATTTGTGTGACTAAATCAATTTTCATAAAATGGTCTCACAGTCATATAATCGTCACATCTACTACGTCCTACCCACTGCCTCTTGTATTGATATCGTCTGACGTCTCCAGACGACCGGCCGCATAAGACGTTTTCCAACAAATTCCGCGTGCATCAAAGGCGCCACTTACACTGTTAAACGCGTGCATCAAAGATATCATATTTGAGGTTATGTTAGTGATCGGTTAGCGTAAAACACAAAACTGCATTACATTTTATCTCTAGTTTCAGTTTTTATGAGCAAAGAAATGACTTCCTACGTGAACTGATAATTATATTCCCTCCTTACCATCCAGACCTCTATGTAGTACTATTCTTTGCTGATAGGAACTACAAGTTTAAAGCATTCTAACGAAAGAAGGAAATCGCGCCCTTCTTTACCGACATGCTTCTGTATCTCATTCATACATTTTGTGCAGTAGGAACTACACACTGCGTTATATGTTTGTTGGATTTCCATTAATTCCATTGGTTGTTTGTGCAACTCAAGTGTTCGACATGTGTTTGAGATGTGAAGGAAATCGCGACCTTCTTTACCGACATGCTTCTGTATCTCATTCTTACATTTTGTGCAGCAGGAACTACACACTGCGTTATTTGTTTGTTGGATTTCCATTAATTCCATTGGTTGCTTGTGCAACTCCAGTGTTCGACATGTGTTTGAGATGTGAAGGAAATCGCGACCTTCTTTACCGATATGCTTCTGTATCTCATTTTTACATTTTGTGCAGTAGGAACTACACACTACGTTATTTGTTTGTTGGATTTCTATTAATTCCATTGGTTGTTTGTGCAACTAAAGTGTTCGACAGGTGTTTGAGATGTGAAGGCAATCGCGACCTTCTTTACCGACATGCTTCTGTATCTCATTCATACATTTACATTTTGTGCAGTAGGAACTACACACTACGTTATTTGTTTATTGGATTTCCATTAATTCCATCGGTTGTTTGCACAACTAAATGTTCGACATGGAAAAAAAGGGTAAAATTCGTCCTGTTCAGAAATGAAGATCTCTACAAGGACTTTAGGAGGTTATTACGAACAATAAAGGAGTGTAGATGTCGGTGGAGCGTACGAGCTTTTAGTGTGAGATCTCGTTCGCGTTTTCGGTTCGTTAAACAAGTTCCTGACTCCTAGAAGTTGCGCTTTGCGACGCCCTTCTATCGGAGATTTTGCTTCAACCTCTGTAGCAAGTATAGTAAAATTCTAAGGGTTTATTATCTTATAATTTAATAGCTTGGCAAATCCTTTTGTTGGTGCGATGAGAAGTGTTGCATAAGCTACAGGGTTTATCTCAGGCTTGGGTGTTACCAAAGACTATACCCTCTTCTTTGGTGTTACTAAATCTCGTTGTTAGTGTGGCGCTAGATGCGTACCTTAAAAGTGAGGAAGGTATGCTTCGTTCTCCATTTTGGTGCGCGGCGCCTCTGCTTATATATACCTGCAACTCGTGAGGGGCATAAGAGCAGTAGTGTGGAATACTTTGCCAAGCTTAGAAAGCAAACAGCACCCTAAATTTTTTTCTCACACTTTGAACGCTTAGAAAGCTACCCTTAATTTGTAAAGCTAAGAGTGTGCAGTTTCTCTGAAATACGTGGAACGTACCGATGGAGTTTGCTAATTATTTTGCAAAGTATATTTCTTTATTTTTCTAAAATTGATGAAACGGTGGTTGTTCAAATCAATATTGAATAACAGCAAATGTTCAATACATTCTGCATTTTCAGAATCAGGATTCTCGCAGTGTCGACGAATTAATCCTTGAAAATGCTGTCGAAGAATCAGACGTTGAAGAACCAGTTTTATTAGCCTTAGGGAATGCGGGTACAGGACAAGCCAGTAGGAGAGAAAACACACCGCGATAAAACATGTCGCTGGGTTGTTATTCCAAAATCTGTTGTCTTAGATGAGACACGGAGGGTTTTAAATAAAAAAAAAATTCTTCTGCCTCTTATTGGATCGCTTTAAGATTAATATAAAGATCGCAACCGCTATCAGCGATCCATCTCGTAAACGAGATGACCGCTTACGCTCAAAACAGGTTAAAATAGGAGCAAGCCTAGAAAGCATTGGAGAAGGTATGTCAGTTCTATTAGCAGCCCCAAACTTGGGGTGGTGGAAGAAAATACCTTTGTTGCAACTGTTAAGTGATGCTGCCCGGCTGTTATGCGATGTGAAGTGAAGTGCTATAATAGCAGACAGTCTGAACAAAACTGTCAATGAGGTGGCCCAAGATACCTCAGTAGATGGATGGTTGTTTGGGGATAATTTAACCGAGAGGTTAAAAACGGACAAGGCAATGCAACGGCAATCAAAAGAGGTAAAACCTCAACCTAAAACATTGTCCAAACCACTCGCTGGAGGTTCCAACAGTAACCACCATAATAATTATAGATCGAAGTCCTTAGATTTCAAGAATCCGTCTAGACATCTTCAAAAATTTCACCGGCTGGGCGGAAAGAACCAACAACAGGTGAATAAAAATCAGTTCAAGCGCAAGGAGCTTGCATACAACAAAAACCAATACAATTAAATGTAAGTGAATTATCCACTGCAGGCTGTTTAAATTTTTCTATAAATAACTGGAGATCCATTACTTCAGATCTAACCATACTGGGTTGGTTCCAGGGATATGAACTTCCATTTGCACAGCAGCTCTATCAACCACATCCACTATTAGTGTTTAGTGCTACTGATATGAAATTAATGAAACTAATAATAGATAGTTTGCTCCATTGCAGCCATGGTTTCCTTTGTTCAAATTTCTTCTTATTAGAGAACCAATGAAATTTAAGCCTAACAAAGAATTGTTGTTGTAGCCTTTCAAGTCTTCACATCTATTACACCAAAACCTTGCTGGTTGCCGGGCTGTTATCAGTCAGACCTTTACAAGAAGAGGGTTGGCTGAAGAATCTTTAACTGTGTCGTTATTATTACTGGCTCCAAACACTTAACGCCAATATAACATTGGCTTAAAGTTATGGTGGAATTTTGTTAATACCAAAGAACTATGCCCTTATCAAGGAAATACATCCCTAGTATGTAAGTTTTTGAGAGAACGTTTTAACGCGGGTTCTTCATATGGCAGCCTCAATTCAATTAGATCTGCATTGTCTCTAATAATGGAACCGCGGGTATCTGGATTTTGGGTTAGGAATTGGAAGTGTGAGTTATTTCACGCGCACTTAGGCCACGAGGTGGGCCTATTGTACTACCTCCCCAGCAGCTCTCCACATTGGACATCACCCAAGCCATTCAACCTTTTGGATGTACTTGAGGACATCCGCAATTGGAATGTTGCTGATTTCGGCCATGTTAGGCGAGAAGTCTCCCAGCATGGAACCGCGGGTAGAAACCGATGACTTAATTAAAAGGTTATTTAAGGGATTTTTTCCTTGTAAACCTAAATATACTTCAACATAGACTTTAAAGTGGTTTTGACTTTTTTTACCCAAACACAAATTTACCGTTAGACAAGCTTTCAATGAAATTAGCTATTTTATTATATTTTATTACTGCTCACAGAGTATAGACCTTCAGTTTAATTGTCATCAACAATAGTGAAATTTTGCAGAATGCCATAGAAATCAAAATTACGAATTTAATTAAAACATCAGGTCCCGATAGATTTCAACTACTGTTGTCAGTTCCGTTTTTTAGACAAAAACCAGACATTTGCCCCGCAGATACTCTGGTATCATACTTAGCAAAGACCAAGGACCTTCGGAAACATAACTATAAACGTTTTTTCACATAGAAATAACCGTATAATACAGCTACCCCACAAGTTTATCTTAAATTCTACTGGTCTAGATAGCTCAGTGTTTACGGTAGACAGTATCCGTCATGCAGCTACATCAGCGACAGCGAGAAAGAGCCTCAGTTTTAATTAATTACGGAGAACAGCAGGGTGGGGAAATAGATCTAAAATGTTTGCAAAGTTCTGTAATAGACCTGTGTTAGCGAGCAAATCATGGGCCAAAGCTGTGTATGGTATTGATCAAATGTAGGCATAGCTGGGACCAGGTTCTTTTTTCGTAATTATGGTTTACTGTCACTACCTCTGTTACCTTAATTAAGAGTTACCATTTGTTTATCATACTCTTATTATAATTTAATGACGCTAGATATGACACCTTAATTAAGAGTTACCATCTGTTAAGCCATACTGAATCGAATCCAGTTGTTTTCAAGCGGAGCATTTACTGTTTATGTGTGAATGGGTTATTAAATATAGGTTATGTGTCTTTAGTAGTAAGGGTGGAAATATTTAAAACATCAAACTAACTTACCTTGTGCGACGTTCGATTATAATTATATGAAGCTTCTTGTCTGAAATGATCACTCCTTCCCATTTCCTACATTAATTAATTTTTATATGTCCCAATTTATTGCGTTATTTCTACGCTTAAAATGAGAATGATATGCAGAAGCATGTCGGTAAAGAAGGGTGCGATTTACTTCTATCTGTAAAGTGCTCCTATCGGCAAAGAGTAGTACTAAATAGTGCTCATTTTTGATAAGCGGCTTCATATAATTAAAATTGAACTTCACCTAAGGTAAATTAGTTTGATTTTACAAATATGGCTGCCTAGTTTCTGCGTTTAAAATAGAATGAGATACAGAAGCATGTCGGTAAAAAAGGGTGCGACTTCCTTCTTTCTGTAGAGTGCTCCTATCGGCAAAGAGTAGTACCTACTACATAGTGCTCATTTTTAGTAAGAGGCTTCATGTAATTAAAATCAAACGTCACCTAAGGTAAGTTAGTTTGATTTTACAAGTATGGCTGTATACTTTCAATAGTTCAATTTTTAATAATGTTGCTTCTACTGAAAACCGTTGGATGGCGCCACATTACGTGGTAAAGTTTTTGCCAAACCAACTATATGGTGACGAAGCAAGCCGTATCTCAACTTCAGTTGATGATTATACAGGAAGCCGTAATCCTACCATCGTCAATACATTAACAATGGAGGGTTAAATAATTGAGGCGCCAGAGTGGTCGAGTGGTTAGAGCACTTGGCTGCTACGTGGAAGGTCTTGGGTTCAAATCTGAGACTAAATGCTTGGCGAGCGGCCTACCCAGTCGTTTTAAAAAATTGGGAACCAAACCTCTCTAGGGGCGAGGGAAGTAAGGCAGCCGTCTAAGGAGTAGTGCTTACCACACCACCCCGTGCTTCATATAAGAGTTTGAGACGGCTGGAGTGTGGTGCCACCGACTTTATGTATTTTTTTTAAATAATTGCAAGTAATTATAAAATGTAAGCTACGGTGAACCCAGGACAGTTTAGTTTTTATCATTGTCTATCAACTTTTAGTATTTAAGCATGTCATGCCTCTGACCATCGCTTCAAGTGATCATCATAATATCGTTATGTATTAATTACTTAATTTGTATTTGATTCCTAACATTTTTTCATAAGTACTTTTGAATTGATAAAAATTAGATAAAGCAATAAGTTTTTTCTACTTTATACTACCAGACACGAACACGCACCAAAGTAAATATAACTTCCATCTTAAAACACGCCATTATTGTGACAGAACATTTGCGGAGGCTGGAAGCAAATTGGAAGTGAATAACAAAACTCAAGTTCCAAAAAGTATGCGCATTTCCTACAAATGTAGTCGAATGAATATAAACAAACGGCTCCTTGAACACAACTCGCAAAGTCATAAATCACGATCCGGATCCCGAAACATTCCTTCTGCATTGTAGTGAAACAGGAACCATTGTAGCCTTAAGTGAATTTCTTTGTACGACTGTTATTTCCTTTGTAGTTGCCCTTGATACTTTGTTAAGACCAATTGTGGGTTGCTCCTTTTTATTTTATTTTCTTAAATTTAATGTGCTGGCTGGGTGCGTGCTTAACTGATGTAGGATATGTAAATTAACGGCTGAAAAGGAAAAGAGTTCTTTGTATAGGTGATAGCTGGTGTCATGACTGAATAACGGTGTTTATAAAAGGACGTCAGCTTGTAATGGATCTTTATTAAAAGTTGTTAAAATTTTCATAAGTTGGCAACACAAAGACGGTTGCATGATGATGCTGTAACGGCACTTTAACCAAATGAAAATTTAAAATAATAAACAAACTTTGAAAGTATAGATTTTAGAGGTGAGTCCTAGTTTTATAAATTATACAGCGATTGCTGTAATTCTAGATATTAATTTCGCATCTTCTCTATTTGTCTCAATTTGAAAGGCATGCGGCTGAAGTTGAGAAGAGTATAAAGCATTGCTCGATTGGTCTCTTTTTAAAGTTAACCAGCAAAACATTAGAGCATAGTATATGGGTAGAGTTGTTTTTTTAAATTGCGATATGTAAGTACATATGCCTCAGTTTGTTACCAAGGCCAACTCTTGCTCGCAATATTTGGGTCATGTTCAATTTGTGATTATTAATTCTTAGCTTATTAATTTGTAAACATAGGCGGAACATTGCCCACCCACGATAAACTAATTCAAATTGATTATTATCATCTCATAGCTAAACCTGCGCTGGGCGTATTTATTTTATTAATTTGTGAGCAGAGAACGCATGAGTGTCTTCAATTTACATTTTCTTTTAACCGTAGAAATGAATGTCTGTTCTTGATTGCTATTAATGGTGATTGTGTATGGCAGGTTCGGTTAGCTGTGGTTAGTTTTATAGCCGAGGATGATAAAATAATTGTAGGTAATGAAACTAATATTTCAGATATCTGCTGATATCTCTTGAAATCTCAGCTGCAATGCAATTTGTAAACCTGATTTGTGTTATTCATGATTATCTTTGCGCACGGCATCGTTTGCATGATCTGACCTGAATTTCTTTTCAGAGTTTTTGGTACTGATCTGTCCCTGATCATGACGTAAGTAAAAGTCTAGCCCAATGAAAGAGATCCGTAAGCTTCTTCATGTGTTCTCCGAGGAGGTTAATGTGGAATTACCACCTATCAACAGATTATGTCCCATTGATACGCACAAACCGTAGAGATTCAATTTTATTAATGTTCATCAAAAACTGTAGCGGCCCGCTGTACCAACGAGCATGCGGTTTATATAATGAACGAGTAAATATGTTTTGCTTATCTTTATCGAAAACTGCCCGATGTATCGACAAATATGCGCGTTAATAATAAATCACCACTAAAAGCTGAGATGAGTGGAAAGAATCTTGATTAAATATAAAATAGAGAGATAGATACATAGATAGCGAAACCCGTGGGCTACGGTCTCCGTATTATTTGTTAACGATAAATAAACGAATTAAGTAAGTAGCGTTACGGTCTTCTGGTACTTCTGCATCCCTTCCCTCTGTCTTAACATTTCTTCTTCTTTTTCTTTTTCAATCGGCCCTCGTCTTCCACATATTTCTAATATTTTCCAATTTTTTTCTGTTTTTGGCTGTTGTCATAAACGTTATCCTAGCTATTCTTTTTATATCGTCGTAAAATTTCGTGAGGAGACTTCTTACACTTCCTTATTTAATTCAGGGACGTCATTCTGTTGTTCTTTGTGTCCATCTGTTGGTTTCTATTCTTGCTATGTGACCGGCCGATTGCTATTTCGCTTTACGTTTGAGTTCTGGGATGTCTGCCATCTTTGTTCATTCTCGAATCCATTTTATGGACTTTCTGTCTTGCAATTTTGTATTTAATATCGCCTTTTCCATGTGCTATTGTGTAGTTCTAAACTTTTGCTAGATTCGTGAAGTAATTGGCCATGTTTTTACACCGTGAATCAGAACACTTATAATAGGTCTCAATATTTAGCGACGACGTAGAATTTTAACATTCTCAACACACCTTATTTATTATGTTTACGGATTCCCATGTTCCTGCAACAGTCACGCGTTGTACTCGGTACCATGAAGCTGCGATACCGGCGGAATGTATTAATTACATTATTATATGTCTTTTAATAAATTACCTAGCAATTGCTTGTAAAAAAAGCTTGTGGCGTAGTGCACGGCTTCTGCTAGTTTTATAAATTAATTTGCAATTGTTTGAATTTGTGTAATAAGTAGCATTATTTAGATTAATTAAGCGTTGTTTTTTTTTAGAAATTCTTAGCTTGTGTAAGGTAATCGTTAAAACACTACAAACATCAACAAAATGATAAAGAAAACTTGAGTTGGCCTACAGCCTATGTCGATTCTGAAACAGTACTCCTTAGATAGAGAGGATCTACACTTTTTTATTTGGATTTCGAAGTAATAGTATCTAAATGGAAAGCACATTCAGTTTTATAAGGGTGTAGTTTTGATTGGGCATCTTGTTATTGTGCTTGACAAACATTATTTATTTTTTAGCTTCATTCATACTGATACAATTACAAAGTTCTTATCTTCCGAGATAAACCGTGCGATTGTCGTCGCAGTAATTCAGCAAATGTATGAAAGTAGTTTATTTACTTCTTTGCCTTGTACTATTCTTCTCTAACTTACAATCATCTTTCAGATCTAATTTTATCGTCACTTACTACCTGCATCTGCTTAATAATAAGCGCTATCCTGCTGTGCCTTTTGATTATCTCATTTTTTAATTCTAATGAAATGCTTCGTTTTTGAAGTACTGCAACCTCACATTTATAAACTTTGTTGTCACTTTTACTTAAATTGCAGAACAATAGCTTGGTTCTATATTCATATCATAGTTTATTAAATGTTTTAATACTATATCATTTTTTAAACTATATTTTTTTGTCTAGAATTCCCTGCTTTAGATAGTCGAAGTTTGTTACCATTCCAATAATTAAATTTATATTTCTAAAGGTGTGCTGAACGTAGGAAAATGCTGTATATAGTGCATATATAATGCAAGGCAAATTATAAACAAACGTAATACTCTTCTTGTTCTTTCCTAGGTAAATAACAATTAGCATTGTCAATTTTATTTACATTTACTGATTATGTGTCACTTGTTAAAGTATGTTTTCTTCTTCTTTTCCTTTAATTAGGTCATTGACCTGTTTGTTTTTGGGTAGCCTGTTGCCTATGCCAATGATGTCCAGCAGTCTCTCTCGCCAGCGTTTCGCTAGTCTTCCTGGCTTCCATGTGGTGTTTGCGTCATGCACACTTTTACTATTCGCTGGTCATCCATTCGTTCTACGTGTTCTCGCTACAGTTTTTTTCGGTTTCGTCCCCATTTTCTATGTTGCATATCTTTCGAAGTATGTCTTTGAAGTAATTATTGTTTAGAGACCTGTTTTACCGATTAATAGCGGACCAGCGCTTAGACATAGTTTACGTTTATTCTGCCACGTGGACTGTAGGCAACCTAAGCAACATATCTTGTGTAATAGTTGCATAAAACATTCAAAGCACTTGTGGATTTTTTCTTAAGCCGATCAAAGATCGTTCCGTAAATTCTTGGACACACGGTACATTTTTAGGCAGTACATAATAAACTAGAAATAGTTTTATATCTAATGATGTTTAGCCTAGATTTAAGCTCAGGTCATAGTGCTATAATAATTACGTTAAGTACAAACATAATATGGAAAGACCCAATACCCAAATTGTGCTCGAAATAAACCAACTAAGAGCAATTCCAAAACCCCATCAACGAAAACATCAGTTTGATACTTCGAATTAAAGAACACCGTGAGATCGAAAAAGCAGTACAACATTTAACGGACATAATACAGACTGCAGTTTGGAAGACGACACCCAAAAAAATGAAAACTTGCAACAAAATCATAACATCTCTTTACATTTAAAATAAATTATGCAATTGCATTAAAAATGGCAATGGGCAAGAAACCCCCAAAATAAGACACAACTCAATAGGCTAACTCATCAACTCCGCTCAGCTCTACCACAGACTCGTAACGATACCTTCAAACATTATATCACCAACTTAACTTAGAAAGGGTACCGAGTTGGCGCGGTTAAAATAACCATTCGAGTGCGATCAGCAAAGTTAAGCGTAGCTTTTCCTGCTCAGTACTTGGATGGGTATCTGAAAGCCGCATCAACGCGGTACCTGGTGCTCTCGGAATGGCATGCAAATAGGTGGTCCCGGATGGCGCATTAACAACGCGGGCAGTCGTTAGAGGCGTTGGAAGTTCCCTCAAAGTGTAGATGGATGAGGAAATGGACGAGTGAATGTAATGCCAAGGGTTGGGCGTTAGCTGAGGAAGCGTAGTTGTTAATGGCCCAAAGGGCCCCACTACTCTCCGGGTCATAGCAATAAGCTAAACCTGGAGTGTATGGGACCAAGCCATGGTCCTCAATGGCCTGTAACCCGTATAACCACACAATACAGAACCTATATCGAACCTGTATTTAAATCTTTAGTCGATACAGGCTTTCTGTACCCTATGGATAGCGCGACGATAGAGATTACATATCGATTGGGTATAGTTGTCTTTACTAACTCTGTATATAAGATGTAAAGCTCCTGTACAGACAACATATAGTTAAAGTACAGATGCAGTTAAGATTGCGTATAGAGCACATGAAGGTACTGTAAAGATACGATATAGGTTTTTAAAGATACTATTCCGATGCTGTATCGTCCAAATTAAGGTGCGGTATAGATAATTCAAGCAATTAATTTTAGATTAAAAAAAATATTTTTTTACGCGGATATATTTTCTTTTATAATATTTTATACAACCCCTCTGTATTTTTTTAGCTAATTTCATTTACACTAATGTATTTATTGATAGATTTTTAATTTTAAAAATGCGTTGCATACTTTACCTTAGCGGGGAATCGAACTGGCCATCTTTGGTTTGTGAGTCGGTCTCCTTGCACCCTGAGCTAATCTCGCCTCTTATAAGATTCGACCGCTAAATGTTTTAAGAGTATTACAGAAGGTTATGATGGACAATATGATACAAATGTACTACCAAGAATTACAGTTAGGGTTAAACCGTTTTTTTTGCAGTAAAATTTATAGTGACGTTGCATAATATCTCGTTAAGGGCGTATAGTATGCTTGGATAAAACGTGATTAACAGGGACTACGTAGAAAACGCATTGGACGCTTAATAATAAAGTTAGACATTTTTGTGGGCTCTTGAAATTTTTAAAGTTAAATGTGTTTCATATAGCAGATATAAACGACGTTAGATTATATATAGTATTAAAATTTCAAGAAACACGTGAAAACAGACTATTTTGATAGAGTAAAGTATTAAGAAAAATAAACAGTGAAGAATTATAGGGGATAAAATATAAAACAGTTTTAGTAGGTTCAGACATTTCGAGAATCTTACTTCGAAATAATTGATGTCTTTGTATTATTTTACCACCAACTATTTTAAAGTACATTATTTCTGAATTTCCCGCCATTGCTGAGGTCAGAATTGTAATTTCAAGAAAAAAATGTCAGGTAATATGTAGATGTCGGTTCGTACTTTGTACTGCTGGCGCTGGGATAAGCTTTAAATATCTTTATCTTTTTGGTGAGTAGACTTTCCAAACAGGTCTGTTTATAAACCCCCATAAAGGTTTGCAGCTACTCTTAAGCCATGCATTGTTTAACGTCCGGCTTGGTTTTAGGTTTTACCGTTAAGAAAGTTTCTTTGCAATTGAGTCATTCTTATTGTGTTTCGCTGGAAAACTTTTAGCCGATGAAATATATTTATTTACAAATTTTTTCCAATTACATGTTCAAAAACACTTTACTTCTAGTGCTTTAGGTGATTTTTTTGGCCTTGGGGGGGGGGGGGGGGGGGGGAATTACCCCTACTACCCCACCCCCCGTAAATCCGCGGTTGGACGTTATAAGTACAGCAAAACTGAGAAAATGCTCTCTGCTGTAGGCACATCAAAAGGTATAGTATTGGTTATAGGTGTAATAACAGTTTATGATGAAGATTATCATTTTATTTACTTGTGGTTTATAGATATTGTGGTAAATGATCCCCCTATCGAAAATAACTCCACATTGGAGACAGCAGCCTTGGTTAATGATTATGTCATAAATTATTATTATAATTGTAGGAAGCACACAAATCTCCAAGGTTCCATCAAATTCGTAAACTTTAAATTCTTGATCTTGTTGATGCGCCATTTTTAACGTTTTTATACACAAGGCCAACAAATAAAGATAGTGTTTAGATTGACGCTATACACAGCGGTTTTATGCTTAAGATAAAACTGTAAAGACAGGCAGTATATATTTAGCACAGATTCGATAAAGACAAAATCGGTAATTGCGCTACAGGTGCGATATAGCCTGCATGAAGATATTGTAGAGATTTGTTAAAGGTACAACTGTAAAGACAATCAGTATATATTTTCTACAGATCCGATAAAGATAAATCCCTGCTTGAAGTACCGGTGCGGTATAGCATAGAATAAGATGTGATACAGATGCGATAAAGATAAAACTGTACTGGAAACAAGTATAGATATCATATAGATGCGGTAAATATTTAATCTATACAGTTAAGGTATAGGCTAAAGTACAGCTCCAATACATATTACACCTGTATCACGTAATCTTTACCGCATCTTTAAATATCTCTATCGCCTAGGACATCTTTATAGATTTGGTTATACGGGAAGTGCTGAGATATACATATAACTTCAAAAATTCAAAAGACCGGTAATATCAATTCCACCAATAAGAACACCAGACAGAAACTGGGCACAATCTAATGAAGCAAAAGCTAACGTATTAGCAGAACATCTGGCTAACGTGTTTTCCCCAACTCTAGACAATAACATCGATGATGAAGAAACAGAAAACTACCGTTGTGCTCCCTGCCAACTGTCATTGCCCGTTAAGCCATTCTCACTAGCAGACGTCCGTAAAGGAATCAACAGGCCAAACTTGTTTAAGGCTCTTGGTTATGACCTAATAGTTGGGGAAGTGTTTGAATATTTACCTATAAAAGCAGTTGTACTACTAACTACAATTTACAATAGTATACTACGTCTGTCACGGCAGTGCAGCAATGTTCCCCGTGGTCGGTAGTTGGATGGGTGTCCCAAAGCTGTGCAAAAACGGCGCCTCGTGCTGTCGGATGGGCACGTAAAACAGTCGGTCCCGGCGGTCAAGTTAATACTTTGGTCGTCGTTAGAGGAGTTGGAAGTCTCCTCAAAAGTGTAGATGGATGAGCAAATGGACGAGTAAATGTAATGCCAAGGGTTTAGCGTAAGCTGAGGGGACGTAGTGGTTAAAGGCCCAAAAGGCCCCACTACCCTCCGGAACAGAGCGAATAAGCCAAACCCGGAGTGAATGGGATCAAGCCAAGAGCCTCAATGGCCCGTAGCGCTGAAGATATATAATTCCAAGAAAAACGCTAGTTAAATATCTTGGACTCTACTTGGACCAGGCGCTCGCATGAAAAAAACACATTAAGGCCAAAAAGGTCTAATTAAATTTAAAAATGAAACAAATGTACTGGTTTTTAGGTAAAAAATCACAGCTACTGTTAGAACAAACACTAACTATATTCAAGGTTATTCTCAAACTATGGGATCGAACTCTGGGGATGCAGAAAACCATTGATAGCTAAACTTTTACAAGCCTTTTAATCAAAAACACTACTCATGATAGCAAATGCTCCATGGTATGTTGCGAAGCAAGCCCTCCATGATGATAGTGGCATACCATTCATAAATGATGTGACCAGTTTCTACGCCAACAAATCAAAAGAGCGTAATATCGACCGTAGCAACCAGCTCATAAGCGAACTCTACAATCAGTCCTTAGTAGGCTTAGAAGACTTAAGAGAACCTGGCCAGGAAACCTAGCTACAAAGGTGTACATTGGGGAACAGTTAATGGATGGTAGGCGCCAGAGTGGTCGAGTGGTTAGGGCACTTGGCTGCTACGCGGAAGGTCTTGGGTTCTAACCTGAAGACTGGATGCCTGGCGGACGGCCTACCCAGTCGCTTTTTAAAGATTGGGAACTAAACCCCTCCAGGGGTGAGGGAAATAAGGCAGCCGTCTAAGGCGTGTCGCTTACCACACCAGGCGGGGCGGCCAAGTACCCTCACCTAGGTGAGAGGCGTGAACAAAGACACCTTGTGCGGGGTCGGCGTTGTAACGGTCACTTCGGTGATTTCAACTTGGTACGCCCATCCCTCTTCGGAGAGGTTCAAGGTTTCCTTAATTGGGACCACGGAGACCGGGTTAGTGACTTCAACAGATGAAGTGTAGCCCTGGAGATGAGCCCTAACATCTGGACGGCAGCCCGCTCTCCTGAATGGAACTCTGCTACCTGACCGGGGTACCGGGAGCACCAGCCCGTTACCGCCCGGACATGAGCTGGATGGCCAATGGTTCTCTGATCGGGTAGCCCGCATCAATTATGTGGATGGGGATCCGGCAGATGAAGGTGTACCCCAGAATGGAGAAAAGGTTGCTATGAGAGCCTTGAGATTTAGGGGTGTAAACAAGCTAGCCCCAATATGGGTCTTAACACCTGAGCGGCAGCGCTCTCAGGAATGGAAACTCCGCTCCTTGTCCGGCAGGTGATGGTGCTTTCCAGGATGGAGTGGCTGCTGCTGCAAAGGGACCTGGGCCCTAGGGGTGTCACTTGGAGCCAGCCCTCAGTATGGGTCCTAACGCCTCAGGTACGATAGCTGAAGTCAAAACCCCGCTCCTTGACCGGCCAGCTCTTACGTAGGGGTAAAGGTCCGGGCAAGTGATGGTGCTTTGTGACGATGGAGTGGTGTACAGCTGGTAGCATGATCGCTGAAGAGGAAACCCCGCTCCTTGTCCGTATAAATAGGTGTTCCGGCAAGTGATGGTGCTTTCTAACGATGGAGTGGTGTGCAGGTGGCACTGGGGTCTAGGATTCTAGGGGTGTATCGCACTTTGCTTGCTTACGCCCACTATCTAAGTGTCGTCCCAGAGGGTTGGTACTTATGTACACCCGAGCCAATGCCGAGCCCGCGGGGGATTCACACACCCCGTTTTTGGTCGCGGAGTAGGACTCGTGGTGGCAGTGGTATAGCCTAAGTGCAGGTTAGGGCCGTCTTAGTGCGGTTCGACGGGTGAGCTGCATTTCAGCTGGGGCACTGATCTGCAGAATCAGTAGAGACTTAGATAATCTCCCTCCACCAGTAGGGGCTTAGGGCTCGCAGCCTGATGCCAGGACTGGTAGCCTGTTCTCTTTCTTGTACTGAGGGCAGGCGCGTTGATTGAGCGTACCGCGATCATGGCGTCCCGAAGGGTCTCACCGCCTGGAGGGGGGACGAACATGCTTCATTGCTGGGTGCTGTCCTAGTCTATGAAATCAAATGGTGCTTACCACACCACCCAGTAATTCATATAAGAGTGCGAGACGGCTGGGTATCGGAAGCGATGGGACGGTGGCCCTGACCCACAGCATTGCAGGCCAAACTCCTCATGGGAGTGTAGTGCCACCGACTTTACTCCTTTTTAATAGATGGTACCCATTGAAGTTAATTAACCTTACATAACATTTACTTATTATTTTATATACACTTTAGAGTAGATTGAAAATGTTGCTGTAAAATAAACAAAAAAAAATTTAAAAAAATAATCAAAGAAAAAATATAATAACCCATGAATCCAAGAGTAGTCTGCTGTTTTTAAATACATTTGTAGACCTGAAACATTGAAACAGAATTTCATAATTACAGCGTTAAACTCGAACCTTTCCTTAGCGTGACTTGATATTGAATTTTATTTTTCTATTACCATTTCCAATGTTTTACCAAAACTTGCCAGAGTTTTAAGTAGCAAATCTTGTTTAAAATCCTATTCGTGTTGAAAGTCAATAGTGGTGTATATGTATATAAATTACATATGTATACATTATCTGTAGCATGTTTGTAGCCCAAACCCTTATTTTAAAGATAATGGTAATAGTACGTCTCGTGACACTATTGCGTGTGTGAACGTTAAAATCCGCATTAATACAGTCAAATTAGTTGATGTCTCATGTAAACTGTTAAAATATTGAAACCATTTCTTACGATTTATGCGTGCTTTGGCAGTTTTTATTTCTATGTCGTCTTTAAGGTTTTATATTTTGGTTCTGGTAAAACAAGCGTAAAATCTTAGTTTTTACAAATTTATGAATAGTATAATATAATATAAATGAGATCGTACTACGTTATAAATTGCTTGTGCTTGATTACTAGGTAACGTGATCACAGCACTTTTAGCAAATAAAAGCAGTAAATAAAACGCTTTTACAGAAAACTTATCATAATAAAACTTGCAGATCTTTTAGATTTCAGGCGTTTAACTGTGCGCCCCCCTTTTTTTGTTTATGTCGCGTAGCGGATCGCAGATCAAAGTCCAAGATTTGTAAATTAATTTGCAATTGCCTTAACTTTTGTAATCGTAGTCCTAAATGCGAACGTTTGTAATTGTAACTTAAGCTCCTAATGTTTGGGTCAATAAAATGTGGTTTCGGATTACGATTCTTAAAAAGTACATAATCGGCAAACGGAGAGGCAGATAAATATTTGTATAATCAAAAGTTTAAAACAAGCGAGTTCCTGTAATTATAGGAAAGAAAAAAAAAGAGAAGAAAGTCCTATGTTATAATAGAATAATGGGAAACTAACTACAAATCAAAGGCAATGTGGGCTTATTTGAAGAGCAGACATGAAAAACCTTGTTATTACTTGTTTGCACATAAAAGCGGCGCAGATTTAATCTGCCATGGTCACTAATTAATGCTATAGTATTGATTATTGAATTACGAGCAAGCTACCAGTATGACTTCAGACTGCAAGAACTAGTCCCCGCTGGTTGGAGAGAGATTATCTAAATTTATACTAATTATGCAGATAAGTTTCCTAACTTTTGTCTGCACAGGTTACACACAGGATGGTCCTTCCGTCATTATTATAAAAAAAAATTAAAACAACAAATAGAATTTTTAAAGCGGAGTAGCAACTTTAATCAAGAAAATATGATGTGTAGCGATAGACATACGTAAAAATGTACATCACACGTACCCAAAATATATTGCATCGTGAAGCAATTCGAATTCGAAAACAGCATGAGATAGATACTGTATTGTATAGGGAACATTCACAGGCATGTTTCCTTAAAAGCTGTCATAAATAAAAACCCTGTCACCGCCAATTACGCAATAAAGGGCGGGCAGTATTTAATAAACAACCCTCTTCAAGTTTATTGCTTGTTTTTATCTGCAAAAAGCTTTTACCTATAAATTCCGCTCTTATATGCAGGTGTTCAAAATGCAATAAAAATTGTCAACACCAAATATTTAACCATAAGAAAAGATGAGGGCTGCAGCTGCAAACTAGTTCTTGCGTGCAACCTTCCTTTTAGTGCATTTCTAAGAATCACGATTACCTCTTCAGGGACATACCAGTAATTACAAAATACTTTGTTAAATTTTCTTTTTGATTTATTAGCTTAAACTTCGAGTACTCGATCGACCCAATTGTTTCGAATTTTGAAATTATCGATGGTAATGGTAATTGCATCAATTGCATGGTCTTCATAAAATTTGCTACGTAGGTATTGATGGCTGTTTGCCACTGAAAGTGTAATTATGAAATTATATAAATAATTACTATCGTATTAATGCTTCTAAAGATGCAATCAAATTACGTAACCAAATAACTACTTTTGATGGTTAAGGCGCAAAATCGATTGGGTTTATTGAACAAAATTCTTGTCCGTAATTAATTTAGTTTAGATATTATCACGCGGATATATTTACGGACACATACTGTATAGTTAAGCTGTGTTATTCTTATTATTAAATACACTGGAGAATATTTGCGTAAATAGATGTATTTATGTAAGTAAATCTTTCATTAAATTGCTTTGCAAATCTCCAAAATCTTGAAACATGTTATTATGATTTGCTACAGATCGGCGAGGCTGTGGGTATAAATAACCATTTACTCAGTGCCTTACAATTTTAAGTATTCTCTCACTTTTTGACGTTTTATAATAAGCAATTATGCCTAGTTAATAATGATGCTAAGAAATAACTACTAGAATCAACGTTAAGGTTCCAAATTATTAGTTCAACAACAAATACGTAACTCTGAAATCATCTACTAGAAGGCAACTGTCAAATACTTACCTTAATGAAGCTTCTGTGAAATTTATTTTCCTTTCGCTAGAAGTAAGCGTTTCTTTACGGTTTTACTTGCTAATAACGAGCGCAGCAGTTCACCTGGACTTTTCTATAATTCAACAATCTTTAATCTTTCATATTTTGAAAACTATTTTAATCAGCGATGTATTAATGAAATACTTTATTAATTCAACAATATTTATTGATTATAACCTTATACGTATTTCAGCATATAGAAATAGGTATAAGGTTTAAATATTGTTAAAGTATTCATCTTCTTTTTCTTCTTCTTCTTCTTCTTCTTCTTCTTCTTCTTCTTCTTCTTCTTCTGTTTCTTCTTTTTCTTACGGCGCGGCGGTGCGGAACGCCGTATCACGCAGGCCTATTGGCTCATTGTACGTTTACCGTTAGTTCAGGTATTCTCCTCATACAGACCGGTATTTATGCCAAAGTAGTAGAGTTTGCCAGCCGCCAAAAGCCTTCTAGAAAAGATTTTCGTTTGCACTTTGTTGCTAAAATGTAAGACCCACTTCAAATCATTCCCCATCCCTTAAGAATGCAAAATCGCCTGGTCGTCCAAAAATCGTCCTGTGCAGGGGGTGGCGGAGGGTGATTTTTGAAAAATTTGCAAATATTTTTTTTTGCGTTTTTTACATCCACGTCACCTGGGCATGTATCTGCTAAAATCTTAAATCAATATTTTAATCAGAAATCTATTTTTTTTAATTTTTAAAATTACCATATACAATGCTTTCATATGGAGCGCCTTAATGAATAAACGCTCGCCCTGAAACGCCATAACTGTGATATACTTTAACTTGTCTTAAGTCGAGAACCTTTTAGTTAATCAAAAAAATCGTTTCTACAAACGTTGTAGATCGAAGATCGAGAATTACATTGCTTTTTTCAAATTCTTAATCCGATGGCTAGTTTCGTAAAAAAATTGAACATTGTAACACCATGTCGTGCCGATCGCGGTCGGGCGTGGAGACGCTAGGAACGTTCAGATTACCGTGGCTTATGCAGCCGAAAAACGACTCTATGTTTCAGGGCGCATATAAGGTTGATACTCGCCTATTAACGTGCTATTTCGGCGTCTTGGACACTTTTAACGCGACTTTCTTAGTAAATCTTTTGTTCAATGAATTGAATTTATTACTTTTAAAGGTAATTAGATTTTCTTTTGATTTTTTCAATAATAATAATTGTAAATACGGAAAAAATATATAGGTAAGTACCTACATCAGTAAGCAGTGTAAAAGTTTTATTGAATAAGTATGAAGTTAACAATAACAAAAATAATAATATTTATTGGTTTACAGTCCAGTAGATTTAAAATCAAAAATACCGGGGTAGAAAGTTCCTCCTGTTAGAGACGAATACCTAATTAATTAATAATAGTTAATTATTACAATAAGAAATTTTATTTACCTACAGCTATTATTCAGAGTCCGAACTTGTCTCATTGTCAGATAACATATCATCAGGGGCAACTATACGGCGAGTATTTCTATCGCCCTTATTAGCATATGTTAATTGGGCCATACATTTGCAGGAGCCAATACAACTAATTCGTCTTTTTTTACAGGAACACAGCGATCCTGTACACCCTGAAATAAAAATTTGGTAATTTAAAGTTTAAATATATTACTAGGTAGGTACCACTACAAGAAGTAATTTAATTACCTTTTTTACAATTGCAAGTGTTCAGTACAGAAGTATCCTCTGGTAATACGATATTGCTTCAGTTGTCTCCTGGTGAACTAATATTCTCAGACCAATATGTTTTGGAGTATTTTTTTTTCCATTTGAACATGCAAAAATTATGTCTTGACAAATATTAAGTATTTGAGTTTCTTTTATGTCACTGCTTGATTCGTTGCAAACAAGAAGACTAATAAGAAAGTATAAATTGTTTGGTATATACTTTTTAAATTCATTAATGTTTAAGTTTTTGAATTCAGCGTGTGTAGGTATATGATTTATTTCCGTTTTTATACTTTGGCAAATTTTGGTCAAAATTTGTAGTTCTGACGCACCACAGGATAAATTGGAAACTTCGCTTTCAGTATGCTGAAGTACTATTTCAATAGCTTGTTCATTGGAAAAATGTTTCAAGAACATTCTTGGTTCGTTATGTCTGATCGATTTCACTAATTCAATATCGTCGACAAAATGTTCTTTAATTTTTTTAACTAGAAATCGATCACTCAACTCTAAATTTCCACCAATTTCACGATATCTTTTGCTAACTGATGTTGTGGAATAACCTTTTCCCTTTTCGAAACCTTTCTCCATTTCACTAAATAATTGTTGTAATGCTTCATTTTCCATTTACCATTTTCTTTTTCCACTTGCGCTAGGTTTCTCCTTTGTATTGCGTAATTCTGTAGAAACGCATGAGGCATGATATTTTATTTCAGATGCGATTAAATCATTTTCGCCTATTCTGGAATAAAATAACGAATTGTTTCGCGATATAGTTTTAATTTTGTCTTCCATGTTCTTGGTCATGGCCTGGCACAGCTTTTGATTTCTTAAACGTTTTTGGCAAAATACGCACTTATGCACATCAAAGGAAATTGTCCGTAAGGAACGTTTTTGAGATGTTTCCGCTTGGAAAAGATCAGTAATTATTTTCGCACATTTTAATTTGTATGAGGAAATATTTTTGGAACTGGTATAAGTTTTGTAGCAGTTTTTGTGCCATTGTAAATAATCTCGCTCTTTTAAATCATTCAAATTTGTAAATATATGCAACAACCTGGCATCTTCTCCTTGGCAGATATTTATACGAACTTTCGTGCATTCAATAAATCTTTGTTTGGATATTTCTTTTGATATTATTAATTTTCCTGTTTCTTGACAAATGACGCATACTTGATTAATTTTCTCCCGCTTTTTAGCAGCTCCTTTTTTAATGAGTCTCAGTTTAATTTTTGACTCTAGTTCACTATCCGAACTCGTACTGCTTTTAATATCCATTGCTAAATGGATCTGTAAGAAATGCTGCATAGAAACTGTACTACCTACGTGCTATAAAGAAAATCTTACCAAGGTAATTAAATTACTTCTTGTAGTGGTACCTACCTAGTAATATATTTAAACTTTAAATTACCAAATTTTTATTTCAGGGTGTACAGGATCGCTGTGTTCCTGTAAAAAAAGACGAATTAGTTGTATTGGCTCCTGCAAATGTATGGCCCAATTAACATGTGCTAATAAGGGCGATAGAAATACTCGCCGTATAGTTGCCCCTGATGATATGTTATCTGACAATGAGACAAGTTCGGACTCTGAATAATAGCTGTAGGTAAATAAAATTTCTTATTGTAATAATTAACTATTATTAATTAATTAGGTATTCGTCTCTAACAGGAGGAACTTTCTACCCCGGTATTTTTGATTTTAAATCTACTGGACTGTAAACCAATAAATATTATTATTTTTGTTATTGTTAACTTCATACTTATTCAATAAAACTTTTACACTGCTTACTGATGTAGGTACTTACCTATATATTTTTTCCGTATTTACAATTATTATTATTGAAAAAATCAAAAGAAAATCTAATTACCATTAAAAGTAATAAATTCAATTCATTGAACAAAAGATTTACTAAGAAAGTCGCGTTAAAAGTGTCCAAGACGCCGAAATAGCACGTTAATAGGCGAGTATCAACCTTATATGCGCCCTGAAACATAGAGTCGTTTTTCGGCTGCATAAGCCACGGTAATCTGAACGTTCCTAGCGTCTCCACGCCCGACCGCGATCGGCACGACATGGTGTTACAATGTTCAATTTTTTTACGAAACTAGCCATCGGATTAAGAATTTGAAAAAAGCAATGTAATTCTCGATCTTCGATCTACAACGTTTGTAGAAACGATTTTTTTGATTAACTAAAAGGTTCTCGACTTAAGACAAGTTAAAGTATATCACAGTTATGGCGTTTCAGGGCGAGCGTTTATTCATTAAGGCGCTCCGCTCCATATGAAAGCATTGTATATGGTAATTTAAAAATTAAAAAAATATATTTCTGATTAAAATATTGATTTAAGATTTTAGCAGATACATGCCCAGGTGACGTGGACATAAAAAACGCAAAAAAAAGTTTTTGAAAATTTTTCAAAAATCACCCTCCGCCACCCCCTGCACAGGACGATTTTTGGACGACCAGGCGATTTTGCATTCTTAAGGGATGGGGAATGATTTGAAGTGGGTCTTACGTTTTAGCAACAAAGTGCAAACGGGATGACACGATAGAAGAAGCTTTTTACTCTACTAAAGACTAGTACCCCGCTAATGGGGATACCTATCCTGTAATTCCTCCGGCTTCGGAAACGAGATACCGAAGTGTCGGTGCCTCAGTATCATTAGTCTGAGACAATGGGTGAGAAGATGGAGGGAAGATTTCTCTTTTTCTCCACAGAACCTGCACATGGGTCGTTAAACAATCCCATGGTGTTAAGGTGCCATGAACAACCAGAAGATCTACCATGATCCTGATGTTTTTTCTAGTTAAGCGTAGCTTGAGTATCATGAAGTATGTTCTTATATTGTTACTATTATGCAGCTACGCTTTCGGTGCAGTGGTAAGAGTAGAGAGATGTTATTGCAGTCAATGTTGAGGCGTAACCCATTAATAATAAGATACTTCTGAATATATTTGAGGAAAGTCCAGGCGAAGTGCTTCGCTCGTTATTTAAATTGTGGTTGGACCAATCTCATTTCTTTGCGGTTTCATGCGAGTGATATGCCGCATGTAAAGGTCAAGAGGAATAGGTTGCAAATTATTCATCCTGTAAGTGTTAAAGTGTAGTAACTTCCCCTTCCTTAGTTGCAGTCGACCAACCTCATTATCGTTTTTTCATTAAAATATCAGCACCAGTTTTCTTGTAAATTTATGATTCCTTTAGAATTTAAAGAAAATTGAATGATAATTCTACATATAAATATAGATATTAAGATGTTGCTATACGCATTCAAACCTATAAATACAGAGTTGGGCAAAAGTACGGAACAATTCAAATATCTTTAATACGGCAGCCACCATTTTAACAAAAAATTTCACATGACGGTTCCGATATACGGTGGATACAATGAAGGTATTGGCGGTTTAAGGAGACTTCCGGTTTAGCCGGAAATGATATCAACTTTTTTATTTTATATGACCACCCTGTATATTTTTGGACATATCGATAGAACTCTTTTTTGCGAGTTCAGTGATATAGAGTTTTATGTCTTTATTTTTAATACTTCTGGAGATATTGAACAGTAATGTTTCGTAATTGTTATCTAGCAGCTCATAAAAACAAAAGAATGTGAGAAGCCTAATCAGTTTTGTAAAGTTGTCAAATATGCTTGGTTCGTGTTGTGTTGTTTTGATGTTTGATAGATTGAGCAGTCTGGTTGCAGTAATCAATTAATTAATCAAAATTAATTAAAACTGCCGAATTTTTCATCACAAATGGTTCAATTACCAGAAAGAGAACGAATTCAAATTTTAATTATGGTTGGTTTTGGTGAGCGTCGTAGAACTCAGCAAGAAGTTTGTCCTTTATTTAACAATTTGCAATTTTTCTGTCAATTAAACTATTTCTGATGTTACATTCAGCAGTTTTAATTAATTTGGTTAATTAATTGATTACTGCAACCACACTGCTCCATCTATCAAACATCAAAACAACACAACATGAATCAAGCATATTTGACATCATTACACAACTGTTTCAGCTTCTCACATTCTTTTGTTTTCATGAGCTGCTAGATAACAATTACGAAACATTATTGTTCAATATATCTAGAATTATTATAAATAAAGGCATAAAACCTTACATCACTGAGCTCGCAAAAAGAGTTCTATCGATATATCAAAAAATATACAGGGTGTTTTAATTAAAATAAAAAAGTTGATATTATTTCCGGCTAAACCGGAAGTCGTTTTAAACCGCCGATACTTTATATCGTATATCGGAACCTTCATGTAGAAAATTTTGTCAAAATCGCGGTTGCCGTATTAAAGATATTTGCATTGTTTCGTACTTTTACCCAACCCTGTATAATGGATTCAAACCCATCAATAAAATATAACTAAACTGTGGAAACAAAGGAAACAATAAAAATACAAACGAACGAAACACTTCCAATCGTAACTTTTCGTTAACTTATGAAGCGTTCCCAAAACTCCCTTCCAGTCTTTTATTTCTAAAATGTACTGTAATCATAGATCAGAACGAAACGAGCGATAATTCAGAAGGGGCGGGCCAACCTTAACTCTGCAAACCCATCACTGCTGTATCCATTAGCTGGTGCAGAAGCAGCCATTTGTGCGACTCTGTGTTTGTTCTATCTTCGACGAGGAAACAACTCTAATGTTCCAGTTTACTTTACCCACGACTTGTTTTGTTGAACATAAAGCGAGCAACAAAAGTTTCTGAATGTGTGGAAAAACAATGCCACCTACTTTTGCTCCAGCTTGTTTTAACCTCCGAAAATAGTCCACGTTGTGCTAAATTTTGATTTTCTTCCAGTGTATACTTAAAGGTCATTACGTGCTACACTTCTAGAAGTATCGTGTTTCAGTTAATTTCCTATTCCGATAAGCTTGTACGACATGCGTTTCACTAGCTCAAAATGGCAGGTAATTTTGTGAATAACATTAATGACAGATTACCCACGCCGAACACAGTTTTTAAATTTAATATTTAGCCTCGATTACGCGTTGCGTGTAACCGAGGGCGGTGCTGGCAGCACCACCGCCGCCGCCGCTAAGGCATAATTTTCTGTTGTGGATTTAACGTGCCAATCCGTTGCGAAAGAAATATGAGTCGGTAATTCGATTAATGTGGAGCGAAATGGGGCCATGCATCGTGTTGGGGAACAGCTGACACGTGAAAGCTAACGCTGCGGTCGGGAGCGCCAGTTGCATGCAATGAAAATCGACTCCGAGGAAAATTGCGGATTGCTCTCGAAATTCAACAGTTCTATTGTTCTTCCAGACTGTGCACGAATGTGTAAAATACTGGTCGTTTATGTAAAGCGTGGAGATACGTAGCAAAACTCAGTGGAAACTCGTACGAAAGGATGCAGAGGCAGGGTGTGTTCTGCGAATATTCACGAACATTTATTTCGAAATACAGAAAGCTGACGAGGGCAGTTTCCGCACTGTGTCGAAATAAATTTATAATAAGCCGTGGGACTTTTGCAATGTATGTGTGCTATCATAGGTCATGTTAAATGGAGACACGTCTAAACTCGCAGGGTATGGTAATAACATGGCGTAAAATTCTATTTTAGGCACCCATTTTCCTCTACGTCCAAAACATGATATTTTTAAATAAATGGTATAGGAGACATCAACAAAATATAAATAATTGCGAGAAAATTTGATTAATTTTATTAATATCGTATAATATTATGGTTAGCGTTACATTTCTTCATTAGTTTTAATAATACAAAGAAATTAAGATACTTTGATAATAATGAACTGACTTATCATCACCGCTTTAGCCAAATCATAGCAGAACCAAAACCTCAACAAGCAATTTTTCACCATCGAAACCGATCATTACTAATAATCTGTATTGCACCCTTTCCCCAATTGTCTATGGCTTGTTCACACCTGTTGGGCATACTTGAAATTGAATTATCAATAGTTTCTTGCAGACAGTTCATTAAATCTTAGCATGTCAGACTGCTATGGTTGTCCAGCAGGTACTTAATGGGATTTAAGTCAGGTAACTGAGCTGGTCAGAGTAATACTGTGCATGTGAATGTAGCATAACTTGTACTCCGTGGACAACATGCCGATGCAAATTGTCATAAATATGGAAATTTACGCCACCTGTGTGAGTGTATCGAACCACATCGAGTAAGTTATGGTTTCGATGTACTGGTTTGCATTCGAAAAACATTTATTAGTTTTTTCTACAAATATGTACACCTGTGTATATCATAGCCTTCTTGGAATGCATGATCTTCTTTTACGAAATTAAGTCGGCTTTGACGGCGACTTTGTTTCCACAGTATTTGAGTAAATTACAAATAAGACGAGATATTGACGTGTCTACAGGGTGTTAATGAATTGTAGGGACAAAATTCTAGGTCTTGCAAAACACAACAAAGCAAACAACTTTTGTTAGTAAACGTGTCGTTAAAAGTGTTTCCTTTGGAAAATAGAGCCTCTTAAAGATTCTTTAAGAAGTTCCTAAAAATAGGCAACCCAAATTGCATTTTCAATTATTTTGCACAGGTCACACGAAATTTTGAAAAAAAACAGACATGCATTCAAATAACGTCACTTTTGACACAATTCGATATTTTTGTTATTTTTTTACTTTTCTTGCATTTGTTTCTTTATGTGCCTTTTATAATTCGTTTTTCTCGTTCTGTGATTTTTTTGATAATTATTTTCTTCGTTATTTTCGTTCTGTGTTTCGTATTTTTGTGTTATAGCAAATTATACTTTTGCCAAACAGCATGACATGATGTTCATGTATGGAGCTGCTTGGGGTAACGCACGCGAAGCTGCTCGCCTGTACCAAGAACATTTTCCGAATAGGAATCATCCACCGCACAAGACCTTTAGTGTAGTTTCACGTCGGCTGCGGGAGGAAGGTACATTCGTTGTCAACAGACACAACTGTGGAGCTACCAGAACAAGGCGAACGGTGGATTTTAAGGAAGAAGTTTTGGAGAGAGTGGCTGAAAATTCTTCTATTAGTTCAAGAGCCATCGCTCATGAAATGGGAGTGAACCATGTTTCAGTACGGGAGGTACTACATGAGCAGCAGCTACATCCGTACCATTCACAGAAAGTACAAGCCATGGTTCAAGCAGATTTTCCCAGAAGGGTAAAAGTTTCCTAGGAATTTCTGCGGCGGTGTAATGAGGATCCAGAATTCCAATAAACGTTCTGTTTAGTGACGAGGCATCTTTTACGAAAGAAAGAATATTCAACAGTAGAAACAGACACATTTGGGACGATGAAAATCCCCATGCTGTGGTTCAAATAGGATACCAGCAAAGATTTTCAGTGAACATTTGGGCCGGGATTGTTGGAGGTAGACTCATTAGACCATATCTGCTACCCCAAAGGTTAACAGGAGCAATTTTTGAAAGATGTTCCACCTCAAATGTGGCTGCAGCACGATAGTGCACCTGCTCATTTTTCGGCGGAAGTCAGGGAATTTTTAAATAACATTTTTCCCACGTGGCGTGGCCTCCACGTTCTCCTGATTTGACCCCACTTGATTTCTTTTTGTGGGGTCATGTTAAAACGTTAGTGTATGCTACCCCAGTTGAAACTGTAGAACAACTTACTTGCTCCATGTGAAGAAGTTCAAGAGACTCCTGGTATATTTGGAGCGGTGCGCAGGTATTTACTTCGTAGATGTGCTTCGTGTGTAGACGCTGGAGGGGGGGGGGCGACATTTTGAACATTTACTATAATTTTGTTAATTTTTGAATTAGTTATTGTAAATTTTTCAAATAGTTGATTTTTGCTTTGTAATTTTGGTTTTTTCTATTGCTTAGTTTTGAAACATTTTGTTAATTAATTTATTTTAAATTAATTTAGAATTTAAAAAGTGGGAAAGAGGGTTTTATTTATCCTGTATTAATTTCCGTCGTTATGAAACCAAATAGTAGCTAGTAAATTGAGTTGCCTACATTCAGACGCTTCTTAAAGAATCTTTGAGGAGCTCTATCCCTGAACGGAAACACTTTTGACCACACATTTATTAACAAAAGTTGTTTGTTTTGTTGTGTTTTGCAAGCCCTAGAAGTTTGTCCCTATAATTAATTAACACCCTGTATAACTAGCGTTCTCGAGATCATTGTAGTCGTCATGCGTGATTTCGGAATTTTAAGACACCGCAGTGCTCTTCTGGCATGAAAATTTTTTGCAATCGATTTCTACCATGAACTACAATTGGTTTTGATTGTTCAGGTAGATTGTTTCCTTGCTTGTATTGTTAAACATTGATTAATATTATGTGCTGTTAAACGTTTTGGTCGAGGATGTCGCTGATTTACACATCCAGTTTGTCCGTATCTCAACCACAATTAAATGATCATACTCTTGGGCGTACGCAATTTAACTGCATCGTTTCTTTGGACTAATCAAACTTGCAACACTCCAGGCGTTCTAAACATATTTTCCCTAGAACAATGTTTATTTCTCATGGCTACACAAATCCGTTATGTGATACATTCTGTAAATCATGAAAAAGGGCGTCATCAGAGCTATTGCATCCACAAAATAAATGAAAACGTTTGGAATCAAAAATAGAGTCAAGCAACGCCACCAATCTCAATCGTACCATGTGGTTAAGTCACAAGAGCAGTTCCAAACCATGTTGTCAGGCTACTTACTCTTAAGATAAATTTTTCGCCAAATGTTCAGCAAGGTTTTCAAGTGCGGCGCGAGACAGCATAGACGCTTTTATCGACACCATTAAAGCGTGTAAAGCGTGGCTGAATATTTTAGACAAGAACGCACTGAAGAGAATTCCAATGTTCCTGCGTGACGACGCTGCAATATTGCGTTGTGTGTAAACGCTTTTGGCTCGCGCAGACACGCGAAAGGCTACTGCGTAATGTGCAGGTGGAAAGGCCGAAAGGCTTCACATAGGCAAGAGACGTGTACAAAAATACCTTTCGCGGGGTTAGCATTGAAACGGTCACTTCGGTGATTCCTAGTTGGTACGTCCACATTTCTTCGGAGAGGTTTAAGGTTTACTTTCATTAAAACCATAAAAAAAATATAGAAAACTAGGTTAATGATTTCACGAGGTGACCTGTTACTGGCTCTCAATATGGATGAACGGCAGCGCGTTTTCTGAAACGGGATTTCCGTTCCCTGGCCATGGCTATAAATTTTCCTATGTCTCAGTCACTATGTAAAAGTGACCATACGGGTTGTAAATTTACCACGGTCATAAACTACGTCGTTTAAGGCTAACAATTCAGGCAGGTGAAGATGACCTCTAGGAAGGAGCGGCGTAGATGCTGATATTATGGATACCTGAATCCTAGAAGTAAAATGCGCTCTGCCTGCTCACGCTATAAAGGTTTCGACCCAGGGGATTGTGTGTTTGCAGACCCGACGCTATTAAGGTACCGATCACCATAATCAGATTTGCTACCAACCGATGTGGGCGGAGTGAAATTGGCTAGTACTGAGTACTGCGAGTAGTCCAACCAGTAACTTTTAACAGGTGCCATGGGGACCAAGTCTGAGCGCGCGGGGCAATAGCAGCTTCCGTCTTGGTCACGGTGTAGGATTGGTGGTAAGCCTGCGCAGGATCTTGGTGCGGCTTGATAGCGGCGTCTCAGCTCGGACACTGGTCTGCAAAGTCAGTGAAGATTTAGGCAATCACCCACTAATAAGGACTTGCAGCCTGATGGTACTGGTAGCTTGTTTACCCTGAACTGTCGTTAACTTGGGCAATCGTGCTGACTGAGCGTAACTCAATCCGGCTCCAAGAACGACCTGGTGAATAGGGCAAAAGCTAACTGCCGCTACGTAAATGAAGGACGTTGGCTGTAATGACTCATGGGTTATTTGTAATGTGTATTGTGAGCTTTTTTTGCCACAAAACAGAATAAAGGTATCCTGTTTATTATCTTTACTGCAGAACACTTAACTTTACTTTACTTTACCAAAACGAATGAGCATACAGTTATTCCGTGCAAGCAGTCTTAAGTTTTTTACCCCGTTTATTCTTTTTAGCTTCTGATTAAATCATTTTACATCAGTTTGTAGAAGTTGTGTATGGCAGCTGTCTATGTCTATGGCTCTTTTTGATGGAACGTTGATATACTAACTTATTTAATGCTGATATTCAGATCCTGCTTACTGTACCGCATCCTATCCTCAAGGGGATAATACAATTTGTTCTTCTATTTGGTTCTTTTGTAGATGTCATGTTTAAGATATATCAAAAAATAACGAAAGTTGAAATTTAACTTGGGACTATAGTACCACGGAAGAAAGGATTCTATTAGTGGCTGAAAGCCACAAGTTACTAGTGTTTGTTATTAGTCACGGTATTCTCCATTTCTTTAATAGATCTCGTTTTTAACGTTTAAATACCATTCAGTGCCATTAAAATACTTAAAAATGTATGGAATTGTCGATGAGGGAATCCCAACAGGTGCGATATAACTGCATAAAAGTATAGGTTTGGTAAATGTATAAGTGCAGTACAATTTAATTCATAAAGTATAAGTAGGGTCTAATGGTGGCAATTACATGTTGCAGCTGTGGCATGCACACGTTTAAACAGTTGTGTGTGAATTACCTCAAATATTGCTTATAATTTATAAATACTGTTATTCGACCAATAAACAAAAAGAAAATTCTAGACAAAGGAATTTGAAGCCGTCGTAAAAAATGATATAGTTATATCATTAGTGTATCAAAAAATAATCTGATTGATAAATTTTATACAGGGTGTTAATGAGTTGTAGGAACAAACTTCTAGGGCTTGCAAAACACAAGAAAACAAACAATTTTTGTTAATAAATGTGTGGTCAAAAGTGTTTCCTTTCAGGGATAGAGCTTCTCGAACATTCTTTAAGAAACGCCTAAATGTAGGCAACTCAATTTACTACCTACTATTTGTTTCCATAACGACGGAAATTAAGACAGGGTAAATAAAACCCTCTTTCCCACTTTGAAAATTCAAACTAAATTTAAAATAAATTAATTAACAAAATGTTTCAAAACTAAGCAATAGAAAAAACCAAAATTACAAAGCAAAAATCAACTATTTAAAAGATGTATAATAACTAATTCAAAAATTAACAAAAGTATAGTAAATGTTCAAAATGTGGCCCCCCAGTTTCTACACACACAAGCACATCTACGAGGTAAATTCCTGCCCACCACTCCAAATATACCAGGAGTCTGTTGAATTTCTTCACATGCAGCAAGAATACGCGCCGTAAGTTCTTCTACAGTTTCAACTAGGGTAGCGTACACTAACGTTTTAACATGACCCCACAAAAGGAAATCAAGTGGGGTCAAATCAGGAAAACGTGGAGGCCACGCCACATACCCTCCTCGACCTATCCATCAGTTGGGAAAAGTCTTATTTAAAAATTCCTTGACTTCCGCCAAAAAATGATCAGGTGCACCATCGTGCTGCAGCCACATTTGAGGTGGAACATCTTCCAAAAGTTTAGGCAGGACATGGCGTAAGAAATTTAAATAAATTGCTCCTGTTAACCTTTGAGTTACAATCCCGGACCAAATGTTCACTGAAAATCTTTGCTGGTATCAAAAAATATCACAAAAATATCGAATTGTGTCAAAATTGACGTTATTTGAATGCATGTATGTTTAGATCGCTTTTTCTTTCAAAATTCCGAGTCACCTGTGCAAAATAATTGAAAATGCAATTTGGGTTGCATATTTTCAGGTACTTCTTAAAGAATCTTTAAGAGGCTCTATTTTCTAAAATAAAACACTTTTGACCACACATTTATTAACAAAAGTTGTTTGCTTTGTTGTGTTTTGCAAGCCCTAGAAGTTTGTCCCTACAATTCATTAACACCCTGTATAAATAAAGTTTTTGTTTTGCTCGCTAATTTCAAGTTTCAATTTCATGCGGGAAGTTTGTAGGGTACTATTAGGATTGTTGGGATTAAAACTAGCAGCAGGTAGAGTTTTCTTGAATCACTTTCTTCTTAACTTGTTCGGCATTAGAATTTTATCTGGAATTTCCAAATCTCGTGGGGGGGTTGGAATGAACAAAACTATCGTAATTATTTTGCAGTTCATTGTATCAACAAATAATGTTGAAATCTCATTACTGATGATTTTTGGTAATTCTGAAGTTCGGGTAATCGACCAAAATCAAATTACCCAGAAGTTTTTCTTCCGAAATTTTTTAAAACGTGAAAAGTCGATAGTGTAGTTCAATAGATTATTAGTCTTTATTGACCGTAGAATACCAGCCCGAGTTTCTTTATCGGGCATGCTAGTAAAATCAAAACAGAACATCCGTTCTTTACCCCCCTGTCTATATTGGCATATTTATCTGGTTTTGTTATTTCGGGTATTTTCTAATTTCTAGCTATGCGTTCAGATCTCCAAATAAATTTTTTGCGCCTTCTTCTACCTACCGTATTTGTGATTTACGGTGTTAACCTGTTCTAGTAACCAACAAAAATTAAACCTTACAAGGATATTCCCGTAGTCATTTCCCACCGCGATGTTAAGGAAACCGAAACTCGAAAAGAGAGTGGTGGGAGCCAACTGAGCATCTTGCGCTTGTGAAAATTAACTAAAATACGATTCTCGACTATATTCGAATTTGCTATTTTAAAGCGGAGTGGTTTCCCTCCATCTCTCTCTATAACATTACCATATTTTGAAAATTTTTTTGGATAATCGAAAGGATATATTTCGGGAAGAAGACATGTTAGTGAAATGCTGTTTTTACCAATCAAAGAAGCTCGTCAAAATCCAGCGGGATGTAGCGAACCACTAGGCAAAAGCTCCGAATGTCGCCGCAAAGGGTTTGCTAAACTTTTTTCTCTGAGACTCTGTAACGAACCTATTTTGGGAGTTAAAGTTATTTTGGTTTATTTCAGTGAACTTTAGATTTTAACGAAAATTAGTCCGTTGACCCCTTAAGCGCGCACCCCGAGTTTGAATCAGAATGGGAGTAGTTCCCTCTCCAGGCCCTTTTCACCATAAAATCTCTTCACTCTGAAAGTGAAGAATTCTTCTCCCGAACTTCACAGACCTCACTAGCTCTCCCGATCCGGCCTTATTGTAAATTTGTTTTTATACTTCCGGAAAACCCGTCAAGACCTTTGAATTTCGAATTCATTCCGAAAGTTTAACTTTACCGACCGTCCGTGAATTACAAACTTTTAAACGTTTGTAATATTTTTCCCGAGTCCCGTCAAATCCGGTAAATTTATATTCAGTCCGAAAGTCAATGACATAACCGTCTGTCTGTGATTTACAAACTCTTATACGTTTGTAATATTTTCCCCAAAGCCCCACCAGAACCCGTTGAATTTATATTCAGTCCGAAAGTGAGAAACTGTCCGTTTGCGTTTTACAAACTTTTATACGTTCGTAGTATTTTTCAGTCAAGCCCGTTGAATTTATATTCAATTCGAATGTCAAACATTTTACCGTTCGTCCGTGACTTACAAACTTTTATGTTTGTAATATTTTCCCCGACGCCCCGTCAGAATCCGTTAAATTTAGATTCAGTCCGAAAATGAGAAACTGTACCGTCCGTTTGAGATTTACAAACTTTTATATGTTTGTAATATTTTCTAGTCAAACTTGTTGAGTTTATATTCAATCCGAATGTCAAACATTTTATCGTTCGCCCGTGACTTACAAACTTTTATACGTTTGAAATATTTTCCCCAAAGCCCCGTCAGAACCCGTTAAATTTATATTCAGCCTAAAAGTAAGAAACTGTATCGTCCGTTTGCGATTTACAAACTTTTATATGTTTGTAATATTTTCCAGTAAAACTTGTTGAGTTTATATTCAATCCGAATGTCAAACATTTTACCGTTCGCCCGTGACTTACAAACTTTTATACGCTTATAATATTTTCCCCAACCGCCCGTCAGAACTATTAAATTTGGATTCAATCAGAGTTAACGACTTTACAGTTGGCTTGTAAGTTTAAAGTAGCCAAGGTATTGTAAGAAGTTTTTATCTGAACTTAGCTGAATTCACTTATCTTGCCGATCCGGTCATATTGCCAACTTTGAAACCGACCGCCCTGCCCGTGCTGTATTTTACTGCTGATTTGAATATTGTAGCGATCGATATTCGATAGTGGTCAAATACAGAAACAATAATACTGAGATTGTTCAAACAATGCAGGTATCTTAAGATACCTTAGTGATATAAACTCTAGGAATAAAGAAACGTACCAAACCTCGCAAATAAATCACAAGTACTGTATTAAGTAATTTTACTTCATTTTTACCGTCCCCGGCTGGTTTATTAAGTTTAAAAGGTTTACTTATATTTTTATTAAAATTGGAAAAGGTTTGTTCACGTTACTGGGTTTACTAATTTTTATTCTTGCTCTGTGATAAACCATACGAAATTAATATTGGTAAATTTAATCTGTATTAATTGTTTTATGATAATTAGACGAGAAGTGAACTTATCGAAGAGACGTTCAGTTTGATTAAAACATAAATTGATATTTTATCATCAGGCGACGTACGCTACTGGTACATATTTAAATTTTAAAATTTAGGTGCAAAGAAAAGTTAACTTTTGAGTTAACAACCCACGTACTTCTTACATTTAAATCAATTACCTTATGGCAGATCTCCTATTTGACAATCAACACAAATAAACATTCTGGTGGTCACTCACAAGGTATAATAGAGGTTTAGTGTGATGTTGACTTGTAAAACTCTAACTAGCACGTGGTTATTATTATTGTTATTATTAATAATAATTGTTTTCTGCAAATTAATACACATTTTTTTTTTGTTAACGTAACATTATACACTGAAATTATAAGTAGTTGAATAGATATTTATCGCTTTTTGTATTGTTTGGTTCCATAATTTTATCATGCGGATATAGTAAGGAAATATAGCGAGAAAATCAACTTTCTAAGTACTTTGAATGGAACACGTGCTTCAATCGTTTAAAAAACAATTCCTCTGAATTCGGACTTTTCAGGATTTAGAAGAGTGGATGATGGATGGGATGTTGTCTAGTGGTAAGGCTTTTAGAGAATTGGTGTTTCTGGGTGCATGTCGGCAAGAAATATCAATCTTTATTAAGATTCAAGCTACACATATCGTTTTGGGCATTGTTAAAGTATTAACAGGAAATAGATGTCGGTTCAAATGCAGGGTGAGTTATCACTTACTGCCACACCAAATAACTTCTAAACGGGTAAAGTTATTGAAATAAAGTACCAATGAAAGGTTCTCAGAACTATACCGTATATAAGCTATAACCAAACATGCTAAAAAGATTTTCTAACATTTTTGAGATTCAAATTTAAAATTCTGCTGGTTTTTATGAATATCTGAAACCTAATGGCTTCGCAGAGCAAGCTTGATGAATAAATTTCAAAAACTGTTGAAAATTGATTGCACTCAGTTTTCATTAAAACATCTAGCACTACAGGACGGTGTGAATTTAAATTAGCGAATAAACAGAATGTATCAAACTGCGTGTTAACTATGGGGATCTCGCTTATTTGAAAAGATACAACGATGGTTAAATTAGAGAAAAGTTGTGGAATTTTATGCCCGCTAATAATCTATAACTATATCTATCTATAACTCTTTGTCTTTGATGTTACATATTTCTAGTTAACGCATTATTAGGACACTTTTTCATGTTAAATCTAAATTTTTGATCAGATTTGATATAACTGTTACCAGGTCGGCATTTTAAATTTTTTCATACTTAAATTGAGTTTTTAATTTTTATTTCAACGATCTGTCACACTTTACATTTTGTTTAAGTTTTAAACATTTTATTACAGAAAATAAAAATTTCATAAGAGTGCCATAGAAAGACCACGTCATTTAATTTAATTTGAATAAAATTAAAAATGGAAGTAAAACAAAACACAACTTTTGTTTACTTTTCCCTGTAGATGCATTAGGTACGCGAAAATTTCAGCTAACTTTGTTTTGAGCGTAGGCAGTAGGTTATGTTATTTTTTATAAAAACAAATGAATGACAACTTTTCTAACATACACAACTGAAGCTTTTTATACATTGCAGAACCCCCAAACATTACTATCAATTTAAATCAAGGCATGTTTTCATTACAAAGTACTATAACGAGCAAGTAAAAATGGCAAAGACCGTTCGTTATCTTAAAGTTGGGGATCTCAATATTCCTAAATAAACGTTTCTGTTTGCTAGACCCTCAGGAGCTACCAAACCCTCTTCATGAAGTTTCAAAACGCTCTTTTAAGAGCATATTTTGAACATAAAAATTATGTTACGTGATATAAACAATTAACGATTTGTTTTATTACATCAAAACAACCATTCCAAATGAAATATTGTTTTACTATTTAATAAACATTTATTGACATCAAAGAAATATAGTTTCACCTCAGGAAATTACATTGGGAAGCCAAAAATTGTTTTATTGGCGTCAATAAATGTATTTTGACGATAAAAGAATCTTGGATGTCATTATTTGTACTTATTATAATTTTTATAAAAATTATAAAATAACATGCGATGCTCTAGTTAATGTTAAAACAAATTATTATAACATTATAACAAGTTTTATTACTCAAATAATTTTAGCCAGGTATTTGAGGTACAGTGGTGGTAACTCAGAGGGTAGGCGCTTAGCCTCTAACGCTAAGGGTCTAGGGTTCGATTCTCCGCCGAAGCCATGCAGCAAAAAAAAGCTACGCCGCAACTCGCCACTCACATTCCCCAATTCGGTGTAGGCAGCCGTGGGGTCTTAATGCCTGAAACTTTCTCTGATATTTAGTCGTTCGGATTCAACGTTAAACTGTAGGTCTCCCCGAACTCCATTTCAGCGCTAAGGAGATGACGTGGAAGAGAAGAATGCCGATGCCCAGCAGTTGGACGTGAAGGCTGATTGCGATTTGAGGTATTGTCTCCTTTGTGGCATTGCATCGGTACGTCAGTAGTTTAGTACGGAATTGGTCGCGAAGTTGGTTGCACGTGGATCACACAACTCTAAACAAGTGTATTATGTTGCTTTGCTTATATAGTCAGCCTACAAACAAAACATATAGTGAGAAATAATACGAGTTATAATACATTCTATTGAAGGTTGATTTACTTTTGAATAATATTTCCACAAAAACAAAAAAAATACTCATTTAAATTTAAATATTGTCATTTAAAACAATAATAACGTTTTTATATAAAAATAAATTAGAAATTTATGAAATTTCCTGCGGTTCGGAACCCGCGTTAAACAGTAGGTCCTCTATGTGTGTGTGATTCATAAAGCACGCTCACTACAGGCATAGTAGAGAAAGTCACCACGCTCTGTCAAGAGCAAAAAACTCCGAAGAATAGAGATTATACCAACATATTCTTGTTTGTACGTTATTTGCTATTTACAACCTTTTGGACCGGTTTCGAACTTGTTCATTAATAAAAAGAAATGCACAGGTTGCCAGCTCTCAAATTAAGCGTTTGCTAACACACACAACGTCATATATCGAGAAGTACTTGGCATATCGACTTGATTTTCTTTAAGCAGATGCATCTGCGCTATTTATGACTTTATATTAATTTTCAAAAAGAAACTGTTTTTACTCAAAGAAATTACGAATATGACTGTTTACTTTCGATGTAGTGAATTTTTTATTTGTATATTTAAACGTATACATGCACATACAGTGAACAAAATTAGGAATATATCTTATGAAATATTGTAAAGCAAAAAATATACAGGGTCGCTATTATGTATGGGACCAAAGCCCCCCTGGTCAAACGGTTTGAGATATGCGTTTCATATTTGGTATATGTTAATTTGAGGTTATTTTGCATATTCTAAAAGAAAAATTTTTTTTGCATATAGTCTTGAATTTTTTTTTTAAATAGCAACGTAGACTGTGTGATACATCAATAGAAAGCTTATTTTTTTCTCTTTTCAGAAATTAATTTTAATTACTATTTGTGTTTTGTTTATTTATGGCGTTTTGCTAATGCAAGGGTTACTACATTTAAGTAAATGTGCAGTGACGAATTAACCAAGTACACCAGCTCGAAGTAGGTCGCTCCATCTCCGTTTGCGGAACTGCTGTACGGATGAAAAAAAAGGTTCTTTTCAGAACCACGATGTTGTTTAAAAAAAGAATTTTCCTGAAAAAAAAGTTAGTCCTAAACGATTTAAGCATGCCTCCAATGTTTTTTTAATTTTTCTGCGTTATTTTCTTATGTAACCCTATACATGTTTAATATTTCTGAAAAGAGAAAAAAAATAAGCTTTCTATTGATGTATCACACAGCCTAGGTTGCTATTTAAAAACTTCAAGATGGCGGACCCGCTTAAAAACTATATGCAAAAAAAAATTTTTTTTTCTCAAAATAACCTCAAATTAACATATACCAAATATGAAATGCATATCTCAAACCAGGGGTTTGACCAGGGGAGCTTTGGTCCCATACATAATAGCGACCCTGTATATACAGGGTGTGTATAAATTGGCGAAAGAAGTGCACGTGGCGATGTTAGTCATAAAATTCGAGTCGAAAATTTTAATACCAAAATATTGAACTTCAAAGTTTGAAAATGAAGTCTTTTAATAAGTGTTTTAATTCATTATCTGTTGACAGAAAGAGCTGCAAATTAGAAGAAGTAAGAATTGTAATAAATATTTTTTCAAAGATGTTGTTTTTCAGCCCCAAAAGCGTGTTTTAAACATTTCTTCGTTAACTTATTATTGTAAAAATACATATGGCAGCATTGTAAAACAATATTCGTTCACTAACAATAGATTTTACGTTCAATGATCCTTAGTTACCGTGCATTATAACAAAACACCTGTGGTGTGTGGATCCAATGTTGTCAAATGTACGTTCCTTTAAAATGGTTGCTGGGGACAGAGGAAGCATTGTCCAACATTTTGGTATTAAGATTTTCGACTCAGAATTTTATGACCAACATCGCCACGTGTAGTGCTTTCGCCAATTTATACACACCCTGTATACTGCATCGTGAAGCAATTCAAAACTCATAAAACCAGCATGAGATAGATACTGTATTGTATAGGGAAATTCACAGGCATGTTTCCTTGAAAGCTGTCATAAATAAAAACCCTGTCATCGCCAATTATTCAATAAAGGGCGGGCAGTATTTAATAAACAACCCTCTTCAAGTTTATTGCTTGTTTTTATCTGCAAAAAGCTTTTACGTATAAATTCCGCTCTTTTATGCAGGTGTTCAAAATGCAATAAAAATTGTCAACACCAAATATTTAACCATAAGAAAAGAGGGCTGCAGCTGCAAATTATTTCTTGCGTGCAACCATTGTGCAACCTTCCTTTTGTGCATTTCTAAGAATCACGGTTACCTCTTCAGGGGCATACCAGCAATTACACAATACTTTGTTAGTTTTTTTTTGATTTATTAGCTTAAACTCGACCCAATTGTTGCGAATTTTGAAATTATCGACCATAATGGTAATTGCATCAATTGCATGGCCTCCATAAAATTTGTTACGTATTGATGGCTGTTTGCCACTGAAAGTGTAATTATGAAATTATATAAATAATTACTATCGTATTAATGCTTCTAAAGATGCAATCAAATTACGCAACCAAATACCTACTTTTGATGGTTAAGGCGCTAAATCGATTGGGTTTACTGAACAAAATTCTTGTCCGTAATTAATTTATTTTTGGAATTATCACGCGGATATATTTACGGAGACATACTGTATAATTAAGCTTTGTTATTATTAAATACACTGGAGAATATTACCATAAATATATGTTTTTATGTAACTAAATCTTTCATTAAATTGCTTTGCAAATCTCCAAAATCTTGAGACATGTTATTATGATTTGCAACAGATCGGCGAGGCTGTGGGTATTTACCATTTACTCAGTGCCTTACAATTTTAAGTATTCTCTCACTTTTTGACGTTAGACAATGAGCAATTATGCCTAGTTAATAATGGTGCTAGGAAATAACTACTAGAATCAACGTTAATGTTCCAAATTATTAGTTCAACAACAAATACGTAACTCTGAATTCATCTACTAGAAGGTAACTGTCAAATACTTACCTTAATGAAGCTTCTGTGAAATTTATTTTCCTTTCGCTAGAAGTAAGCGTTTCTTTACGGTTTTACTTGCTAATAACGGGCGAAGCACTTCACCTGGACTTTCCTATACTTCAACAATCTTTAATCTTTCATATTTTGAAAACTATTTTAATCAGCGATGTATTAATAAAATACTTTATAGCGCCAATAATATTTATTTATTATAACCTTATACGTATTTCAGCATATAGAAATACGTATAAGGTTTAAATATTGTTGAAGTATTCATCTTCTTTTTCTTTCAGCATTGTAAAACAATATTCATTCACTAACAATGGATTTTAGTTCAATGATCCTTAGTTACCGTGCATTATAACAAAACACCTGTGGTGTGTGGATCCAATGTTGTCAAATGTACGTTCCTTTAAAATGATTCCTGAGGACAGAGGAAGCATTGTCCAACATTTTGGTATTAAGATTTTCGACTCAGAAGTTAATGACTAACATCGCCACGTGTAGTTTTTTCACCAATTTATACACACCTTCTATATGGCCATGATTTTGATGGAACAAATTTTTAATCAAAACGCTGCAACGCACACACTACCCACTACTATTACGCGCAGACTGCGTCCAATTCCTATACATCTAGGGGCACGTTTTTAAAGCAATTGCTACAGGCAACTAAAACATGCCATCACCGTTTTCGTTTTCCGTTAAATCATAAAATTCAAAAAACACTTTCAGTGAGAACACTTTAAGAAGTTTCACTTAGAACTTGAGACATTTTTAAAAATTAATTATAATACTCGTTTATGAGATAATTGAGGTTTAAGTAAGTGATAACTCACGCTGTATAGAGATGATAATCAGTACATAAAATTAAGCAAGAGTGTGAAGAAGCAATATTGTTGTTAAGACCAAATAAATTTCCCTGTCCTTGCTCTGGTGGTTATCCCGTTTATTTAAATTTTTATAAAATCGATAATTCTCCCGCGTCTGAGCTAACAATGCGATAAGTAAAACCATCTAAAGATAAAAGAAATGGAATAACTTTTTTAACTTGAGCTAACTGTTCAAAACAATTCTAAAGTATTTGACGTTCTCTTACACACCGCAGTTTTATTTTGTGAGTTGGTTTAGAATTGTTTACCATTTTATATCATATCCCTTTTTGTATTCATTGCAACAATGTGTTTAATATTGTTGAATGTGTATAATTTGAAGAAGATTTAAAAATTATGCAGCTAGTAAAAGAACGAATATTTATTTATCGAACTAAATTCATAAACTGTAAATTTCTTTTTATAAACTGTAAAGACATTTTTTTTGATAAGGAAAAAAATTATGATTTTTTCTTGCTGTTGCTACGTGGCTATGAGAGAATTTGTACAGAATAAGGGTATATACCAACGTTTTTGTGTTTTTAAGAAGTTGACTCACTTTAAGTTACATATTTTTATTTATAAATTCCAGCTTTACTTCGTTAAAGTTATTTCCAAAAAGATGGTTTACCCATGGGAAGTCCAATTTCACCTCTTTTAGCTAACATATTTATGAAAAATCTAGAAGATCAAATATTCGAATCAAATCAATCTGAGAAAGTTATACTTTGGTTTAGTTACCTATGTTGATGACATTTTAGCATGTTTTAATAGTTCATTTGATTTAATTAATGAATTTTTAATTTTATTTAACATCTTGCACCTAAAAATAACATTTACACAAGCAACTGAACAAAATAAGTCTATTAACTTTTTAGATTTAAACATAAAAATGAATTCAACTAATAAATTTGAGTACTCAGTTTATAGAAAACCTACACAAACAGACATTACAATACCACACGATTCTTGTCACCATAAAACACATAAATTAGCAGCATACAGGTCCCTGATACATAGGGCTTTGACGGTCCCTTTAGATGAAATTAATTATAATAGAGAAATTTCAATTATTAAACAAATTGCATACAGTAATGGTTATAATACTAAACTTATTGATACATTAATTAAAGAAAAAGATTATAAATTAGCCATTCAAAAAATTTATCCGAATACCCTAACTTCGTTCGATACAATTAAATATGCTTCGATCCCATATTTTGGTGACAAATCAGAAAAAGTTGCTAAAATTATAAACAAAACAAATAAATATAAAGTAAGTTTTAAAACAACTAGAAACATCTTAAAGACTTTGTTTAATGCAAAAACAGACGATTTGCTAAAATCAGGCATTTACAAATTAAATTGTTCGCATTGTAATTCGGTTTATATAGGCCAGACTATTAGAAATTTTGATATTAGGTATAAAGAACACGTACGTTGTTACAAATACAAACACCCACATAAATCCAACTACGCTAAACACTTACTAGAACACAATCGTTCAATGATATCCAATAACACCATAATATGTTTACACTTTTGTGATGATAAACGTAAATTAGATATACTAGAAGCTTTTGAAATTCACAAACATTTAAAAACTGTACCGTTAATGAATGAGCAAATTGATCTGTTAAATTCTCCTTTACTGGACATTTTGGAATAAGAAATCAAGTCATCTGCAGACGATTACCGAGATCAAGTCACCAAGTTCTATTGATATAACAACACTAACTGTTTACTTTTTCATATAACCTTTGACAATGGCATGTAAACATGCCGAAATACGTATAAGGTTAAAATAAATAAATATTGTTAAAGTAATTAGGTATTTTATATACAGATACTCATTATATATTTCCAGATTACCTCTGTTAGTTTTAAATTTTTAAATCCTTATTCATGAACTTTAATGTTTTGGTAAGGCTTGAGTAAATGTCGCTTTTATATACACTAAAACATATGTAGGCCAAAACTACATTTATTTATTTCCAATAAATAAAATTGGACGATGAAATACTCTGTAAATTAAACTAGATTATACTCAGTTATACCGTTATAAATTAGATTATGCGCTCGAGATCTACACACGAATTCCTCTGATTCGATTCATTCCGGGTGAAAGCTCTGCTCGTTTTTTTCTCGCAAGGCAGCGGGAAAACAGCGAGGCACAACCCGCTAGAATGCCGTCTTTGTGGCAGAAGTATAACAACTATACCGTGGTTCGGACCCCCCGCTAATATGTAGGTCCTCTGTGCCTGTACATGTGTGCTACTTAACAAGCGCTAACATACGCACAGAAGCGGAAACGAAAGCAGCCAACGCTTAGTAACAGCTGGTGTGGCACTATGACAAGAAGAGATGATATTTAAAAGTTCAGTAATGGTCCGCCCTATTAGGCAGGGTAGGCCCCTTCAGGGCAGCGCTAAGCGGGTGTTAAAGGGGTGCACAGAACCCGAGCGGTAGCACCCCAGGGGCAGCAAAAAACCGGAATGCAAAATATAAAATTATTAAACAAAACTGGTACTTAATAAAATTTATAAACAATATTTTTTGCACTAAAAATAAAAAAAAATGTATTGATTTACTGCGAGTGTAACGTCTGCGAAAGCCGAAAACTCGTTGACCAATAATTGTAGTATTGAAGTTCGTACTATTAATTAAGTGATGGGCATTTTCGAGAAATTTTTATCACTATTTATTTTTAGGTATTTTAGGGCGGAAAACTGTAAAATAAATTAAAGAGAATTCCAAGTTATTGTCCGAATTTTGGGTCAATAAATGAACAGATCTCTAAAATACTAAAACATAAATTGCAACGAAATTGTTCAAACATTATTAAAATAATAATTATATATTTTAAAAATAATACGCCATATGAAGATGCGAATGTTTCGAAGAGGCTCTGAACCATTCGTATTAAATCTTTTTCATCTTGTAAATAAGTTAGCAATAACTCATAACTCCCAAACGGATGGTCCGATTTTGATAAGCTTTAAAATGTAGAGGTATATCAAAAATTCATTGGGAAAATAAACCTAAAAAAAATCTGAGACCGGAAGCACAAGCTAGACCTGTTTTTGACAGCATTTTTTTGGAAATGAAATGTTTAAAATCTAAAAAAATGAAATCTCGGGGAACATTCAACGCTTTTTTGCCGAACGTCTAGCTTCGAAATGGCAGCCGCTACGATTTTTTGAAGTTTTTGACTTTTAACGCTTTTTTACTCAAAAACGAGTTGACAGATCGGGATCAAATTTCTTGTCGCAATAGCTCTATACAGATACAACGTAACTGTGCGCGAAAATCTTTGAACAAAAAAATAACCATGAAGTGAAAAATAAGTTCAAAGTTTAAAATATTTTCAAAAAAGAATTGCTCAAAAACTGGCCACATGATTCTTTTTTTTTAAATTGTGTAAACTAATAGAGCTATGGTTAAACTACAGTTTGGTTCGTGTCCCAGACCGATAATTTCTCTAGGACACTTTAAAACGTGCCAACAATAACATAAACGGTGATAGATGTCCATAGAGACATCTAACGGGCGTCCAGAAAGTCTTTCAGTCCTGGGCGGCTATGGATTGTATAACGTATGTCTTTAGATATCTTTGTCGAAATTCTTGTTTACACGCATTGATGGAATAATTCCAATTTCCGTTTCCTAATTGTTGACCATTGCGAAAATAATATTTCACAATAAAGGTTTTTTGTTCTTGCGTAAACATTTTATAACAAGAAATATGTAGAATGTAAATAATTCAAAATAAAAACCTTTTAATTTAAATTGACTTTGACTTATGTCAAATAAATTACTTAGATATGACTGAATAAAAGACATGCGTTATACAATCCATAGCCGCCCTGACTGAAAGACTTTTTGCACACCCGTTATATGATCTACGGTAAGAGAATACAGCAGTAAAGCTACAATCCACAGAAAAATTGTGAGAACCGGCTAAGCTGGTATCAAACCGCCAGGTAGCGCTCTGGGTACGAATACGAACTGCATCGTAATAGATCTATTTTGATGCAGTTCGCATTTGTATTCATACCCAGGGGGCCATCTGGCGGTTTGATACCAGCTTAGCCGGTTCCTACAATTTTTCTATGAATTGTAGCTTTACTACGTAAATCTCTCACATAACAGCATGTAGATGTCTCTAGGTACATCTATCGCCGTTTAAGATTTCAGCAACAATTCACAGTTTTTACCCATGAAAAAAATATATAGAAGGTTGATATAGCTTGATAAATAAATGGTTGTAGAAAAAAAGGTTAAAAATCATATTAATAAAATGCTGCTTCTACTAATTGACAATTTAGGTAAGCAAATTGTAGGTCTAACTGCAATTAAAAAAATAATAACGTCATTCACGTATTCGCTAATTAGAAATTGTATAAAATGAAGCAAATTTGTTCTTAAACAATATTCAAGTCTTGAGTTATTCAAGTTTCAATACATTATTCTATTAGAGACTTTGGATAAAATTAAGTATCCCTCTTTCATCTAAAATGTAGGAAAATAGAAATACACAATTTCGGAATGTAGGTTAACAAGACCGTAGAAATCAAAAAGTACCAAAACAAAAAGAAAAAAAAATATGGTGGAAAACAGAGCTACAAAAACAATTAAAATAAGCTGTTGTAACTTAGCTGTACTGACCCACGCGACTAGTGCTCCTGTCATATCCCTGTTAACTAGTGCGCTTTGCGGCGTGCGCTTTAAAGTGCCGCTACAACGTTAAACAAATCTACTTTTGCTGACACAATAAGTAACAAGTATGGAAAAATCTCGGTAAAGTGCTTTGCCAATTTTTTTAAAATTGGTACTATTTTTTTGGGCCTAGCGGGCGGTATAGTAGTGATTAGGGTGTTTGGCTTTAGAACTACTTTGTCAATGGCAAGTGGGTTCGAATCCCCTTTTTTCTGAACATAACATGTTAGATGGGGACTGTAAGACGTTAGTAGTTAGAACCCCCGTAAGGTGCCACAATTAACTAACTTTTTCTTGCCAATTTTAACACAAATTTTAAGATAATTAAGTTCCATTTCAGATTCAGTTCAATCATAAGTTCAAATCACCTATACCCTAGGAAATAAAGACATAAGATTTGGGGAAATTTAGACCGATGTGGGGGTCAATTTCCTATAAAAAAATGAATTAAGAAGACGTCTGGTGCCGAAACGGTAGGGGAACACCCCCGTAGGTAGCACTATATTTTTCGTTTGCTAGGGTCTCGTAGAAAATTTTTATTTAGGCCGAAAATGATTGGATTTTTGATTTTAATATCAGGGTCGACGGGTAATTGAATTGTATCTAACGGCCTAGCACATTATTTTGATTGAAGTGGCCGTATGTCTTTCAAAATGACGACCAAAGTCAAAATTAATTATTTTTCATGAAAAAATGGTTCTGACGTCTATTTTGGACCACTTACAGGTAATAAATGTTTTAGACTATTGGAAACAATTCAATTTCCTGTCTATCAGATATTAAAATTTGAAATCCGATTATTTTGGGTAGAGAATAAAACTTTCTATGAAACCGTTGCATAATAAGTTATTTGAATTTAAAAGCTTTGACAGGCCGTTTAGGCCCATTGCTCGACAATCTTCCTCCATGCCTTCCTGTCTGTGATTTTTTCTCTCCAGTCTTCTATCCCTTTACTTGCTAAGTCCTCTGTCACTGCGTCTCTCCATCTTACCCTCGGTAGCCCTTTTCTTCTCGTTTCCTGCCTTCTTCCATCTAACAGAATCTTGGTACTCCTTCCCTCCGGCAGCCTCCATACGTGCCCCATCCAGCTCAACCTTTGAGCCTTCATAAAGTTTACTATATCGGGTCCTCCATACATCTCCAGTATTTCTGCGTTTGTTCGCCTTCTGCAGCCCTCGTCTGTTTGTACGCCCCAAAAATTTTTCTAAGCATTTTTCTCTCCCACCTGCTTACCATGTTTTGATCTACTACACGCATTGTCCAGGTCTCACACGCGTACGTTGCCGTGGGTCGTATGACGGACTTTTATAGCCTTAGCTTAGCTTTTCGCGACACTATTTTTGAACTCAACACTTCCCTTAGCGCGCCCGCACTTCTATTTGCTTTTACTAATCTCACCTTTACTTCCTTACTGTAGTCTAAGTTTTCCGTAATGATAGTTCCAAGGAAAGTAAATTCCCGCACTTTTTCTATACAAAGCTCTTTTCCATTTATCGCCTTTATTACTATATCGTTCATTCCATTGCTGCTATTTTTGCCACTTAGCTGCATAACTTTTGTCTTTTCAGTATTAATCGCCAAACCCACCTTTCTTGCTTTATTTTCGAAGATTTTCACTTTTTCTTGCAATTCCTTCAATGATCTTGTTACTATCGTCACATCATCAGCGTACGCGAGGACTTGGTGGTTTTTGGTTTTAATTGATCCACTCCTATTCAATTGGCTGTTTCGGACAACTGCTTCTAACACTATGTTGAATATAGTTGTTGAGAGGGGGTCTCCCTGCCTCAGTCCCGTTTCTGTCTTAAAGCTAATTGATAGCTGCCCGTTATACCTCACTTTATTTTCCGTATTTGACAATCTTTCTTTGATTAGCTTCCTTAACTTTTTGTCTACTTTGAATGACTTCAAGATCTCAAACATCTTCCTCCTGTTAATAGTGTCATACGCTTGTTTGAAATCTATGAAGATTGCGTACATCTCTATATTATACTCGTAGCCCATCATTTGAATTTTTTTTATCGTGGCTATCTGGTCTATTACAGACCTGTATTTTCTAAACCCACATTGGTACTCTCCACATACCTTTTCCGCATATCGCTCCATTCTTGCTTACATTATCATTGCTACTATCTTGTATGTTGTGTCCAGCAAGGCAATTCCCCGGTAATTCTTACATTCCGCTTTTTCCCCCTTTTTGTGGATCGGGACAATTAATGACCTTTTCCATTCCTGCGGTATTTTTTCCGTTTCGTAAATCATCTTTATCATCTTCCATATTTCGTCTTCCAGTACCTTGCCCCCATATTTGATAAGTTCTGCATAAATTCCATTTTCTCCTGCTGATTTCTTGTTTTTTTGCACTTGATTGACTTTAGCTACTTCTTCTTTTGTGGGAGTTTCTTCTCCTTCTCTCACCGCTACCCTTTCTTCTCCTCCACTTTCTTGCCCTACTTCTTGTTCCTGCTCCACTTTTTGGTTTAGCACTAACTCAAAATGTTCCCTCCATCTCTCTACTATGCCTTTGTTGTCTCCCACTAATTATCCGTCTTTTCTTTTTAAAAATATTGCCTTTACTTGGTACCCTTTTTTAATTCTTTTGGCATCTTGGTAAAAATTTCTTATTTCTTTTCTCTTATATTTCTCTTCCATTTCCTTTAATTTATCTTCTTGGTATTTTCTTTTTTGGTTTCGTAATATAGCTTTCGCCTCCTTTTTTTGTTCTCTGTATTTCCTTTTCGTTTCTTCGGTGTGTTGTTGTAACATCTGTAACCAGGCTTCTCTCTTCCTTTTTAAAGCTCCTCTACACTTCTCATTAAACCATGTCTGTTTCTTTTTTACTTTTTGCCTTTCTAGCACCCTTTCCCCTGCCTTCTTAACCGTTTGTGCTATGAGCTCACACTTACTTCCAATTGTTGCTACCTCTTTCGTTAATTTCATTTTGATATAAAGTCCTCTTTTCTTTCTTCATTAATTCCTCCAGGTTTAGTTGTTTCCTTTTCTCATTCTTCCTCTCTAGTTTGATTCGTCTCGTCCTGGTATTCTCCATGTGCCTGTTTGGATTTTCTTGTGGTTAAAGAATGTGCTCATAATTTTCATCGTTCTGCCTGCCGCAAAATTTATTAGCCTTAGCCCATTATCGTTAGTTTCAATATGCTTGCTGTATCTCCCAGTTATTGGTCGGTATCCACTTTATCTGCCTATTTTTGCATTACCGTCCCCCAGCACTATTTTTATATCGTCTTTTGGTAATTTGTCGTACACCTTCTCTAACTGCTCGTAGAAATCATCTTTTAAATCCTCCTCTTTCTCCTCTGTTGGTGCATGTATATTTAGTAAGCTAATCTTGTTTTGATTTGGTTGTACTTGTATGTAATAAGTTATTTACTGTTCCTAAACAAACAAAAGTTTAATGAACGAAGAACTTCGCCTGGATATTCCTATATATTTAGCAATTGTTACTTACCATGTTTTCAAAAGTATTTTAGTATTGACGCCTTACGCGCCAACAATTACTATAGTAAAATCCTAGAGCGGTAGGCGTTTCGTGTCCGTAATAATTTTTAATCATGAACTGTTATTGATTACACTAAAGCTGTACGGACGTTTCATCCCAAATGTTAAGAGCAACTTGCAGGGAGAAATGTCGCACTTGACCGGCAAATGCTTAAACTGCCGGTAAAAAGAAAATGACATATTTGGAACACTTCACCCTCATTAAAGCCTCCCCCCGTAAGAAAGTGTTTCCCATCGTTTTAGCTTTGCAATTTTTTTTGTAATTTAATTTCTTATTTGTGTAATCCATCCCCAAAGTTTGGTTCCGTTTTTTTTTAATTTCCTCAGATTTGAAGGGTCTGGATTGGATAACAAATTGGGAGGGTGAGTTACCTCACGCGCACTTAGGCCACATTAAGTAGGCTTATTCTCAAGGTGCAAAAAAATCACGATTTTCATTTAAAAAAATCAAAAATATTGGTTTTTTGATTTAAATCAAGATTTTTTTGATTTAAATCAATTTTACTGGTTTCTTGAATCCTGTGTTTATCTTTATCGAACAGTAAATGTTTTTGAGTTTTCCGTCCACATCTGTGAATTTGTAATACGTGTCAGACTAATATGTTTAAATATACCTAAGTAAAGGAAAAGTGAAACACAAACGGGAATTTATTTTGTACATCTGTACGTTACAGAAATTAGTTTTAGACTGAAGACTTCTGTCTGGTGTTTTATTTCGTTATTTTAACAATAAGTGCAATGTTGTATTTTACGACTAATTTCATGCTATGAGCATGGGCCATGTAATTCTTAGAATTGACCATTTATTTTATGTTTAATTTGTTTTATTTTTAATAAACAATCATTCATTTGCGTTTGATACTAAACTTGTAATGACTTTTTCGCATTTTTTGTTTTTCTACAATAAACATTTGACAAATTGACGTTTTTGATTTAAATCATTGATTAAAATAAAAAAATCGCAATGATTTAAATCGCGATTTAAATCAAGTTGATTTAAATTTTCGCACCCTGCTTATTCTGCTACCTCCTTAGCAGCTTTCCAACCTCTTGGATGTACTTGAGGACATCCGCAATTTTGAAGGGTTTTTGTGTCTTAATTTCTTTGGTTACTATTATATTATTATAAACAGGACACATGACTGTTTTTAAAATAATTTTCCTAAATTTGCAATATGCAAATACCGAACTATTTTAAAATAAAAAATGGAGATTCTTCTACCTATAGAATGATTTCTATTTTGAATAATAAATTTGAAAGGTGACATAATTTATCTCATATAAAAGTATCGCGCAGTCCGCTCAAATCCTCAAATCACATTTGAATGCCTTTAGCGTTTTGCTTCCACTCGATAAGGCATTTTCAGGTAGTTTACAGCTAAACCCGTAATTGAATTTGTCAAAACGTTACAACAGCTCAGGCTTCGAGGATTAGACGAGGGTTCGATACGTTCTGAAGAGTGTGGAACACTGCAGGTGACAATCAGCGAACCGCAAATACATGACAAAAGATTTCTTTCTTTTCTTTTTGATATTTATTTCGGTTTTTTTATTCACCGTCGCAATTTTATGTATTTTCGCTGATGGTGCTTAATGTTTAGGATTATTAATATACCTGTAGGGAATTGTCTGTGATCAGTGGCGTAACTACCGTGAGGCAGAAGGGGCAAAGGCCCTCGGGCGCGAGACCTTAAGAGGCCCTGCCACCAGCCACGAGTTTTTATTTTGTTTTATTTCTCTATTACGAAGTTTTTTCAATAAAAATTTTTGATGTCTTCATTATTATATTCAACAAAAAAACATTTTAAAGTCCATGTAAGTATGTACTTATACAATGAAAAATACTGAAGTGAAATTATATTTAGTAATAACACAACACCCACACTTTTTGGTACCGACCCAGACACATTAACTTCAGAAAATTCAAGATTTGCTGATCTAAATTAGACACGGCTTTAATATACAGGGTGTTAATGAATTGTAGGGACAAACTTCTAGGACTTGCAAAACACCACAAAGCAAACAACTTTTGTTAATAAATGTGTGGTCAAAAGTCTTTCCTTTAGAAAATAGAGCCTCTTAAAGATTCTTTAAGAAGTACCTAAAAATAGGCAACTCAAATTGCATTTTCAATTATTTTACACAGGTCACACGGAATTAAAAAAAACTATTTAGACATACATGCATTCAAATAACGTCAATTTTGACACAATTCGATATTTTTGTGATTTTTTTTTGACTTTTCTTGCATTCATTTCTTTCTGTGCCTTTTATAATTCGTTTTTTTCGTTCTGTGATTTTTTTGATAATTATTTTCTTCGTTATTTTCGTTCTGTGTTTCGTATTTTTGTGTTATGGCGAATTATACTTTTGCCGAACAGCATGACATGATGTTCATGTATGGAGTTGCTTGGGGTAACGCACGCGAAGCTGCTCGCCTGTAGTTTTACGTCGGCTACAGGAGGAAGGTACATTCGTTGTCAACAGACACAACTGCAGAGCTACCAGAACAAGGCGAACGGTGGATTTTGAGAAAGAAGTTTTGGAGAGACTGGCTGAAAATCCTTCTACTAGTTCAAGAGCCATCGCTCATGAAATGGGAGTGAACGATGTTTCAGTATGGGAGGTACTACATGAGCAGCAGCTACATCCGTCCCATCCACAGAAGGTACAAGCCATGGTTCAAGCAGATTTTTCCAGAAGGGTAGAATTTTGCCAGGAAGTTCTGCGGCTGTGTAATGAGGATCCAGAATTGCAAGTGAACGCTCTGTTTAGTGACGAGGCATCTTTTACGAAAGGAGGAATATTCAACAGTAGAAACAGACACATATGGGACGATGAAAATCCCCATGCTGTGGTTCAAAAAGAATACCAGCAAAGATTTTCAGTCAACATTTGGTCCGGGATTGTTGGCGATAGACTCATTGGACCATATCTGCTACCCCAAAAGTTAACATGAGCCCTGAAGATGTCCCGTGGAACCGAGGACGAAACGTCGGCAGTTCATGCACCGATGACGCGGCTCCAACCCGGAAGCCTGTTAATAACAACGGCCGCGGAAGCCTGCAACTTAGATGAGCAATTTATTTAAATTTCTTTCGCCATGTCCTGCCGAACTTTTGGAAGATGTTCCACCTCAAATGTGGCTGCAGCACGATGGTGCACCTGCTCACTTTTCGGCGGAAGTCAAGGAATTTTTAAATAACATTTTTCCCAACTGATGGATATCGAGGAGGGCATGTGGCGTGGCCTCCACGTTTTCCTGATTTGACCCCACTTGATTTCTTTTTATGGGGTCATGTTAACACGTTAGTATATGCTACCCCAGTTGAAACTGTAGAAGAACTTACGGCGCGTATTCTTCCTTCATGTGAAGAAGTTCAACAGCCTCCTGGTATATTTGGAGCGGTGCGCAGGAATTTACTTCGTAGATGTGCTTCGTGTGTAGAAGTTGGGGGGCGACATTTTGAACATTTACTATAAATTTGTTAATTTTTGAATTAGTTATTGTAAATTTTTCTAAAAGTTGATTTTTGCTTTGTAATTTTGGTTTTTTCTATTGCTTAGTTTTGAAACATTTTCTTAATTAATTTATTTTAAATTTAATTTGAATTTGAAAAGTGGGAAAGAAGGCTTTATTTATCCTGTATTAATTTCCGTCGTTATGGAAACAAATAGTAGGTAGTAAATTGAGTTGCCTACATTTTAGGCGCTTCTTAAAGAATCTTCGACAAGCTCTATCTCTGAAAGGAAACACTTTTTACCACACATTTATTAACAAAAGTTGTTTGCTTTGTTGTGTTTTGCAAGCCCTAGAAGTTTGTCCCTACAATTCATTAACACCTTGCATTTATTACTTTATTACTGAAGTTTTTTTGAGGATGGGGCCAGGGCCCTTCAGGTATCTTGTCCCGGGCCCAAAATCTGAAGTTACGCCACTGTCTGTGATGCCGATGTTCAATCAATAATTTAGAAATACAAGCTTTAACAATTAACGAACGTCTGAAAAGGATCTCAATCCCATTAGTAGGTTGGTATTACGAGTTACTCGAAGGCGTTCGAGCTTTTTAACCTGAATAGGAAAAACAAAGCATGGGAGTAAAATTCGTTCTCCCTTAAATTCATCCCAGCAGGAAACAGAACGTTCCCTGTTGTTTCTATTTCCATTCCACGTCTTCCAATCATTATTGTCTTCCAACTCGTAAACTTTACCTATTACTATCAAACACAGGCTGCTTTAATCTTTTAACATTCCGTGATAGAATTGAAAATTCGATTAGAGCGAATCAGGATGGGAATACAAATGTTCTGGGAATGTTTATTTATTCCATATTATATTTTTCGATTCAAGTTTTACTGATGTATTTTTCAGGTTGCGTGGGTCCGTGCAGAAGACCAGACAATACTCAGCTTGCATACCAAAGTGGTTACGCACAATTCACGCATAAGCGTGACTCATGACAGTCAGCGGACGTGGCAGATACGCATCCGGCAACTGAAGGAGTCCGACCGTGGTTGCTATATGTGCCAAATCAACACCAGCGTCCTGAAAATTCAACAGGGATGCATCGATGTGTTTGGTAAGAAATTTCATTATTCATTATACATAGCTTTATTACATGGGGCGCGTTATGGGTCATGTGCCTAAGATGGGTTAGGGGGAAAGAGAGGGCAGTGGCATCCCACTGGATTTTGAACTGAAAAAGAAATTTGCACGAACATTTCTGGTACATACATATACTCTAGGTGTATATACAGAGCGAGCAAGAAAGGTAAAAAACCACGTGATCACGTAACATAGGCAACCCATTCTACAGAACTGGCCACCCTGTTTCAGGAAACTAAATCTGACAGTTGTTGCACGTACAAATTAGAGCACAGAAAACATATTTTCATAAAAAAATGAATTTGGCACGTCACACAATTTATAAACTCTGTAAAAGCATTTAATAAAGCTAAAGTAAATGATAAGATTTATTTAATAATATTATTGTAGAAAAACATATTTGATTTATAAATTACAATAGCTGCTCAAACTGCACGAACGTCAATGAAACACAATGACATTGCAAAAGGAAATCAGCACGGCAGGCAACATTGGAAAATGAAATTCACTACATTTAAACTAGTCAATGGACACGTGGTTCTTTACCTTTTTTGCTCACTCTGTAGCAACCTGTTACGTGGTTGGTAGAAGATGACTCAAGGGCAGGGGGAAGCCCCGTGGGCTTGCTACAATAACGAAACTTTTATGTGCGAGTGGCGAAACCGACAACTTAATTCAGGAAATTTCGCCTTGTTTATTTTACTTGAACTAAGATTTAAATTTTAAGGGATTCTTCCTTTCCTTGGGAGGGGGGGTGGGAATCTCCTCTGTCAAAACCCATAAAACATACTAACCAGTTTAGCTTGACCTTCACTTCTAGAAAAATTCCAATGGGCGCTTATGTTAGGGGTGTATAGTAGTTGAAGATTATTGCGCTACACTTTCTTTTTCGAATTGCAAAGATGGAAGATAGATATAAATAAGTTGCTTGCTTCTACAGGGCGAACAAAAAAACTTAATCAAGAGCGCCGTGGAAAAAACTGAGGGTCTTTCGTTGATTGGCCCTCAAATGGCATTATTTTGTAATGCAGATAACGCAAATTGTGTATCAATTTGAAACGGTTTACTTTCCACTATATTTATAAGCTCGCTCTGTACATTTAAACAAATATAGGTAGTACATATTTTGCAAAATTTGAGGTTTTTTATCGCAAATTTTTCATACACCCTAATATTGTTACAACGCTAAAAAATTATGCGCTTGAACACCGGAACAAATTTTTACATTTTAAATTTTGAAATAATGAAAACTAGCGGAACCCGTGGTCTACGCTCCACGCTTTTTTGAGTTTTTTTTTTTTAAATGCAAAAAGTAAACTGTGTTGAGTTGCACAACATGTACCGAATGTGTCCCGTAGTATTTTGTACTCTCAAATACGGAAAGTCGGCGACTGAACTAAACATACGTAACTACTCAGTAATCATGCAAATGTTTATTATTTTGTATTTATATCCCTATCATTAAATAATTTTTAAAATAAAAGTACCTACCCACTTTTCTTCAAAGTGCCACTGTTCGTTAGTGTTTCCAATTTAAATTTTCACATTTTAAACTCTTCAACTGAAGAAACAAATATCCGTCTTTGATTTTTAATAATGGTGATTGTGTATGGCAGGTCCGGTAAGGTAAGGTTGGTTTCATCTAAACTTTTGTAATTTTGAAGAGTAAATGGTAAATGATTGTAGGTATAAAGTAATTGTAGGTAATTAAACAACGTTTCCAGATGATATCTTAGCTGCAATGCAATTTTTCAATCTTATTTTTGTTATTTATGATTATTTTCGCGCACGGCATCGTTTACATGGTCTGACCTACATTGCTGTCCAGAGTTTTTGATACTGATCTGTCTTTGATCCTGCCGTGTAAATCAACACATTACGTCCCAATCATACACACAAACTGTAAACATTACATTTAACTTGCCTTTATCGAAAACTGTAGCGCACCAATAAATATGCGCCTTATATATTGAGCGCGTCATTATGTGGCTTCTAGTAGCGGGAGGTCCTCGTCACTAAACATTGTGTCAGGTGGAAGGAATCTTGATTAACGCTGTGTACTCTTTTTTACGTCAACAATAAATAAGCGGATAAAATAGGTAGCGTGGCGAGTTTATAGTAAATTCGGATCCTTTCTGTCTGTCTCAATGTTTAGAGACGACGTATACAGTAACATTCTTGACTTACTTTATTTATCTTCTAATAAGTTAGTTATTAATAATTCGTCAAGAAAAGCGTGTGGCGTAGCCTATGGGTTCTGCTACTTTATTGTAAAGTTTAGGACGCGCTTAACAAAGAAATATCATATTAACAATAAAATCAGCCGCAGTTAGCACTTGTTTATAAAAAAACGTGTGGCGTAGTCTATGGGTTCTGCTAATTTATTGTAAAAGTTAGGGCGCGCTTCACAAACAAATATTATATTAGCAATAACATCAGCCAATGATGTATACTGTATAAGAATGGTAAGAACGGAACTTACTACTGATTAGAAGCGATAAAAATGGGACAAACTTCTAGGGCTTGCAAAACACAACAAAGCAAAGAACTTTTGTGGATAAATGTGTGGTCAAAAGTGCTTCCTTTAGAAAATAGAGTCTCTTAAAGATTCTTTAGGAAGTGCCTGAAAATAGGCAACTCAAATTGCATTTTCAATTATTTTGCTCAGGTCATACGGAATTTTGAAAAAAAAACGATCTAGACATACATGCATTCAAATAACGTCAATTTTGACACAATTCGATATTTTTGTGATATTTTTTGACTTTTCTTGCATTCGTTTCTTTCTGTGCCTTTTATAATACGTTTTTTTCGTTCTGTGATTTTTTTGATAATTATTTTCTTTGTTATTTTCCTTCTATGTTTCGTATTTTTGTGTTATGGCGAATTATACTTTTGCCAAACAGCATGACATGATATTCATGTATGGAGCTGCTTGGGGTGACGCACGCGAAGCTGCTCGCCTGTACCAAGAACATTTTCCGAATAGGAATCATCCATCGCACAAGGCCTTTAGTGTAGTGTGCTTCGTGTATAGAAGCTGAGGGGCGACATTTTGAACATTTACTATAATTTTATTAATTAATTGTTGCTCGCTGTTAATTTTTGAATTAGTTATTGTAAATTTTTCAAATAGTTGATTTTTGCTTTGTAATTTTGGCTTTTTCTATTGCTTAGTTTTGAAACATTTTGTTAATTTAATTTGAATTTGAAAATTGGGAAAGAGGGCTTTATCTATCCTGTATTAATTTCCGTCGTTATGAAAAGAAATAGTAGGTAGTAAATTAAGTTGCCTACATTCAGGTGCTTCTTAAAGAATCTTTGAGAAGCTCTATCTCTGAAAGGAAACACTTTTGACCACACATTTATTAACAAAAGTTGTTTGTTTTGCTGTATTTTGCGAGTTCTAGAAGTTTGTCCCTACAATTCATTATCACCCTGTATAGTTATTGTAATATGTCTAGGGAAAAAACCAATTTTTTTAAGAATATAAGCTGTGATGTAAGTAATTATCAAAAGAAAGGTTGCTGAAGGAACTGGCCACGCGATGTTTTTGGATTTTGTAGACTCCTAGAACTAGCACCAATCGAATTGGTATCCCAGTCCAATGTTCTCTGTGTCGCCCTCTATGAAAATTTGAAAATTTAAAATTCATACCTCGTTATTTAATAAACGGGGGACGTAAAACTTTTTAAATTATAATTGTAAGTATTTTTGCTTAGAGAAAACGTAATTTTGGCAGCATTTTTGTTTTCAAATTTATGTCACGAAAACCACATTTTTCAAATGGCAGAAAATGCGTATGCATTTCGGTGCTGTTTATGCAAATACTTTGGGTAGCTGATGAGTAGTCGATTTATTTGGTTTGTTTTGTTAATTGGAAATGGATTATTCCACCACGGTTTGCTGGCAACGTCTAATTTGCGGATTTTTTTTAAAGTTGAGTAGCAACCCTAAAAATTATCTGCTCTCGATTTGGACTTGAAGTGTGCGTTAGGGAATTCCGTGTGCTATCTCATAAAAAAGTTGGTTTCGATATCCTAATGTACAGTTAAATGTATCTTCTTAAAGTTGTATATTTTCGGAGAACCAGTTCGACCAGTGGCGTTCATGAAAAGTTTGACAAATATGATTCCGGTTGTAAGTGTAACCAACACATATTATTGCAGCTAGGGGTTATCGCGTTTAGTTGACACAAACAGGTCGTCTTACTAAACTCACGTTCAGGATGCTCTTTATTCACGCTCTGCTCGTGTTTGCAGTGTTTGCATTGGACAGGCAAACATACAATATCTAGGATGACCAACAAAACACGTAAATCAAGCAAACTACATTGCTAACTAGCTGTGCAAGTCTTTCAGTTTGTACCTACTATAAACAGGCTCGTGCGCGAGTAATGAACTGTAATGAACTATTTAATCAGAAGCTTCTTAGAACAAAAGGATATCTTATTTCCTTTTAGATAGCATTTATTATATAAGCGTATTTCTGCACGTTGCAGTTAGTTAGTAAGTTTGAGCATTTGTAAACTGTTACTCTGCCAGTTTTTAACTCCGCTTTTGTCTGTATTTAAAAAAATAAAGTTTTTAAAAACAGAATTTGGTGAAACTAAATTATTTTTGGCGCAGTCGGTAGGATGCGTAAAGGGCACTAACCAAATTTTCAAAAATCAAAATTTTAAAGTGCACCTTGAGTTTTTACTCTTAGTTACGCATTCCTTTTCATCAACCACTCCCTGGAGATTCTGAACCTTCGGTGGACGACAAGCATCGCTAAAACCGAACAGAAGGAGATTCACATCTGGAAATCAAACGATCAACTCATCACGGACAAACATCGCCACGGTGAGCATCGCTGGTTCCCGCAACTCTAGCTATTGAAGCCCCTGACTATTGGAGTCAAAAATGCTGAAAGCATTGTAAGTAGAAAAATTTATTTTGCAAGTGAAACAGTGGCTTTTAAATTAAAATATATAAATAATTTACTAACGTAGATAAGTTAATTTAAGTGCATTTGTCAATAAAATCAATCTACACATCTTGTAATTGATAGACAATTCAAGCCAGTGATTGATTTATTGCCGATCATTGCAATTTAGTAATAAGTTCACTTGAACTCCTGTAAGCGTGAAATCTGGAGTGTTGAATAACAATACTTAATATACCATCCAGACGACTAAGAGTTCATGGTAGGAACCCTGAATTAGAATACTAACTTAAAACATCCCCTTAAAGAAAAAGTGCTAAACTTCATGAGTGATACCGACTCTGATCCCGAAATCGATCAAATTGAACCAAATCTTATCAGACCTATTCGATTTTACTTACGCCCACCTGTGTTAAACATGGAAAATCAAGGCGTTGCACCACAACCTGTTGTAGTAAATTACCCGCAAGGATTTCACATGTCCATTCTGAATGAAATTCCTCGGTATGAAGGCGACCCGACCGAATTAAGTGAATATATAAGAGCGGTCGAAGACATTTTTTCCCAATTTTATCAACCAAATGACCCCAACGCTTATATCAACAAACTCCTTTTATCAGCAACCCGAAACAGATTAAAAGGAACAGCTCTAGAAGTAGTTACCGGACAGACAATCTTATCCTGGATAGATCTAATAACAATCTTGATTGACAATTTCGGAGATCAAAGATCCGAACTAAATTTAGTTATTGATTTATCCAGACTCAAACAAAATCTTAGGGAACACCCTGTCAATTTTTATAATAGATGCCGTTCTTTACTGGCAATTCTAAATTCAAAAATATCGCTCACAAACGAAGATCAGGCAATCAAAAATTACCGCATAAATAATGCTAAAGCCCTAGCCTTAAAAGCATTCACAAGTGGACTTCTGGAACCACTCGGATCCTTTCTCAGATCGCGAGCTCCTTTTACTCTTGAAAATGCTTTGACTTTTGTTAAAGAAGAGTTAGATGTCAGGTATTTCCAAAATTCTCAAGCTAAACCCCAAATGTCATCCCAGCAACCCACTAAATTACCTCCAAAACCGCACCCTGCATTTCACAACTATCAATCTTCCTACTCGCAACCTCAACAAAATCACTTCCCACAATATACACAACAAAGACAACAATATCGACCTAATTTTACACCTGTAAGACAATTAAACCCCAATCAACCCCCTGCACAGTTTCCTGGCTATCAAAAACCCTTCGGTAAACCCGACCAAAATGTGTTTGCACCCAAGAAAAATTTCCAACATTCCACTAAACCGGAACCCATGCAAACCTCAACTATTAAGAAACGCCCAGCCTCTCAACAAGTGGGAAATTTCAGACAAAGACCTTTTAATCAAAATTTTCAAAATCAAGGCAATTTTCAACAAAGAAATAACCCCCCAAATTACTCCACGAATAACGGACAACGTCCAAATTACGTATCTGAAGAATTATACAATTTGACCACCGAACCCCAACAAGAATTAAACGACTTATACGATGATTATCTCACTGAAACCGATCACCCAGAGTACCCAGAAATGTACGACGAACAATCCAATTTTGACAATTACCAAGAATACGAACACGAGGATTTTCCGCTACAAGCCTCGGAAGAAACGACACAATAGAAAATTTTTTCATTAATCCTAAATCCAATCTACCATTTATTATCATTCCCCAAACTAACGAAAAACTTCTAATTGATACCGGATCATCAAAAACCATAATATCCCCCGAATTTGTTTTCAGAAATTTTCCTAACTCCGTCTATCACATAAACATAACCTAGTTGCTCACATTCCTTTGCCCACGCTTTTTCATAAATCAGGTAATCATCAAGTTTACCTCTACAATTTTCATGATGAATACACGGGCCTTATAGGATCAGACTTATTAGCCGCACTTCCTGCCAATATTGACTATAAATGGATGCATATCCAAACTGAAAATACTACTGTCCCATTCTTCTACAACCCATCTATGACAAAACAGCAGCAACAAAAACGTAACGAATGTAATTTCTTAAAACTTAAAGACCCTGAAAATACACTTTGTAGAAATATGATCCCATCTCGTACCGAAATGACCATCCGACTACCAGCTATTGGTAAAAATGGAAATAAATTATGCCCAAAAATCAAAATTTCTGATACCTTAACTATACCTCCAGCCATAGTGCATTTGCATAACAACTGGTTCACGACGACTGTATTAAACACCTCTGACAAGGAACAAGCTATTTACGTAGTCGACCCTTTATACCTAGAGGAATTCGATATTTCAAATACCAAATCAATATCAATAAATAACCACAATGTATCGATTAACAATGAAATTAACCAAGCCTCAAAAAAACAAATTTTGGAACAAAACCTAAAAACAAACTTACGATTAGATCACCTGAACGAGGAAGAACAAACTCTTCTTAAAAACCTTTGCTTTAACTATAAAGATATATTTTATACCCCTGAACTACCCCTGACCTCCACTAACTTGACTCAACATCACATTAGAACGAAAACCAATGACCCGATTTTCACCAAAGCTTACAGATACCCACACTGTTATCGAGTCGAAGTCAAAAATCAAATAAGCAAAATGCTTAAAGAAAATATTATCGAACCCTCAGAATCGCCCTACAATTTCCCAATTTGGGTGGTTCCAAAAAAAACCGATGCCTCTGGAAAACAAAAATTTCGTATCGTAATTGACTATAGAAAATTAAACGCTGAAACCATAGAAGACAAACATCCTCTTCCAAATATAGAAACTGTTCTAGACACTTTAGGACGAGCCCAATACTTTTCAACTTTGGATCTTGCCAGCGGATTCCACCAAATAGAAATTAAACCAGAAGATCGTGAAAAAACTGCCTTTTCCACTGAGGAAGGCCATTTTCATTTTAAAAGAATGCCCTTCGGATTGAAAAATGCCCCTGCAGCTTTCCAAAGAATGATCAACACTGCCTTATCAGGATTAGCACCCCTACAGTGCCTCGTTTATCTCGACGATGTCATAATATTTTCTACTTCCCTACACGAACACTTAAACAGATTAAAAAGCGTTTTTGAAAGATGTCGAAAAACCAATTTAAAAATTCAGCTTGACAAATCAGAATTTCTACACAAATCAGTCAATTATTTAGGACATGTCATTACACCCGATGGAATAAAGCCTAACCCCGACAAAATTCATAGTATCAAAAATTTCCCTCTTCCCAAAACTCGTACAGAAATCAAATCTTTTCTCGGACTTTTCGGCTACTATAGAAAATTCGTGAAAGACTTTGCCAAACTAACAAAATTCTTAACAGTGTGCTTGAAGAAAGATAACAAAATCATTCATTCGCAAAATTTTATTGATTCATTTAATCACCTAAAAACACTTTTGACCAATGAACCAATCTTAGCCTACCCTGACTTCGACAAGACCTTCGAATTGACAACTGATGCTTCGAAATTTGCCCTTGGAGCCGTTCTCTCTCAAAATTCTAAACCAATATGTTTTGCCTCCAGAACCCTGAACGAAACAGAACAAAAGTACAGCACAATTGAACGCGAATTACTCGCCATTGTTTGGGCCACCAAACATTTTCGACCTTATCTATTCGGTACCAAATTTCTATTATACACAGACCATAGACCTCTTATCTGGCTAAAAAATCTAAAGGAACCCAATTCTAAACTGACCCGTTGGGCCCTCAAATTAGAGGAATTTAATTTTGATATCCAATACCTCCCAGGTAAATCCAACAAGGTCGCAGACGCCCTTTCTAGAATTCAAATACACCCTACTTCTGTAAAGGATTTAACCCTCGAAATTTCCAAACAAAACTTAAATGAAATCCTACAACCAGAGCTTAACACCCCTGAACCAATATTAGATAATATCAGCATCTTACCTGAACGAGCCGATTCCCCTAACTTAGAAGACTTCATGACAATTCCTGTATTCATACCACCTTCTGAAAATATTGAACCTCTAAAAACGCATGACCAAATTATTGATAATGATTCTTTACCTGATACTGTGCACACACAAGCCAGCTCTACACCTGTTATAGATATCTCAGAAAAACCACTACAACATTTCAAAACTCAAATTGAATTTATTACGGCCAATATTCCCAAGAAAATCAAAATTACAACTTTTGACAACAATAAACACATCTCAGTATTCATTAACGAATCAAACAAAAGAATTAAATTTAACGAACTATTAATTGAACATTGCCAACCAAATACAGACTATTATTGCCATTTTCTTTCTGATCAATTATACAACGAATTTTCCCAATATGTTAATGACATAACCAATGACAACACACCCAAATTTCACCGATGTATGACACAAGTAACCTATGTCACTAATCCCGATGATCGACTAGAACAACTACGACTCTATCACGAAGGAAAAACCAATCATCGAGGTATTAAAGAAACTCTCGAACACATGCAAAGAAAATATTATTGGTCATCAATGCAGAAAGATATCGAAACCTACATAGATAACTGCTCCATTTGTAAAACTCAAAAATATAATCGACATCCTCTAAAACAACACCTAAATTTAACCCCTACAAATAACCGACCTTTTTACTCCTTACATATGGACGTATTCCAAATTAACAATCAAAAATATCTTACTCTAATAGATCCATTTTCAAAATTCGCACAGGCTTATCACCTTCGTTCTAATAATCTTGTAGATATCATAGATCGATTATTCTATTTTATTACTACCTTCCCTGCCCCCCAACTACTTATAGCCGATAATGAATTTAATAAAAATCCTTTAAAAGATTTCTTAAATTTCCACAAAATCCAATTTCATGCCACTACCCCGTACCATCATAATTCTAACTCACCTATCGAAAGACTCCATTCCACTTTAATTGAACAGTATCGTCTATACGAAAACGAAGTTCCCGAATATAAAAAAATACTATATTGCATTCTAGCCTATAATAACACTATTCACTCGAATCTAAAAATGACCCCTAACGAAATAGTTTTTGGACATACAGAAAATCGAAATCCCTTCGACTTAGAATTTGACCAAACTTTTCTAAATGATTACGTCAACGATCATAAAAACAAAATGCACAATATCTATCACAACCTATCGAATACCCAGCAACAGACAAAAATCAATCGAAACTTACAGATCAACGATAAAAGAACAAATCACGAATTTAAGGAAGGAGACTTGGTCTATGTTAAAACAAATAATAGAAACAAAAGTAAACCTCGTTTTATTGGCTCTTATAGAATTCAGCGTGTTCTAGAACACGACACATATATTTTAATTAATGACAAAAATCAATCAACTTTAAAGCGACATGCTAACGAATTGCTCCCGTTTACAGGACAATCTACATCCTCATCCCATTCATCGAGATCATCAGATGTGACGTAACTATAAAAACTTTAACTGATAACCCAGGCCTTTACCCGTTAATAAAAGGTACAGCCCTCTTAAAAGACAGTGAATGGACACTTGTGAAAACCCTTGACTATACCCCTCTCCTACAAAACTATGACCATCTAAAAACTAATATACAAAGAACCATTAAAACCCTTCAAGGACGCCGTTACATCCTCCACGAGCACCTCAAACCTTCCGCTAATTACCCATCTGATTATTACAACACCCACGACAATCAACTGTTAATTCTCGACCAATATCTCCAAAAATCCGATTTACTGATCAAACAACTCTTTCCTGAAACACAAATCACCCGGCCTAAACGTGAACTTTTTGACGGCCTTGGAACAGTCATCAAATTATTCACGGGTAACCTTGATGCGAGAGATGGTAAAAGATACTCTGAAACCATTGAAAAATTAACCAAAACTACAGACCTACAGAAAACGATTTTAGAAGAACAAACTGAAGTACTTAACAACACCATTACTGCATTCAACAATAACATACAAAAATTATCCCAAAACCAACAAACAATAGCACAAAATTTACAAGATTTTATACTGGAAGTCCAATCGCAACGCGCAAAAACCTTAGGCACCCTATCCACGATTGCCACCCTCATTGAAGCTTCGCAGGCCCTCCAACTTTTTATAGACACCTTCATGGAACTCGAAACATCCTTAACATTTGCACAAAACCAACAAATTCACCTCTCTTTAATCGATAATAATGATCTTCTAACTTCACTATCTAGAATTCCAAATTTTCTTAATAAAATACGAAGCCAAACCCTACAATTACCTTACCCCGTTGAACCTTCAACCATACACCTATATGAAACCTTAATTAAATTAAAGGTTTACCAAATTAAAAATAGCTTCACGTTTATCTATGAGATACCACTCATACGAAAATCCGTAAATTACCAATTTATTAATCTAATACCTATACCTGCATATTATAAAAATCAGCTCTTTCACATGATAATACCAACCTTTAACACAATACTATTTTCAAAAAAACACAGCATTCCAATAGAGTCCCAATATTGCCTACCATTACCCAATAACCAATATTTCTGTCAAAAGGAAAATCACTTTCCCATTCCCAACACCAAACTATGCGAAACGCAACTTCTCAGTTTCACCTCTAATCAAACATGCAAACCTTTCATCTTTTCTCTATCTCACACTAAATTGATTAAACTAACAAAAAATAGTTGGATCCTTAGTTCCCCTAATGAAATAGTTTGCGAAATCCAATGTATAAACACTCAATATCGCAAAATACTTATCAATACACAGCTGATTCAACTAACACCTGATTGTTCAGCCATCATAAACTATAATGATGCCATATTTACCTTTGAATCCTCTTCAAAAACTTCAATTAATCTATTAACTGCTACCATCGGTAAATTGAAAACTAACATAATCAATAACAGTACAAAAATCAATACTTCATTAGATTTATCCCACATCGACGTAAATCTTTTAAAACACGAACAATTGAAACTTAATCATCAAAAAGAACAACTGCAAAGAAGTGATTCCCCGATGATACACAATCTTAGTCTAAGCTCAATCATTATTGTAATCTTAATTGTAATTATCTTTGCTTGCCTTTTTATATATGTTTTTCTTAAACGTCAAATCTTATTTAATAAACTAATTGCCAAATTACAAACTTTAAACACCCCTAATACTATTGAAGAATCACCATCACACCTGTTACAATGTAAGGTATGAACAGCCTATACTATATCTTTCATGAAAATCAATTTTTCAAATATGCTTTTCATACTGGTGATGGAGGAGTAATGAACTGTAATGAACTATTTAATCAGAAGCTTCTTAGAACAAAAGGATATCTTATTTCCTTTTAGATAGCATTTATTATATAAGCGTATTTCTGCACATTGCAGTTAGTTAGTAAGTTTGAGCATTTGTAAACTGTTACTCTGCCAGTTTTTAACTCCGCTTTTGTCTGTATTTTAAAAAATAAAGTTTTTAAAAACAGAATTTGGTGAAACTAAATTATTTTTCGCGTCCCATACCTATTCAGTGTAAAATCTATAAGTTCAGTGGCGTAACAATTTATTTTGATTTAGGAAGGTTAGTTAATCGTTCCTGTAAAATTACCAGAGCAATGAAGAATAAACATCCAATTTTCAAGCAAAAAATATTCGTGGTAAATTTTTTGAAGAAAATTTGAGTTATGGTGTAATTACCATTACCAAAAAATATCAGAAAAATCATTAAACTACGGTGTACAGCTTAATTTACATAGCCAGAAACAACACCGTTAATTATTACAATACAAAGCACACAATCAACAGAGAACCCTATTTAACAGTTCTATAGACAAACTAGATTTTTTAATTATGGTTCAAAGCTAATTAAGAAAATATAGCTCCACAAATACGCTAACTAACCAAAAAACCTAACCTAGAAAATTACGTTTTTAATGCACCGGTCCAAGGTTTGTATAAGTCATTAAACCTTGCACGCCACCAACCTTAAGAAAAATTCGAACCTCGCGCAGTAATTTAGGGAGGGATGGAGCAAATAATAGTCAAACATATTTAAGCAGAGTGTACCCAATTGCAGAACTACGAATTATAGTTATATTATGTAGTATTTACAGACCAACATTAAGCGTGAGCGACCGAATGGAGTTGTGTGGCTTTTCTTAAGTTAGGCGGCACGTACTGTACGTATTACTCAACCGTCAGCTCAGCACTGAACTTCCTCGCAATGTTGCCAGATGGTTTATTCAATATTTCACACTTCCAATCACAAAAATTCCTTTTTCAGAGGCAAGAATCCCCTGCTCACACAATATTGTATGAAATTTTCTTTTCTATCAAAGTGAAATAGTCTTTTTAGTCTAGTTTATTCAAATAAACAGCTTTATTCTTCAAATATATAGGGAAAAAGAGAACCAGAAGTAAGTAAATAACATCACAAAAAACAAAAACAGAAGTAAATGTAAATACAGTCCAAATTTGGAATCTGCCCTACGCAAAGCATACTGACTGAACAATTTTCAAAAACAAATTTTTCTTCACATAAATTCGTGGATAATTGCAACTCTCTGTTAAGAATACCGCCGCGCTGGCTAAGCTACAATGCAAAATTGCATTGTTTAAGCGTATACTGTAAAACAAGGTGGAGGTAGCTTAGAGAGTGGCGGTAACGTAGAGGTTCGATTTCCTGCCGCAGCTAAATGCACCAATAGAAATCTATGCCGCAATCCGCTACTAACATTCTCCAATCCGTTGTAGGCAGCTGTGAGGTCTTAAACCCTACCACCTTCTCTGATATTAAGCCGGTTGGATTTGACGTTAAACTGTAGGTCTCCCGTACCCGGTGCCTAGAAATGGAACTTGAAGGTGGATTCCAAATACTATAAAACAGGAACCTGCACCGAAGCTGAAAATTGAAAAAAAAAACTGCAAAATTTACTGCATCGTAATCGAAACGATAACCGAAATTAACAATTTTCTTATTTCGTAACCGGAAACTGCAACACTTATTATTTTTTATATTATACCGTAGATTTGAGCGGGCGCAAACCAGGTTTTCACGGTGAAAGGCATTTAAAACAACAATCCGTTTCTGCTGCCCTTAGCCAGCAGTATAAAACAATTGTTGTAATTAATAAAACAAGTAATTATTGTACGAAACACTTAGAAAACCACTTACGCAACAGTATTGTACGCGCCACCAACCCTTAGAAAAATTCGTACTTTGCCCAGTAGTTAAGGGAGGGATGGGGCAAAAAGTACACTCCTAAAATAGAACATTTTTAAGTAAAAGGCAACCGATTGCAGAACTGCGGATTATAGTTGTAGTATATATAGTATTTACGGAGCAACATGAAGCGTGAGCGACCGAATCGAGTTATGTACCTTTTCTCGGGTTTGACGGACCATACTGTACGCAATACTCAACCGTCAGCTCAGCACTGAACCCCCAGGCAATGTTGTTAAATGGTTTATCTAATATTTCACTTCTCCAATCCCAAAAATTCTTTCTTACAGGTGAAAATTACCTACTAATTCCCAGAATATTATATGAAATTCCTTTTTTTACTAAACAAAAATGGGGTTTTTAGCTTAGTCTATTCAAATAAACAGCTTTTTTCTTTAAATATATGGAGGAAAAAGAAAGATCAGAAGTAAATAACATCGGAAAGAACAAAACAGAAATAAATTTAAATACAGTCAAAATTTAGAATCTTCTCTACGATATTTCTGAAAACAAGACGAAGATACGCTCGATAAAATTATGAATAACACATGATACGTAAGTTTCATGAAAATATTTTTACGATTTTATTTCTCATATTTTATTCAGTTTCCCCTTGCAAAGAAAACTGTTTAAGATTTTAATAAAATTACCCGTTTTTTTGTAAAAATTCTTTTTTCCCAGCATTATTCGAAATTACCCGAAAACGGGACTTTCTCCATCATCTGGCAACACTGCTCCCACGTAATATTATGTCAAGCCATGCGCCGACCGACTCCGTTGCCGTATTTGGCATACATATACAGGGTGTTAATGAATTGTAGGGACAAACTTCTAGGGCTTGCAAAACACAACAAAGCAAACAACTTTTGTTCATAAATGTGTGGTCAAAAGTGTTTCCTCTCAGGGATAGAGCTTCTCAAAGATTCTTTAAGAAGCGCCTAAATGTAGGCAACTCAATTTACTACCTACTATTTGTTTCCATAACGACGGAAATTAATACAGGATAAATAAAGCCCTCTTTCCTACATTTCAAATTCAAATTAAATTTAAAACAAATTAATTAACAAAATGTTTCAAAACTAAGTAATAGAAAAAAACAAAATTACAAAGAAAAAATCAACTAATTGAAAAATTTACAATAACTAATTCAAAAATTAACAAAATTATAGTAAATGTTCAAAATGTCGCCCCTCAGCTTCTACACACGAAGCACATCTACGAAGTAAATTCCTGCGCACCGCTCCAAATATACCAGGAGTCTGTAGAACTTCTTCACATGCAGCAAGAATACGCGCCGTAAGTTCTTCTACAGTTTCAACTGGGATAGCATACACTAACGTTTTAACATGACCCCACAACAAGAAATCAAGTGGGGTCAAATCAGGAGAACGTGGAGGCCACGCTACATGCCCTCTTCGACCTATCCATCTGTTGGGAAAAGAGTTTTTAAAAATTGTCTGACTTCGGCCGAAAAATGAGCCGGTGCACCATCGTGCTGCAGCCACACTTGAGGTGAAACATCTTTCAAAAGTTCAGGCAGGACATGGAGCAAGAAATTTAAATAAATTGCTCCTATTAACCTTTGGGGTAACAGATATGGTCCAATGAGTCTATCGCCAACAATCCCGGCCCAAATGTTCACTGAAAATCTTTGCTGGTATCCTATTTGAACCACAGCATGGGGATTTTCATCGCCTCAAATGTGGCTGTCTCTGCTGTTCAATATTCCTTCTTTCGTAAAAGATATCTCGTCACTAAACAGAACGTATACTTGGAGTTCTGGATCCTTATTACACCGCCGCAGAAATTTATTAACAAAAGTTGTTTGCTTTGTTGTGTTTTGCAAGCCCTAGAAGTTTGTCCCTACAATTCTTTAGCACCCTGTATCTGTTAAACCCCGCGTTAGTATTGTTAAGGGTATGGAAAGAGAATTTCAAAATCAGGGGAATTGCCGCCGCTCGCCGTGTATAATAAATGTACACTTGATGACTAAATTAATGTTTGTTTGGTTAAGTTTAATTATTAATTTGTATAAATAAAATTTACTTGATTTATAATTAGGAATGACTGGCAATTAATGCTTAAGTGACCTTTTTAAGTTTAACCCCTTATTCCAAAATTTAAAAGAAAATCGTTAGCAAACGTGTTTTATGGGCGCACCGCTCCATATGTTGAGCCAGGTCCTGCCGCCTCTTATGTCTCCGGCTAGAGGCAGCACAGTTTTGTAATATGACCAAAACAAAGAATTATTTTTCTCATACGTTCTGAAAACTTGCCATTTTGTCTCGTATCCCCCTCCTTTTCTACCATTAAACTGCAAAATTAAATTGCAAACAACCTACACGTTTACAACCACAAAAACAAAATTTTATCAGAAATTGCCTAACTTTAAGGGGTTTTGCAATTCAAAAATTAAATATAACTAGACAAAACGAAGTGCACTTTATAATTTTTCAATGGAAAATCCCTTTCGACTTTTTCAAAATTGTCACTTTTTTTGTATTGCAAGAGAGAAACACCTTGTAATCAAATTAAAATTTGACTGTCTTTATAAATGCGGGCTAACGCAGTCTCACCAAATTATTAAATCAAAAAATTGCTTGATTTTATCAATTGAGTAACATACGTTTTCTCTCCTAATCGAAAACATAAGTTGAAAGAGTAACAAAAACAAGTTAAATTATTGCTGGAATAGAGCGATTACAAACGCACGGACATATGGATGTACACACACTTTTCACACACATACAGGCGTATTCGTAACTTACACATAATAGATAGCGCTGTAAATTTAGCACTTTCGTAATTTTTCGATAATTATACCAGGTACAACAACAATACGACCAACAAAGTCTTGTATAACTACTACACGTCACTTGGAATTTCAGCACAGCGCGATAAATACGCTTATTAGTAGGCAACAGGCGTATAGGCAACACACATTTCGGGCAGACAGCCGTTAGCAAGACAATCAACGCTTATCGTTGCTGCCTCAAATGTGTGTTGCCTGGAATACGCGACTACAATTATAGTCATTAAATATGTCTCCCGCTGTACAATGCAAATGCTTTCAAACTACTTTTGATGTACAGACATAGATATGATATGTAAACAAATTCAAACTTAATCCATAAAGTAAGCCATAGTTTTAAAGTTGAACGTAATTGTTCCCAAGGAACGAAAACAACGTTGTACTTTTGCACAAGATATGTGCAACTGCTACTAAAACTTCCTCTAGCTCTTGGTATTTACACTGGAACAAACTATTAAAGTCACTTTCTTGCTTTGCGGGGCTGAAATAATAAAACGTTTTAATATTTATTGCAGCAGTTTTATTTTAGAGGTAGCAAAGCGCAATTTATGTTCTTTTCTGTGGTTTCTTTCTTTCGTAGACTTTTTTGTATTAATTTTAATGTTCCTAAAGTCGTAACGATTGACCGAACAAAATGGGCGATCACAACGTTTGCCCCGTTCAAAGCAGCAGGACCTGATGGTATCTTCCCGGCTCTCCTACAAGAGGGCTTGGAAATATTAATCAGACCTCTGTATCACATATTACGAAGCTGCCTAGCCATAGGTTACATTCCTGTACCATGGAGAGGGGCAAAGGTAATATTTCTTCCTAAACCTGGACGTGACTCGTACTCCCAGGCTAAGTGATTTCGACCTATCAGTCTTACCTCCTTTTTACTCAAAGTGCAGGAAAGATTGGTAGACCGCTACATTAGAGACGGATCCTTGAAAGTTCTTCCACTGCATCCGAATCAACACGCTTATCAAAGAGGGAAATCCACTGACACGGCCCTTCACGAAATTGTTCACAAGGTCGAGAAGGTGCTAAATCAGGGGGAATATGCACTAGGAACCTTCCTAGACATCGAAGGAGCATTTGATTGCACGACCTTCGACTCCATATGTAATGCAGCATCTGAGCGTGGCATAGAATCCACTATAGTAAGGTGGATTGAATACATGCTCAGACATCGAAACATAACTGCAACCTTGAAGGGGGACTCAGTGGACGTCTCTGCAGGCCGCGGGTGCCCACAGGGCGGCGTACTTTCGCCGCTCTTGTGGTGCCTCGTGGCCGACGGACTGCTTCTGAGGCTCAACAACGAGGGGCTTTACACGCAAGGATACGCTGATGACTTGGCTATCCTTATAACTGGAAAATTCCTCAACACAATTTGCGAGGTAGCTCAAAGAGCCCTCACAATAGTGCAAGAGTGGTGTATTGAGAACCAGCTTTCAGTCAACCCTACAAAGACTGAACTGGTTCTGTTCACAAGGAAAAGGAAGATCACAGGCCTCAAAGGGCCTGTACTCTTCAACACAACACTGCAAACCTCGGGTGAGGTCAAGTATCTGGGAGTAATCTTGGATGCCAAACTCACCTGGGCAAGCCATGTGAAAAGACAAGAGCAACGGGCCTGCGCGTCCTTCTGGACGTGTAGGCGCACCTTAGGAAAAACATGGGGATTGAGGCCTAGAATCGTTCACTGGTTCTACACGGCTGTAGTACGTCCCCTGATCACATATGCAGCTCTTGTATGGTGGCCTAGAACAGAAAAGGCCACCACAAGAACAGCACTAACTCGTCTGCAGAGAATTGCCTGTCTCTGCATAACGGGAGCTATGTGCACAACCCCGACTGCGGCCGTGGAGGTGCTGCTTGGACTCGTGCCTCTTCACCTTTTGGTGGAGGCCGAGGCCCGAGCGGCGGCGTACAGGCTAGGCTATACGGGGCAATGGAAACCCACACAGGAGAATGTAGGACATACCAAGGTTGCCTCGCGTTTGAGGTCGACCAATCCCATCTCTCGGATGGGAAGTGATGGTATGGTCCCCTACTTCTCCTTTGGCAAATCTTACGATACCCTCATCCCTAGCCGGGATGAATGGCTTTCGGGAGACCGATCCTTCCTTCAGCCCTGTGGCCTCGTATGGTTTACGGATGGGTCAAGGACTAGGGAGGGATCAGGAGCAGGCGTGTATGGAGAACAACCCCGAGTCAAAATGAAATTTGCTCTGGGGAAATATCCAACCGTTTTCCAGGCCGAAATCTTTGCTATTTTGGCATGCGCAAACGAAAACCTCAGAAGAGGGTACACTAGTAGGCACATCTACATTTGCACCGACAGTCAAGCGGCCATCAAAACCCTGATCTCCCCAAAGATCGGGTCACGACTGGTCCAAGAGTGTCGGCAAACTCTCACAAAGCTCTCTGCGAAGAACTATGTGAAAATCATATGGGTCCCCGGCCATAGTGAAATTGAGGGAAACGAAGAGGCTGATGCCCTGGCTGTTGCGGGGGCCAGGGAACCCTTAATGGGTCCAGAACCGGCCTTCGGAATTTCCCCCAAATGCGTGAGGCACGAGATATGCAGCTGGACGTTGTCACAGCTCCAATCATCCTGGACCTCTCGTCACACACCAAGACAGGCCAGACTCTTTATTAAGGGTCCTACGCCTAAAATGACAAAAATTCTTCTGGGCCTAAACAGAAGACAAATCAGAATCGTGACAGGCCTACTAACAGGCCACGGTCACCTGCAAAAACATCTCCACACTATCGGGGTTGTCAATAACCCGCAGTGTAGAAGATGCCAAGCGAGGGAGGAAACTTCCGAGCACATACTCTGTGAGTGCGCCGCTTTTGCGGCCCTCAGGTACAAACACCTTGGCTCCCCCTCCCTAGAGCCAAGGGAAATACAGGATATATCATTGAACAGGATCTGGACCTTTGCTGAAGCCACCAACCTGTTCAATGATTACTAGATCATTTAAGGGGCACAATGGGCACTAGTAGCCTAAGTGCGGGAGGACGTAAGTCCTCCGACCCACCATAAATCATCATCATCAATGTTCCTAAATTAAATTAGCACATACAAGCAGTTATTTACCAAAAATGACTTTAAAAACAAAACTTTCCTATACTTAAGAAATATTAGCTTCTTTTATTCCCAAAAGTTATATACAGAACATTGCAGCCCAACAACAGTGGTAGTAGGAAAATAAATGCACATTGATATTACTCCGCAAAGTGCAAATGCAACACACATGTCTTAGACATAACGGAAGATACCGGAAAAAGACGCAATATGACGTGCAGTCAAAACGAGCTAAGCTATAACTACGTCCTGACTGATAACCGTGAGGCCTGGCGGTTTCCATCTCGTTGTGTTTTTACAGGAAATAAATTGTTTCCTTGGGGTTGAAGCAAACCAAAAAGGGAAGGACAAATTCGTACGCCAAAAATTAACCCCCTAAGGTATTGCCGCACCAAAAATTATTTTGTCACTCTTATTCTACTACCAATCATGAGCAATTCAACTTAAAGAGAAAATTGTTACTGTTTCCTGTTTATTAAATAAACAGGCAGAAATTTTCTATTTTCAAAAATTGATAGAGCGCATCAACAAGAAATTAGCAGACTGGGACACGAACCATATTGTAGCTTATCTCTAGCTCTATAAGCCTATAACATTTAAAAATAATCGTTTTTTTGTACTTTACAGTTTTAATTCTGTTAAAAGTTGTCGTACCGTGTAAGAATGCATATCCCTAGGGTATTTTCAATATAAAATAAACGCTAAGGTCAAAATGTTCGAAAACTCATAGAAATTGTGACAGAGAAACTAGGAAGCTGTGACATGAAACAAATTGTAGCTGATTGCCACTTCTAATAAAATACAAATTTTTAAAACAGTTTAAAACAGTTTTTGGGCAATAGATTTTTGAAAATTTCTAAAACTATGAAAAAATGTTTTACTTTATAGTTTCCATTTTATCAAAATTTCTTGTACGTAATAACCCGGAGTTCCTCTAGAGCTATGACAATTTGATTTCGATCTGCCAATTCGTTTTTTTGTTATAAGGCGTTAAAGTCAAAATTTTTAAAAACTCGTAGCGGCCGCCGTTTCAAAGCAAGAAAATTTACAAAAAATCATTGAATTTTCTTTAAAGTTTTCTATCAGATTCTGGGTTCTGATTTAAAATATTTTGTTTCCAAGGGAAATGTTTTTTACATTCCAAATTATTATTATTATTATTTATTTTGCTCTGCAGGCCATGAAGGCCTAGGGCATTATACACTATTTTTTACATAATTACATAATTACTTCTACATGACATTTCTTATGAATTTATTTATAATTTCTTTCCATTCCCTTCTATTTGCCGCTTTTAACCTCCAGTTTGCAACTCCTATAGCATTTAGGTCCTCTTTCGCCTGTTCCAACCATCTCTTTCGTGGTCTTCCCTTTCTTCTTTTACCTATTGGCTTTCTATACAAGACCATCTTGGGCATTCTCCCTCCTTGCAATCTTTGCACGTGTCCTAACCACCGAATTCTTTGTGATTTACCATATACCGATATCCTAGGTTCCTTATATAATTCTTGTATTTCCTTATTTGTCTTTCTTCTCCAAACTTCTTCTGTTCTCGTCCCACTATATATGGATCTCAAAACCTTTCTCTCCCATCTGTCCAATAGGTCCCTTTCCGATTGTTTCAAAACCCAAGTCTCGCATGCATAAGTTACCGTTGGTCGAAGCACTGTCCTGTATATCATTGTTTTAGTATTTCTGGACACCAATTTAGATTTCAGTAGCGGTCTCAGAGCAGCATATTTTTGATTCCCTTTTCCTATTCTTGCTTTTACTTCTTGATCCTCGCTTCCGTTTTCATCAATTTGCACCCCTAGATAGACAAACTTATTTACTCTTTCAAAATTGTACTTTTCTCCTTCTCTAGTCAATATTTCTAGCTCGCTTTTTATTGTCCTGTCCTGACTTCCCATTACCATATATTTAGTTTTTTCCTTATTTACTTTAAGACCTACTTCTTTTGCTGTTACCTCCAATTTTTGAATATTTTCTTTAATTCTTCTTCTGATTTTGCCATTAGAACCACATCATCCGCGAAGGCCATACTTTGATGCTCATTGTTGAATATCGTTCCCTCCCTTTTAATCCCACTTTTTCTAATTATTTCTTCGAGTACTAGGTTGAATAGCACAGTAGATACTGGGTCCCCTTGCCTGAGCCCTTTCTTTATTTCGAAATCGTCTGACTTATACCCTTCCCATATTACTGCACTACTCGATTTTTCTAAGGTCATTCTTGTTAATTTTGTCAGTTTACTTGGTATTCCTAAACTATTCATGGTTTCATATAGTTTGCTTCTCTTGATCCTGTCGTAGGCTTGCTTAAAATCGATGAACATTACATACAGGTCCACTTTATACTCATAGCAAGTAGCTTGCAATTCCTTTATAGCAAAAATCTGGTCTGTTACTGATCTATTACCTCTAAAACCGGCCTGGTACTCTCCTAATACTGCTTCGGCACACTCATTCAGCCTTTTTCTTAGCACTTGAGCTAAGATTTTATAGCAGGTATCTAACAGTGCAATTCCCCCGTAGTTTGCACATATTTGCTTATCCCCTTTCTTGTATATTGGGACTATCAGGGCTTTGGACCATTCCCTCGGCATCTCTTCCTTCTCCCATATTCTTTTAATAAGTCTGTATACCTCCTGTTCTAACGCTTTGCCTCCATTTTTCCACATTTCTGCTGTTATATCGCTTTCCCCTGGGCTTTTATTATTTTTTAAACTTTTTATTATTTCCTCTATTTCCTCTTCTTTTGGTTGTTCTACTTCCGTTCCATTCTGCACTTGTATATTTGTCTCTTCTTGCTCCTCTTGCGTATTGTCGTTGAGGAGCTCCTCGAAGTAGTCTTTCCATATTGCCACTATTTCTCCTGGCTCGCATACCAGTTCCCCCTGCTTATTCTTTATGTATTTGCTTCTTCTTTGGTATCCCTTTTCTCTTTTCTTTATTTCTTGATAAAACGACCTTATTTCTTTGTTTTCAAATTTTTCTTGTACCTCCCTCAATGCTTTTTCATTATACTGCCTTTTCTTCCTTCTGCATGTTTCCTTCATTTCTTTTCTTGCTTCCTTATGCTCTTGGTTACACCTTTCGCTGTTTTTCATTATTTTATTTTGCCTTTTCTTTTTTAAGTTTTCGAATTTTATTTTACACTCCTCATCAAACCATTGCTTTGCTTTTTCCTTCTTGTTTTTTCTGGGTATCACTAATGCATTTGCCTCCGCCATTACTTCCTTCATATTCTCCCATATTTCATCTATTTCGGAAATTGATACTAGATTATGTAATCCTGTATTTATTGTTTCCTCGTATTTTTGCTTTGTTTTTTCCTCCTTTAAGGCTTCTGTATTGTATCTTTTTACTACCGCTCTTGCTTTTTCCACCCTCTCCCTCTCCTGATAGACCTTTTTTCCCGTTATTACTACTAGCAAATGATCCGATCCGCTTTCAGCTCCTCTCCTACTCTTAATGTTTGTAATCATATTCATGTGTTGCTTCTCTATTAGTACATGATCTATTTGGTTTCGTGTTTTGCCGTCAGGCGATACCCATGTTTCTTTATGTATCTCTTTCCTTTGCATTTGCGTACTTCTTACAACCATACTTCTCTCTGCTGCGAAGCCTATCATTCTTTGCCCATTATCATTGGTATCCCTGTGCTTGCTATACTTCCCTACTGTATTTTCATATATCTCCTCCTGTCCTACCTTAGCTTTATAATCCCCAATGATTATTTTTATATCATGCTTATGCAATTTATCATATTCTTCTGCCAATTGTTCATTAAATATGTCTTTTTCCTCATCATCCTTCTCTTCCGTAGGCGCATGCACATTTATTATACTTATATTCCTTTTTCTTCCCTTTATCCTTATAACACACATTCTTTCCGATATTGCTCTAAAAGCCATTACATTCCAAAGCTCATCAAAATCAGAACATTCGTTCGTGAGTTATGACGCAGCACGCACATACCCACCGACAGACAGTTTTTAAAAACCACTTTCTTGAGTTTTATTTTTTGAAGTTAATACGTCTCTAATTCTTATACTGAAAGTATAAAAGCAGAAGTAGTTTGCGCAGTGTTCCCTGTAGGGACATAGGGTTTTTGAAAAATGTTTCCAATTATTTTTCTGTTTGCCCATTGCCCCAAGCCGTGCTATGGTCATATTTGTTTTTTTCTCAATGATTCTTCTCCATGTTTTTTTTTGGATATCCCTTCTTTCTGTTTCTCTGGAGGTTCTATACAAACGTCTTGCAAACCTCTGCGAAATTTTACCTTAAAGTGTAGCCTATCCACCAGTACTGCATTCTCCTAATTTCTGTCTGTATCTCTTCTTGACCTGTTCGTCGCCATAATTCTTCGCTTTTGATAATTTCAGGCTACCATATTCCCGATATATTACATGTGCAAGTAGCAGTCGACATACTTAATTCTTTGACAGAATAGATCTGGAAGAAAGAGGAATTACCAAGAGACTATAAGAAAGGAAGAATTGTGAAAATACCAAAAAAACGAGATTTGAAGCAGTATGAGAATTGTGAGGGGGGGGGGGGTATAACTGCTTAGTATTGCCAACAATATATTCTACAAGAATTTATTTACAATAAACTAAATTAAACAGATTAATTTGATAAGGGTTTACGCAAGAAACAGGCAGGCTTTAGAGCAGGATGATTTTTTATTTTATATTGATCACATGATCAGGTTAACTCGCCTAGAATAATAATTGAATAATCTACGAAATTCCAGTTGCCACCACATATGCTTTTCATAGACTGAGAAAAAGCTTTCGACAGCTTACAACGAGAATGAATATGGGCAGCTCTCAAAAACCTAGGCGTGCCCGAAAATCTGATAAACCTTATAAAAGAAGGCTAGAGTTATGCATGAAGGAATATTACCTACATTTGAAACAAAGAATGATGTCCAGCAAAGAAGCATTCTGCCACCAATACTGTTCATCATAATACTAAACAAAGTATTGCTAAATAGTATGAACAATAAAAAAAAATTCAAGTCATCTGGACGCAGATATAGAAAACCAAGATCAAGTTATGAAAATTTATTGTTCCTATAGCAACACCAACTGTTTACTTTTATTTTTGTCTTTGATAATGACGTGTAAATACGTTGAAATACCTATAAGGCTAAAATACAAAACCTGCTGAAGTTAAGAATTGTTTCATTCACAATAAAATAGAAAAGGAGATATCGGGTGGAGTATAAACGAGGCCCTACAGGACCTTTGTTTTGCGGATGGCATATGTTTGTTGTCTAACAACGCAAGAAACATGCAAGAGAAGATAAGTTGTTTAAAAGAAGAATCTGAGATAGTTGTCCTGAAAACTAATAAGAACAGAACTAACATGTTAGGTGTTAATGCTGAGCAGCCAAAAGAATATAAACATTGGAGAAACTTCAAATTTTTTTCTCCAAATTATAACCACGGTCTAAATCGTAAACTACCTGAGTAGCAATTGTTTTCAGGGTGGTATGAGACGCAGAGCTCAGCTTCTGCATATTGTGATGTGATTATACTATGTTAATTTCTTACGCACTACGTATTTCGCTACCTTGTGCACTCCTAGTTGTCATCGGTGTTCCTATGTTGATGAAATTACGACGAAAAAAATTTAATTGTTTGCTTGATTTTTTGGAGAAAGATTCCTCGAGACTTTAGAATCCCAAAAACGCAAAGACAATTGTTTTTGCAAAAATTAAGAATACAGGTGAAAAATTAACCCCTCTTAAATATTAGTGCACCTAAAAGTAGACTTCTTAATTTTATTCTACTATTACTCATGAGTAGAGCACAGATTTAAAGCATTTTGCTTATGCACTATTATTGTAAGCAAATAAAAATTCTTTTGTATTTCCACGATTATCAAAAATCATTTGAAACAACTTTTATTTTGCTTACTTTGCTTATTTTCTCTATTTTGCTTATTTTCTTTATTTTGCTCTCTAAACCGTTTATATGCGCTTATTTTAGCTTGTATACAGCTAGTTGATGTTTTTTTTTATTAAAAATTTAACGCTTGCAATTTGCTTATTTTAAAGTAATAAATGCTTATAAATCCGCACTCTGCTCATGAGCAATTTAGTTTAAACAAATTACTTTATGGTTCGTCGTTTATTAAAGAGAGGGGCATGAATTTTCAATGTTCAAAATTTCATAGAAGGCGTCACAGAGAAATAAGCGGGCTGCGATACGTGCTAAATTTGAGCTCATTTTAAGCTCTATAATCTTAAAAAATTAAGAAACAATCGCGTTGACAGTTTATGAGTAATATGTTTTTGAAATCTTCAACTAGAACTACAATTTTAGATATAACTTTCCATTTAATAGTTCATTTAAACCGGTAGAGTATTTTCGCTTTGAGTGGCGTCCCCTCCCTCCTTCTCCTTTCCCCCGCCATCACACAAATACTCGCCCAAAATATAACAAAAGATATGATTATTATCGATGATATTTTCGATTGAAGCCGAGCTGCAGATTCTACGAGCGCGAATGCACGAGTTGAATGTGCGGCTTCGGTTTTAACGAGAATAAATCATCGATAATAATTAATCATAACACGAGTTATATTTAGTAAGAGAATATTACAAATAATCAAAATTGTTTTACTAAGTGTCATTTTATAGCAGTTGGTATGCTCGTGAAGTGGTTACCAACTCAACATACGTAAATAAGGCAATGTGATTTTTTTGTTTTTATTACCGCTGTGATGTAACCAGGCATTTTTATGCATCCGATTGGTTTAAATAGCTTCACGTGACATATGAATTATGTTCTCTTGGCAATGTGATGAGTAACAACTGCTGATGTATACGAAAATCTACTTGTACTATTTAACTCATTGATTATTTTCCCAGATGTGTAAAAACTTACGGAGTGACCATTGAGAATATCAAAATATTTTTTTAACAACATATGTTGGTGTTTCACTGTTGCATAAATCATTAAAATTATTATCAATTATATTTGGTGTTTAGTTATGCCTATACAAGACATTACCTAGTTATTGTAGATAAAACACCCTGTACATTATTTAAATTGGTGATATAAAAATGTAAAGGTACTATGATCTTAAAGTTAGTAGATTTGTTACAAATATACAAACGTTATCAAGTATTCAGCAGTATGTTAAAAACAATAATTTATTACATAGGGTGTTCATTATTCAATGTCAATTTCGAAAAACTTCAAATGTCAGTAGCGTTTATTTTTCAAATAGTTCTTTCAGTATTTTTAACATCATAAATTGAAATTCTCAACAGTTTAAAAAATAATAGTGGGGTGAAGCTTAAATGACTCGCCCTGTATTTCTTAAGCTGTCAAACTGAAAGTAGGCGGGATAGTAAAAACCGATTCATGGACATGAACTTAAAAACGAGTACATTTTAGGATTATCTAGAAAGGGATACATAACAGGGTCTAGTTTATATAATCCAACATCATTGTGTCAGAGTCAAACCAGCAGCTGAACTCGAAGGAGGGTTGATAAATGATCCTTCTTTTCAAATTTCATTACAATTTGAATGTGGGTTTCATATTTATTTTAACAACAAGGATGATGCTAGAATCAATATTTTTATATTAGTAGAAAGCAGTGGCGGCTCGTGGTGTGGTATACTGCGAAGCATTTTAAAGTATTTTGTTGGAAAAAAATTGTTCTTATTCAAGTTTTAGATATTTCAAACCTATCCTTTACGTTGGCAAAATGATCTATTTTTACCAACATTTTCATTGGAGGCTTTAATAGACTTTCGATAAGCACTCTCTAATAAAATTATTGTAAATTGATACCCACATTCCCAATGTGTCAAAATGCACAAAATTTTTCATGTGGTTTACGATTAAAAAATGTGTTTGAATTTTAGTTTTTAAATGTTTGCAGTCAATATCACACAATAAATTATCACAAAACAGCAGACAGTGGAAACAAGTGAAAGCATTTTCTCACATAGCTTTCACATTCCAAAATTAGTTTGCACGGACATCGTACAACACCACTAAATTATGATTACACAACCAACAACTGTTTTCACACTACTACGTCGTGTGCATGCGAATCCCGCAAATTAGGCTGCTGTTGGCATGCGCTTATCACGGACAGCATAATTCTCGGAAGTTGTGGGTTGGTGACCCTGAAGTCTTTAATATGCAGATACTTCTATCCTCTTTTAGCTGGTGTAATATGAATTTTACCGCAATGAGCTTTCTATTTCACTCTTATTCATTTGAAGGCCTTTTGAGCCGGCGGCTTTATTCGGTGGCGTATGGCTGAATTGGGGACAGACAGCCAAATGACCCTCGCGTAGATTCGTTTAATGCGCGCGAAATACTCGAACATTCAAACGTTTTCGGATCCTGCGGCAGCTCTTTAATAAACGTTCTCGCATAGAAATCTCATACAAAAGTTAACTATAAAGTATTTTTTACATATTGTAGTGTTTAATATGTTATGAACTCAAACAAAAAGTAATTATTTATTTTTTCTTATTTCATTGGGAGGTCACATTTGACCCAATGGAGAAACCGCCACTGGTAGAAAGAATGAAGAATAGAGAATCATTTAATTTATTAAGTAAATAAAATGTGTTCATTGGCTCGTGCAAAAAAACACGCATCTTGACCGTTTACTGCCTAAACCGTTGTTAACAGCATCAGCAGTGTAAAAGTTTACGAGATACCTACATTTGAAACGATAAAATTCGTTCTAGTGTCGAATAAAACCAAAAATACAATAAAACTTGTTACATTGTGTTCGTATAAATTTAACGCGATTGTAAATTTCTCACAATGGTTTCCGTTCAACTCATTTACCAATGGGATTTCTCCGGATTTTTCATAACGGTGCAGTTCTTCTAATTTACTTGCTCGTAAAATTGGATTTTATACCTCATTTGTATACTAAAGCCCAGTAAAAAAAATACTCAACCCGTTCCTCAACGCCCCCGTCAGCTAGCAAGAGCCATTTTGTGAAACAAACCGTATTTGCAATTAAATGGCCTGGTTGTTAATTTAGCCGCGTGAAGCATTTCGTTTCGATTGGAAAACTTGCAAGAGAACCGCAAAATGAATCAAGTATGACCGAGTGGGACATTAATTTGTAATTTCCACTTTTAATGTTGTCACTTATTTGAATACTTTGATGTAGTTCGGATATAGTGCGATATTAGATACAAAATCTGCTGAGCTTAATGTAATTAAATATGCAAATTCACATAACGTTGTGAGTTATGAGTTTGTATTGTTTATTCAGATTGCAACCAAAATTACTATACATGGTGTTAATGAATTGTAGGGCAAACTTCTACGGCTTGCAAAACACAACAAAGCAAACAACTTTTGTTAATAAATGTGTGGTCAAATGTGTTTCCTTTCAGAGATAGAACTTCTCAAAGATTCTTTAAGAAGCGCCTAAATGTAGGCAACTTAATTTACTACCTACTATTTGTTTCCATAACGACGGAAATTAATGCAGGATAAATAAAGCCCTCTTTCCCACTTTTCAAATTTAAAATAAATTAATTAACAAAATGTTTCAAAACTAACCAATAGAAAAAACCAAAATTACAAAGCAAAAATCAACAATTTGAAAAATTTACAATAACTAATTCAAAAATTAACAGCGAGCAGCTTCGCGTGCGTTACTCCAAGCAGCTCCTTACATGAACATCATGTCATGCTGTTCGGCAAAAGTATAATTCGCCATAACACAAAAATACGAAACACAGAACGAAAATAACGAACAAAATAATTATCAAAAAAATCCCAGAACGAAAAAAAACGAATTATAAAAGGCACAGAAAGAAACGAATGCAAGAAAAGTCGAAAATATCACAAAAATATCAAATTGTGTCAAAATTGACGTTATTTGAATGCGTGTATGTCTAGATCGTTTTTTTTTCAAAATTCTGTGTGACCTGTGCTAAATAATTGAAAATGCAATGTGGGTTGCCTATTTTCAGGTAATTCTTAAAGAATCTTTAAGAGGCTGTATTTTCTGAAGGAAACGCTTTTGACCACACATTTATTAACAAAACTTGTTTGCTTTGTTGTGTTTTGCAAGCCCTAGAAGTTAGTCCCTACAATTCATTAACACCCTGTAGTGTGACGTGACGCAAGAAGGTATTATTATTATTATTATTAATAACTGCTGAAATGTGAAAATTTATAGAGTTGGAAACACGTCTCCGGATGAAATTCGCGGAACTATTCCAATTTATCAAACCAAATTACTATACTGTACAGGTTGTTTCCAAAATTATGGGCCAACAATTTATAGTTTTCCTTTTCGATATACAGAGTGTTAAATATTTATTTAATAAGGGTTATGTCAAAAATTGTCAGAAACGACGTGGAATATTCTTTTGAAATTTCTCATGCTTTAAAACATTTTTGCCTATAATTTAATTACAAAAATGCCACCCACGTGTGGGTAATAGGAAAAACACACATGCACGTCAGTAGTTTTTAATTTTAAATTAGATTCTAATTCATACTGCAACAAAACTTTCGAAAGGCGAACCAAGAATTAAAAACCACTGACTTGCGCATTTGGTTTTAAAAAAAAAACATTAACCCCATTACTCACACCTACACCCTTGGAGGTATTTATGGAATTTAATTATAACCAAAGAAGGTAACAGGCATGATATACTTCAATAAAATATTTCAAGCCGTTTCTGAAAGTTTTTTAATGTACCATTAACAAATAAAAATTTGTATCTTCAGTTTTGTCTTGTCTTTTAGTTAAAGAATATGCCTCTGGGCAAGGTTTATGTTTTTTGAAACACTCTGTATATCTACTTACAAAAATAGCAATTGTTTGACAAACATGGTTAAGCTAAATTTATTAAACCAGTAAATAGATATAAAAAAAAGTTTTACACACACGATCTGTAGTGACATTTAAAGAAAAGATGTGAGGCAACCGCCACGGGACTTTCTTCGCATTTATGTAAATTTTTGAACATTTTTAATATATTTTGAAAATTATGGGAATTTATAATATTATTATAATTCTCCAAAAAAATTCGAATATATTTTTACAACGAATGCTTTATTAAAATTTAACAATTTTGCTTTTTTTACATTTTTGTAAAATTTTGATTACTATAGTTTTAAATTTTTAATCATCTCCAAAATTTTGAAGTTTTCCAAGATTTTTTTGAATTTGAAAATGTCTGAAAATTTAAAATGCTTTTGGTTTTCAAACTTTTGATATTTAACCTACCACATTTTGTTGCGGTGTCATCCTATTGTAATTACAAATCTTTAGGCCAAATTTGGTTTTTCTGCATTGAGGCGTCTGGACTGTAAGGTGTAGGTATACAGACACACACAACAGACAGACACACGCAGAGGTAATAGCCCCACCGCAAAAGAAGGCGCGGCGGTTAGGGTGTCAGTCGGGAGAGGATGTTCTCAAGAAGGAGTTCTGCCACCTTTACTGTGGTGCTTCGGCTCTGACGGTCTACTTGCCGAACTCGAGGACGCCGTATTATATATGCAAGGTTATGCAGATGATCTTGCAAGCCTTATTTCTACAAAATTGCCTAACACTATCAGCAGGCTTTTACAAAGGGCCATACGGATTGTGTACCGATAATGTATTGACCAAGGCCTGAGAGTTAAGTCTTCTACGGCAGAGTTAGCTGTTTTCACCAGAAGAAGAAGAGTGGAAGGTATTTTGAACCGGAACTTTTTGGAACTGGATTACGCTACTTAGGAGTGCTGAAGTATCTAGGGTAATGCAAGAAACCACTGCAACCTTCTCCGTCTGTAGATAGGCCTTTTGGGAAAATATGGGGCTTCAGCCCCAAAGCTACTAGGTGAAGCTACTTTGCCATAGTTAGACCAATGGTGACGTATGCGTCTTGGGTGTGGTGGCCCGCAGCCCAACGGTCATGGCTAAGCCTAACTCAGGTCTAAAGACTGGCTTGCTTTGGAGCCACAGGAGCAATGCAAACTGCCTTTACTGCGGTTCTATAGACACGTCTATACTTCTTCTTCATAACTTGATCGAAGCTGAGACCCGAAAGGCAGCTTACAGGCTTAAGTATCATGACCAGTAGAAATTTGAAGGAGGATTCCTAGGACATGTACGTGCCCTATTCCTTACGATACGGACACACTTTTTTCTCGCTGCAACGAGCTATTGCATTTCACCTTTATTCTCTTTCATTAAACCTTTTAACACTGTAATCCCTAGCAGGGAAGACTGGACCCAAAGTAAGAGCTTTCTACAACCTGAGGATCTAGTCTTGTTCACAGACAAAACAAAGACTTATTACTGTATATGTTCAGCTAGCTAACCGGCTTTAAAGGCTCTTGCTTCTGTCATGACTTAATCAAAGCTGGTCAAGGACTGTCGTCAGGCCCTAAGTAGACGTGGCTCACATAATTGGGCCAAACTGCTCTGAATTTCTGGACCCTCGTGCCCAGTAACATTACTGGGCACGAGACAGCTGATGCCTTGGCCAGAAAGGGCTCGCAGCAAAACCACCTTGGTTCGAATCTGGCCCTCAGACTCTCCATGGCCATTGTAAGGCAGGAGATTAGGAACTAGAATCTCATTAGAGAACCTTCACCAGGGCGTTCGAATCAACTTCTACGCTTAAGCAGATTACACATTAGAATTTTGGTAGGTTTTCTGACTGGCCATGGTGTTTCTTTAATAAGCACCTCTACACTATGGGGGTTGTCAATGACCCTAAGTGTAGGTTTTGGGGACAAGAGGAGAAATCTTTACTTCATCTTCTCACTCAATGCCCCAGACTATGGGACGCCTCGTCTACCCTTTTGCTGAGCCAGAGAAACTACAGGATGTCTTCAGCAGCAAGATGCTAGCCATTGGGTCGTAAGAAAAAGAAAACGAAGAAGAAAACGAAAAAGAAGACCAAGAAAAGACGAAGAGGGAAACGAAGAAGAAGAAAAAACGAAGAAAAAGAAGAAAAAAAAAGAAAAGAGTAAAAGAAGAAAAAGGAGAAAAATGAGAAAACAAAGAAAAGGAGAAAAAACGAAAAAAGAAGAAAACGAAAAAAACAACAAAAAACGAAAAAAAAAAAAAACGAAGAAAAAGAAGAAGAAAGAAGAAGAAGAAGAAGAATCTCCACTTACGGTTTCGGATTTAATAAATGCTTGTTTTCTCGATTGATTTCCGTTGCGTTCTAAAGCGCGTTTAAATTGGACCATCGATTACGGAGGGATTTGGCGCACACGCATACGCTTATACAGAGAGGCATTTTTTAAAACCACTTTCTTGGGTTTCTGGACTTCTAAAATATGTACTTTCGTCAAAATCTCGAATTCAAACTTTTGTATGAAATCAGTACTTCCCTACACTTGAAAGTATAGGAAAGTAAAAATTGAAGACGTCATAATCTCGTAAAAGCAACAAATAAACAACATTTTTGCGATAAACTTTAATTAACGACACTGCTAGCTACTTCATACTTTTGTTACAGACTGTATTCGCTTTAGGATTTTTACCTTTGCGATGTTTAGAGCATCGCTTTTAATCTTCTTCGTTCCCAAAGATGGCTTTTTTTGGAACTTCATCTTTATTACCGAAGTTCGTAAGCATGAAATATTCTACCAGATGGTTATTTTAGTTTGACCCTCCTGGAATTCGTTATTCCACCACGGTTTCTTGAAAATGTTCAATTTACAAATTTTTGCGGGAACCGAACTGCGGCGTTTAAATTATTCCAAGAGTTTACGAGAAAACGAAAAAATTTTTTTTGTGTAGTGGTAGAAGGTTGGTTCTAACTATTATCTACGCTAAAATTATCTACTTATGAATATAAATTTTGGGTGTGGGTTTTATAAAATTTTGTTTGATAAGAAACGGTTATTTTGTTCGAGCTTAGTTTAAATAATCCCTGTTTTGTCCAAAATATGAAATCTAAATATGGGAAAAAAATGTCTTGTACCTCCTGTTGGCAGTGATCCAGACACAACCCCCATGATGCATTTTGTTGATCCATATCGTCCATCGGGAACACAACGTCTACTTTTCATGTTGCCCAACCACTGAAAGTGGTTGCAAAATCCACTGTGGGCACAACGCTCTTTCTTAGGTCTGGTGGTCACAACGCCCACCGATTACATAATGGATACCAATTCGAGACCCCGTAACTGTTACCCAGCACGCATTTATTAGCGATAAGCGATGGATTGAATGGTCCATGCCAAGTGACAATTAAGGGGACCCGACATAGTTGGCGTCATGCACTTGGTGGCTGTTGGTGGTTGTGACTACCAGACATGAGTAGTCGTTCACGTTACGACCGTTATTGGCTCAATATGCAATGTGAATATTGCATCCTTGGTGGCAGATACACGCCCTGACAACCATATGTCGACTGTCAAGTATTATACCTGATTTTTCTAATAATCTGTAAAAAAAGAATCTTTGCTTTGCTCCCCTATTTCCAACTTTTATACCGCAAAAGTTTGCTCAATCTATTATATCGTCCTACAACGCGTTATTACCATAATTTTAAAAAAAAAGTGCAATTAATTCGATTGGTGGGTTAGGCCCCCGCCTATAAATACAACGAAATAAGAAAAATCAAAGCTAAAAAAATACGCAAAGCGGCGATTTGGCCACCTAAAATTATATGAATATAGATACGAAAGATTCGGGAATGCGGGATTACAGGTACCACATAAATTTATTTATTATAAAATCAGACTACGCATTTATTATTAAATTTAATTAAATTTAATTAAAAGCGCTTAAATTCTGTAAAAGCTATTGAAGAAGGAATTAAATTTGGCAACTTTTGTGCATACAATATCTGAATTTCCAAGTTATGCTTCTCACCATTGTTTACATTCTCGCAAAATGATTAATAATCCCGAATGAAATATAAATTATAGCTGGCACAATTTACGACTTGGGTTGTTATATTTTTATTATCGTCTTATTATCAGCGGTTCACGAAGACATAAAGTTAATTAAAGCCAGCTCTAAACATTAATCAAAATTAAAGTCGTTTTGGTAACTAGCGTAATTTGTCTGATTTATCTAGCATTAGCGCTATCCGAATTTTTAAACTTTCGCTTGTTCCTATAAACAAACACATAAAATTACTACGTAAATTGTCTTAAAAGCGCTATCGTTGAACTGAAAAAAAAACAATCAATGTAGACTGAGCGGTAGACGCTTGCAGTTCCTGGTGATCCGAAACTTTTTTTCTCAATCGAAGTAGAAGTTCGATAGAGCGGTTCTAACTTGGTGCTGTGGAGCTCTATGAGGAGCCGAGTGCAGCATGCATGGTTTGCTTTAGAGCGGTAGCTATTGTCCGATCTTGAGGCTGGTTTCGGTTTGATCCTGACAACTAACTGACGTTTCCATGCAAATGCGCTGCTTATAATTTATCTTAAGGTTTAAAGCCACTTCTGGCAAATTATCATAACAATAATCGTTTATTACGAAAACCACACAATCGCTAAATCTCACATAGATAAAGAAATTAACGAATTAACATAACTTAAGCTTAAAGAATAGCAGCAGTCGGGAAACTAGATTAATCTTTTTAAAATGCTACCGTTTCCAAACATTTGATTTATGAGCAATCAATATCGTTAACCAATCTAAAAAATTTAGCTGAGTATATTCGCTATGCAGTAAGTTTACAAAACAGCTGAGATTAGACTAACAATAAGTAGCGAAAGGGGAAGTAACCGTCAGCCCAAAATTATTGCCTCCGAAACCCAAGCAACAAATTTCCTTCCCCTTCATTTTTTGGTAACAAATTTTTTGATCTGGTATTGGGTGTTTTTTAATCCTAAGCTTAAATAACAAAATAAAGTCTAATCGGAAAATCAAATAAAAGCAAAAATATTGTTATTTTATTTACTAAAACTGATATCCTTCGGACGGTTGTTCTAAAAGATATCACATTTTAGTACTAAACACAAGAAATTTATAATTATACCAGAATGGGCAACATGTGGAGCACTTAATATAATTTTTTCTTTGGTTTTATTTGAAAAAACCTTAATTTTTTTTAATAAATATTGTTGAATTTTGTATTTTTTGCTCAATAAATCAAAAGTGGTTACAAATAGCCATAAAGATGTATACATAAAAAAGTTCCGTATTTAGTTTTACATACCATCGTTAAAAAATATACAGGGTGTTCCATTTGGAAAAGTTGAGAAGAATAACTTTGAAGTTTTCAAAATTTGAAAATTAATTTTGAACACCCTGTACATGGTGGCTCTACGATATTTAAACAAGAGCACCTTACAACCTCCTACAATAAGGTCCTTACTTAATTTCGTTTTCAAAGCTGCGGCTGCGGAAGTGGTGAATTGCTAAGTGGAGTAATGTAAAAATTAATTTTTTTGAAAAAAATATTATTATTCCCTAACCGGACATTAGATGGCGCTAATATTTTAGATATGAATAAACATCTCAAGAGAAATGTTAAATATGCAAAAATATTTAGGGCATTCTATTTAAAAAAAATTACTTTAAGCGTTCCACACTTTTTTGTAACACCCTGTATATTTGAAAATAATTTATATGTATGCACATTTACCCACAGTTTACATCTGCATTAGAAAGATTTTTTTATCTGTTACGGTGTACGAGCTATCGAACTCCCACGCACTATTGCCCCACCCGGTATATACGTAACTAAAATTTAAATTTTTTTCAATATGTATTCAAATTAAAGCGTTCTTAAGTAACAATATAAAATTTTTTTTTGTAAATAGCAAATTTAATCAGTTTTAATTAGTTAAATAAAAGTATGTATTGTAACCAAATTTTTAGCATTTGTACTTCATTTCAATGCTGAACTCTGTTTTTATTTGTAAATGAGCTGCCTTTGCGTTTTGAAAGTGCTAAGGTCGGTGCTAATTTCTTACACCCCGGAACCGTGGAAAGTAATTTGCTGAAATCACGCAACACAATAAATCAAAACAAATGTGTAGAATCCTAAATTTTTTACATTTCCTTTCAGAATTAACAGCATGAAACAAATAAAAATAGTTATTTGTATCGTAGTAACAAAGAGAATTACAAAAATTGCACTATTACATAAATCGAAATGTATTTCACAGCACAATACGAATCTAAGCTTTTTTGTTTGAATCCATCCATAATAGAGTATACCGGGTGATGGTAAAAAAATGATTCAGAGCAGGCCATGACCGAAGTGTTAAAGTTGGCAATACTTAATATAAGCTAATTGTCAAATTTTGACAGCTGTAAAAATTTGACAATTGGCTTATGTTAAGTATTGCCAACTTTAACACTTCGGTCATGGCCTGCTCTAAATCATTTTTTTAACGATCATCCGGTAGAACATGGTATGCTGTTGCTAGAACCAAATTTCGTAAACTTCTGCGCAAGTGTGAAAACTTGTTTAAAAACCTTGCTTTTTATCAGTGCGCAGGCGCAATACGTGTACTTCTGTCAGTTTCTAATGTCAAGTGGAATGATAAAGAGGTTAGGTGCTTCTAATTTGTCAACAAATTAGTGTTTAAACTAAGTTTCATTTACTTCATATACTTTGTTATGAAGCGCTATGTACGAAAATGCTCTAACTATAAGACAAAAAGTAGGTAATGAATTATAGATCTACCTAAATTAATTTTTTGTTTATTGAACATTATATTATTATGAGCAGAGGTACATCCAATGTGAAATATATTAGTTTCCCAGAGAAATTTTATTTGTATTTTATCATCGTAACTAAATTATCCATCCATACATGTATAAAAGCTCAAAGGGTTTTTTTCTCCGGTTCCTCCAGCGGCTACCGCTTCACCAATTTGGACCATTTTTTTCAATGAAAGGTCTTTATCCTCAGACGGAACATAAAACATTTTTATATTTTTATTCTACGTCGATCTTTCAATAATAATTATTTTAATTTATAATATATATGAAAGTCTGCTAGACGCGCGTCACTTGGGGCGCCATCTACAAAACCGCCGCGTCTCATTATTGGAACTAATGCATCACGTGACGCATTTAGACGGGTCGGCCAACGCGAGTCTGTCAGTGCATTGTGCGCTGGGGTCTCACTAGTTATATGTATATGTTGTAAAAACGATTAAAATGCACCGGCTGCCGACTTGCCGCCAATTAACTTTTAAATTTGCCGTTGTGTTTACACTTGATGACGTCACACAGTGGCTGTTAAACTGTGCGCTGTAGCATACCATCCTTTATACTATATCATGCAACTATCTATTTGTAAAGGGGCAGTCGCATCTATTATTCTACAAGTAAACAAAAAAAAATTAAGTGTTAACTTCAAATACACTTTCCCAATCTAGTTATTAATACTTACTAGTCTATGGTATTTGCGAAAGTGTAAAGTTTATAATTATAACGTTGAACCCCCCATTCCATTCAAACTTTGCAGTCAGTTCCTGACATCGGCAATAGAGATGCTGGTGCATAGTATTCAAGCTCGGATCATAACTTTTCTGTTTCCAAAAATTGGGTAAGATACAATTTTTTTTTTAATTACAAAACATTGTAATTTACATTTTGTACAGTAGCCAACCAAATTCTTAATTTGTCAGCCAAAAAATTGGAAGGGGAGGAGACGTGTAACCCCGCCAAATATCAAATTTTCTAAAATCCAACATTCGATTTTGGCACCAATTTTTGATTTTCAAAAATTCATAGAGAGTACCACAGTGAAATTAAAGTATTCAGCAAAAACACCAAATTGTAGCTCATGTTCGGCTCTATAAGACTACGAAATTTAAACAAACATGCATGACCATTTTTTGAGAGATATTATGATGAAATCTTCTAATATTTGGAAATTACATTTTCTACAGTAGCCCCACCAAGTACAAAAGTGTCTTAAAAATTGAGATTTTGATTCTGACTAGTCACGCACGAACGCACAAATGCACACACGCACGCATGTATGCACGACCGCACGCTTGCAAGCACGCACGAACGCACTCACAAACTCACGTACGCACGCACGCACACATACGCACGCACACATACGCACGCAAGCACGCACGCAGGCAGGCAGGCAAGCACGCACGCACGCACGCATAGACGCACAAACTCACGCACGCACGCACACACGCGCGCGCACGCATGCACGAACGCATGCATGCACGCACGCACGCAATCAAGCACGCGAGCAGGCACGCAAACATGCACGTAAGCACGCACGCAAGCCCGCACGCACGCATGTATGCACGACCGTACGCTTGCAAGCATGCACGAACGCACTCACAAACTCACGTACGCACGCACGCGGCACGCACACACGCACGCACACACACACGCACGCACGCACGCACACACGCATGCAAGCACGCACGCAGGCAGGCATTTACTACTTAATTACATATGATGAAAGTATTAACAGATAAACACTTTGTTTAATGCAAAATTAAAAACAGATGATTTGCTAAAAGCAGGCATTTACAAATTAATATGTTCGCATTACAATTCGGTTTATATAGGCCAGACAACTAGAAATTTTGATGTTAGGTATAAAGAACACGTACGTTGTTACAAATACAAACACTCATACAAATCCAATCACAATGATTTAATGATATCTAATAACACTATAAAATGTTTACACTTTTGTGATGATAAACGTAAATTAGACATAGTATAATTTTTTGAAATTCACGAACATTTAAAAACTGTACCGTTAATGAATGAGCAAATTGATATCTTAAATTCTCCTCTATTGGACATTTTGGAATAGGAAATCAAGTCATCTTCAAACGATTACCAAGATAAGTAAAAAAGTTCTATTGCTATAACAACACTAGCTGTTTACTTTCTAATATAACCTTTGACAATGGCATGTAAACATGCCGAAATACGTATAAGGTTAAAATAAATAAATATTGTTGATGTGATTCAGTATTTTATATACCTACAGGGTGTTCCAGAAATGGCGGAGGAGCTCTTAACTGTGAATTATTTTCCTTAAATAGACTTGATTTGTCCATGAAAAATGTTTCCAACTAGAATACTTTTTGAGTTATTCCAAATTAAAGTCCCCCAATCACAGAAGAATTAATTAACTAGTCGTGAAGGTAGAAAAAATAAAAAAGTTTGTTTATATGGTAACTGAACTGAAAGCGTCATATAAAATAAGTCGAATTTTTATTTGGCCGACTATAAATTTTCAATGTCTTAGTGACAGACGTTCAACGTGACAGTTCATTCTGAATTAGCTTAATAATTTGTGCAATTTGTAGGGGGGGGGATGTATTCTTCTCAAGATTATTGTGAAATGGTTACTAATTACTAGTTGTCTCAAGACATCACAAACCTGCGGCGTTCAAATCAGGAATATTGCATGTGGGTAAGTGATTAAATGCCATTCATGTTAAAAACTAAAGTTGACCAGATGTTTTATACTAACTCTTGCAAAATCTAACAATTATTCTTGTTTCCTAAGAAACGCATACATTTAATATATCTGCATCTATCTTCAATTAATAAACCGTCTCTTATTAGTCAGCTTCATTTCATTGCGGTTTGAAAACCATTGAGGGTAGAATTTTTTTTTTGTAAATAAGTGTCAGTTTAAAGAGTAGAATCTAGAGTTAAGAGCTCCTCCCCGAGTTCTGGGACACCCTGTATAATCAATATTAACAGATAACCAGGTTGTTGTCGTTTTGTGTAATAAATGATAAAGGGGGTAGGAACAAACAAACAGAACCTCATATTTTGTTTTTTTTTGTTTGATCTGGTTAGGTATAATTTTTTTTTGCTTTTTAAAATGGCAATAAACTGGTCTCTTAAGAAGGAAATTTTTGATTTAATCAACCTTCTCTATTTTACCGTTTTAGATATCCCAACTGTAACACGAATTACAGTTTTAATCCTTACATCCTCGGTTTCGATAAAATACTTAAAACCGTTGCTCAATTTTACCTCTTAAAATGCACTAATACCACATTTATTAGAAAACACCTAGCAAATTGCAGCTCAGTCTAAAAAATATATTCTAACGCCTGTAACGTGCTCCTTACAATGCAAGTGATAACAAAGATGCAATTTAAAATATTCAATAACAGAAATCTACCCCCATAGGAAGCGGAAACGTGTATTGTTAGATATTGCCAGCTATTGTGTGAAGTCGAATCTATTGCTACAATTTTCATTCTGTACGTATATTGTATTTTCAGAAACAGATGTGTCCGTCACACTGTGAAGCTTGTACTTTTAAATTTATATTCCAAAAAGGCTTACCTACATGTGTTAAATTTAATTCAGAAATTAATATTAATGGTTAGAAATGGCCTATTGCAATGTATTTTATGAATTAAGAGGACTTAATTGGGATTAGTTTTTTTTTTTCGGGTAGCACAACATACATGAAAACTTTTACAGTCTGTCTATAAAGTAACCCCCCCCCCCTATCTAACTTCTTAACGACTTGATATTTTACCACAACATTTGGTGTGCTTAAATGGGAAATTAAATACTATTTTTTAGTCAATAACTAAATTTTGTATCATTTAAAATGTCGGCTGGGCGCTATTTTAAAATATTTTTAAACGTAAAGGGGGGTTGAGTACACCTCATTAGAAAGGTCTTTTCGTTCTGCGTCTGATTCTAGAGTCTTAAATTAAAATATTTAGCCATAACAAAATGGCGGATTTTAAACAAATGGACTCACTCAACTCAAAATTGTTTTGATTTTTTTATACAGTAGTCCACTTTTACATTTGAAGGACAAAATTTTCCCAGAATTATCTCAGGTGGCTGGAAATAATATTAAAAACGTTGTGTTCCAACAAGACGGTGCACCGCCTCATTATTATAGCCCTGTTTCTGACCTTCTCAACGGGCATTTTCTTCCAAGATGGATTGGTAGGCGGGGGCCTGTAGAATAGCCGGCTCGCTCCTCAGATTTAACCCTCCTAGATTTTTTTCTATAGGGATATCTGAAATCGAAAGTGGACAGAACTGGAGCAACGCATTACAGAAGTTTCCAGAAATATCACTCCAGAAACTTATGAAAAAGTAAGGCAGAATTTTTAACCGACTTTTTATGTGCCAAGAATGGTGAACATTTCAAACACTTAATTTAATTTCTTTTTGCTTTAATTATTACTTTTTTGTATAGACTTCTCTATCTTCAAACATTTGTCATTTTGTTATGACTGAATATTTTTCTTTGAAACTCTAGGATCAGGCGCAGAACCTTTCAAATATAGTGTCATTCGATCCCCTTTTTTTTTATTAAAAGAAATTCAAAATGGCGCCCTGCCGCTACTTTGAATGATACAAAATCTAATTATGAGCTAATAAATAGTGTTTAATTTCCCATTACAGCACACCAAAGTTTGTGGTAAAATATCAAGTCGTTCAAAAGTCAGTTGCGGGGGGGTTACTTTATAGACACAGTGTATATGGAATAAACAAAATAGTTTTGTAAAAAAAAAATTACTATATTATATTGCGTATGTAAAGTCAAAACCAATCCAGGACAAGCAAATTTACCAATAGCAGTTAGTTAACAACGTAATTTTTTACCATTTGTCAAATTGTACCCCTCGAGTTAATTTTGCGTAAAATAATAATTCTGAGCAACCTTAACACGTAACTATAAGAAACACGTAGTAGTTGCCATGAAGGTCTGAGTGTTTGTGTTTGTTTTTACAAATTTTATGGGTTAATTCTGCACTCCAAAAACAGTAAAATATTTTTTATTAACATGGATTCAGAGACTGTAACTCCGTAAATAAGCGTTTCCGTACCCATGTTTATTTCACCCCGTTTGTTTGGTGCAACCGTGTCGCATACAAATATAACGTCGAGATTGTACCCTACCGCTGTTGAAAACAGGAAGTTTTAAGTTATGTATTTACACTTAGGGGTTTTCAGCTTGTTTTGTTACTTTGGCTTTATCTTTGTTTCTTTTCTCCACCTTTGCCACCTCGATAGATTTGGATCAGCGATGATCCACAGCCTCTATGCCTTGATAGAATTCAGAATTGTTAATTTAATTTCTTCAAATTAGGCATCTACAGTAGCTGTACCATTTCTGGCCTGCTAGGTATAGTTTTAGACGTGGAAACAGGTAGTCTAACGGTGCTAAGTCTGGCGAATAAGGCGGGCGTGGCAGCAAATCGAAGCATAATTCGTGATTTTTTGTCATAGCCATAACACTCGTGTGGGGGCGTGAAAAATGATTTTTTTGTTGGCTAAACCAGGACGGTTTTCAATACCTTTTTGCTTAAATTTGTCTAAAAGACTCGCGTAGTATACGCCTGTGATGGTTTGGCTTTTGGAAAGATGATCAATGAGAAGAATACCTCTTGCATCCCAAAAATGGAAACCATTACCTTTCTTGTAGATGCAACAGCTTTTGCCTTCTGTGGAGGAGGAAAACCACTGTGTCGCAACTGTTTAAATTGTTGCTTTGTTTCCGGCGTATAATGATGGACCGAAGTTTCATCTGCGGTGATAAATCGGCGAATAAAACCCACTTTTTTGTTTCAAAAACGCTCGCGAGAAATTTGCATCGGCACCAATTTCTGATCAACACTGAGCAGTCGCGGCACCCACCTCGCGGACTTCTTCATGGCCAACTCTTCATTCATAACGTACGCTGCGCGTTTTTTGAAAATGTTTACAGCCTCTGATATCTCAGACGTCTTTAACCGACGGTCTTTGAATTTCTGGTGTAGTGGTAGATTTTGGGCGTCATCTTTAACATTTGTACGACAACAATTGAACTCACAAACCCATTTATTAACAGTGGAAAATGCAGAAGCCGAGTCTTTCAGACCATCCTTCATTTCGTTATGAAAGTCGGTGGCTGATAAGCCTTTTAAGAAGAAATACTTAATGACAGTACGAATTTAAAAATTATCCATCTTGTCAAAAACTCTGACACGCCCTTAGTGAAACAGCCGTCAAAACGAAACTAATGAACGCAGCGATATAAATTTGGCAGTTGACGGTCTGAAGGAGTGAACTTGCCAGCAACAACTGTCTGAAACAGCGCCATCTATCCGTCATCTCACGAACTTTTCAACCCATATTTGTAAACTCAATATGAACTGTTTGGTGGTGCAACTGCTTCAATTTTTTGTCGATGCCTAGGAATCTTCTGCGGGTTTTTGCCTAGTTGCGTGTAGTCACTATTTCATACTAAGTGTATGGTCTTATTACAGCTTTTTCTCCTATACTGTTGGTTTAGTTTATACCAGGGGGGCAAGTGCAGTGTTTCACCATGAACGCGAACAATAATACCACCCCTCTTGGTGAAATGACAAGACCTGTCAAACTGTATTGGTTTTTAATTTAGTTATGTAGTTTGCGATGCCAGAATTGAAAGAACTGTGCAAACTGCAAAAAGATTAGTAGAAAAGGCAATGAAAATTAGTTGAAACAGATAATGGAGTATAAGTATTGTATAAAAAAAATCGATGCGCAACAGTAGAATGTTGTAATTGAAACCTGTTACCTTGTGTATTTAATCTGCTGCGCAATAGCTTACAATTATTGCTAACAAACTAGACAAACATTAGGTGAAGAGTTGCTGTAATACTATGTGGTTTTCTAGCAGGATGGCAAAGGAATCTCGCTTAAGTGAGAGGCATGAACAAAGATACCTTCTGCGGTGTCGGCGTTGTAACTGTCACTTCGGTGATTTCAACTTGGTACGTCCACCTCTCTTCGGAGATTTCAGGCTTTATCTTAATTCGGACCATGAAGAAGAAGGTGGGTGATTTCATGAGGGGAGGTGTTGCTGGCTCTTAGTATGGGTAGCTAACACCTTAGGGGCAGCGCGTTTTCTGTAACGAGATTCGTGCTCTCTGGTCTTGGCTATAAAAATATAAATATAAATTGACGCCGTCTCAGTCACGACGTCGAGGTGACTCCTGGGAGTTATAAATTTGCCTAGGCGATATACTGGGTGGTGGGAGGCTGACTGATTTAGGCAGGTGAAGGTGACCTCCAAGAAGGAGTGGCGCGGTTGCTGGCACTAGCGATGCCCTGGGGGTGAGGTGCACTTTGCCTGCCCACGCCTACTATCAAAGTGTCGACCCAGGGGTTTTGCTCATGTACACCCGACGCTGTTTAGGCACCGGTCATATCGGACCGGTTACCAACTAATCTGGGCGATGCGTAGTCAACCAGTACTAAAGATTGAGAGTCCTCTAAACTGGTAAGGGAACCAATGCTTTCGACAGGTGCTTGATTCAAAAAGTCCAACCAGTGACTTTGACTGATACCGCGGGGACCAAATCCAAGCCCGCGTAGGAATAGCAGTCCCCGTCTTGATCGCGGCGTAGGTGGCAGTGGTAAGCCTATGCAGGCTAGAGCCGTCTTGGTGCGGTTCGACGGGTAAGCTGCGTTTTCAGCTCGGTCACTGCTGTGCAGAATCAGTAGAAATTTAGGTAATCTCCTTCAAACCAGTGGCGACTTATGGTTCGGAGCCTGATGTGAACGCAGGAAGCTTGTTCGCGTTGAACTGTTGTTAAAATGGACAGGCGCGCTTATTAAGCGTATCTCAGTCCTGCCCGAAGAGGAACGTGGCGGATAATGCTCGCGCTAGGTGCCGCCACGTTAAACTAAAGAGATAGGCCGTAATGGCCGCCTTGCATTGGCTTGCATTGCTTTCTTTTAAATGCATGGTGTGGAGGGAACGCACAAATTGTGTGTGACCATCGCGTTCTCCATACTTAACTATCGACATTTTTTGTGTAGGGTGTAGTGTATACGAAATAATTTACACTTATGACAAGTCATGATAATAAAGCAGCGAATCACCACATAGCCATCATAGTAAATTAACCTTTGACATATTCTAATTCTTACAGATGTTATGTAGTAAATTTTAATTATACCTTGCTGATTATTAAATTTGTTCTCTAATTTCAATCTTTTTAGGTTTACTTTGTTTCTGTATTTCAAAGTAAATCATACAAATACTTAAAAACGTACAAAATCATGATACGACACAATTATAATTTGCTTTTGCAAATATTTGTGTCTTGAATTACAACAAATAATCTGTGGTCTTCACGCTTTTGCTAATTCCCACTAATTATCTTTAGCTTATGAAAGATCAGTTAGTCACTTCGACAGCAAGCGCGGGTGTCCCTGTGCGTCGTAGCCTAGAATTAATTAAATTTCTTGGCAGATCCCACACAAAGTTAATTAACCATATTCATACTGTTAATACCAGGATATTCTTTTCGCTTTACGCTTCTGTAATTCTACTTTAAAGTTGTGCCAAGTATTATAATTACCCACTTCTTGCCTGCATTCTTCAAGAGTTTTTAAAGTTGAAATAATAAACTCCCAGAGCTACCCTTACAGCAATTAAAAATGTTTTAGAGGAAGGTTGCAAGCAATTTACTCTCATTTAGGCTTGGCTCCTCGTAATTAAGCAGCTTTACCGCAAAGGAAGTCGCAAAGATGTCTTTATTGCTGTACAGTATTTCTGGTTGGATTTTTAGTAATACTTTCCAGTACCTGCTTTGTATACCCAACGGTGCATAATGGCGAGTTTTTACAATGTTCTTCCTTTTATTACAAATAGCTATCAGCGGTCGTTGGGATGAAAAATCGAACGAAGGTTGTAGTGGAAAATAAACGAACGTAAAGGAGCAGTAATTTGTACATTTTCGCGGTATTCATTCTCTCTTCAGGAAAACGGAAATAGAAAAATGTTTAAGTGAAGCGGAAACGCATTTTAACCGAATTTCCTAGATGCGTTATCAAGTTCAAACCTACTTATTTAAAAAAGTATAAAAGGAATACCAATAACGTGCTTCGTAAATTCAACGTATTACATTTCTCGGCCGACTTAATGTCGTTGAAAACAATTTCATTTTAATTTCAGTAGATATTTCTTATACAAACTTCTAGGGCTTGCAAAACACAACGAAGCAAACAACTTTTGTTAATAAATGTGTGGTCAAAAGTGTTTCCTTTCAGGGATAGAGCTTCGCAAAGATTCTTTAAGAAGCGCCTAAATGTAGGCAACTCAATTTACTACCTACTATTTATTTCCATAACGACGGAAATTAATACAGGATAAATAAAGTCCTCATTCCCACTTTTCAAATTCAAATTAAATTTAAAATAATTTAATTAACAAAATGTTTCAAAACTAAGCAATAGAAAAAGTCAAAATTACAAAGCAAAAATCAATTATTTGAAAAATTTACAATAACTAATTCAAAAATTAACAAAATTACAGTAAATGTTCAAAATGTCGCCCTCAGCTTCTACACACGAAGGATATCTTTTTTTAATAAGCGAGGTTTTTTACAGCCTTATCTGCCGTTTCTCGCATCCCGTCTTCCACCTCTTACGATCATTCCAATCGTCTTCTAATAGTCCTCGTTTCTGCATTTTTTCAAGTATCACGTTCATCCAACTTCTTCGAGGTCTCCCTCTTTTCCTTCTCTCCCTTGGCACCCATTTCCATATTTTTTGCGGCAACCTATCTTCTGGCATCCTCCTCATGTGTCCATACCATAATAGTTGCTTTTCACTGACATACTCTGATATTTTTCCCTTTACTTCCATTCTTCTGCGAATTTCATCATTTCGGATATGTTCAAGCCTGGTGACACAACAACTTCTTCTCCAATATTCCATTTCGGCTGCTTCTAACCTACGGTCTAGTGACTTATTTGTGACCCACACTTCCGAACCGTATGTCGTGCAGCTTTCAAAGATCGTCTTATATACTACTTGTTTTGTTCTGTTTGTAACCCCTTTATTCCACAGGATCGGATGTAGCGCTCTTGTTATTTTCTTTCCTTTTGCTATTTTATTTAGTATGTCTTTTTCGTCATTCCCATCTGATGTAATGAGCACCCCTAGGTAATTATATTCGTCGGTGCACTTGATGGTTCCATATTCGGTATTTAAATTTGTTGCCTGTCTGCCAAAAACCATGTATTGGGTCTTTTCCATATTTAATTCTAGACCCCACTGACCATACTGCTCTATTAATTTTCTTATCATATACACGGCATCCTCTTCATCTTCCGCAAGGATTAGCTGATCGTCTGCAAATAATAGTGTATGGACAAAGTCCTCTTCTATCTTAACTCCCATTTTATGACATTTTCGGGTCCACTCTTTCAGTACACAGTTTAGGTATATTTTGAAAAGGGTCGGCGAAAGACAACACCCCTGCTTTAATCCTTTGTTCGTCATGAACGGCTGACATACCGATCTCCCTACTTTTACCGCGCTATAGTTATTTCGGTATATGTTTTTTGTTGCATTTATATATAGTGTTTTAATATTTTGTAATTTCATTGCTTCCCAGAGTCTACGTTGCGGCACTGAATCATAAGCCTTTTTTAGGTCTATAAATATAACATGTAGCTCCCTACCGCAAGCTAGCTTTTTTCCTGCTAATTGCTTTAGGCAAAATAAATTATCGATACAAGATCTTCCAGGGCGGAAACCACTTTGTTCTTCTATTTCTATTATATCTTCCTCTATGCGATTCTTTAATACCCGCCCATACAGCCTTCCCATTGAGGCAGTGACGCTTATGCCTCTGTAATTTGAGCATTCCCGCCTGTTTCCTTTTTTATAAATAGAAGTGATGTATCCCAGTTTCCAATCAGAGGGTATTTCTTCGCTATTCAGACATTTATTAAATATCTCTTGAACTACTTCTAATGCTTGTACGGGAGCATGTTTTATTAGCTCAACAGGAATGCCTCCCGGGCCGGGTGCTTTATTATTTTTCATTGTCTTCATCGCACCTCTAATTTCTTCCAGCGTGATTTCCTCAACTTCTTCCTCGACTTCCCCTTCTAAACTTGTCTCATGTTCCTCGTATTCATTTCTATTTTCTGTTAGCAGGTCTGTATAATATTCTTTCCATTTATCTTTTCCAATTGGGTCTATCGTGACTCTCTCGCAGGTATTTGTTTTCAGGCTATTTATACATTTCCAGGCTTCTCTCGATCTAGAACTACCCATAAGCCGATTTAGTTCTCTGCATTTTTTCTCCCAGGAAGCATTTTTGGCTTTGCTTATTTCCTTTTTTACTAAGTATCTATACCTGGTATACTGTTTTCGGTCTTCCGGATCTCCCGTTGATAGCCATTTTTGATATAATACCTTTTTTTCGTGGGTGTATGCTTCTAGTTCTTCATTCCACCAAAAGCAGTTTTTATGTCTACGATTTTTACGTTTCTCTCCAAGGACTTCTTGTGCTGCTTGGTGTATACGAACTTTAAGTTGATCATATAAATCGTTAGCATTTCCCCTTAATTTTTCATCTAGTTTCTGCGCTAACCGTAATTTATAAAGAAACGCTATTGAAGGATATCTACGAAGCAAATTCTTCGCACCGCTCCAAACATACCAGGAGTCTGTTGAACTTCTTCAAGAATACGCGCCGTAAGTTCTTCTACAGTTTCAACTGGAGTAGCATACACTAACGTTTTAACATGACCCCACAAAAAGAAAGTGGGGTCAAATCAGGAGAATGTGAAGGCCACCCCACATGCCCTCCTCGACCTACTTATCTGTTGGGAAAAGTGTTATTTAAAAATTCCCTGACTTCTGCCGAAAACTGAGCAGGTGCACCATCGTGCTGCAGCCACATTTGAGGTGGAACATCTTCCTAAAGTTCAGACAGGACATGGCGCAAGAAATTTAAATAAATTGCTCCTGTTTACCTTTGGGGTAGCAGATATGGCCCAAATATTCACTGAAAATCTTTGCCGGTATCCTTTTTGAACCACAGAATGGGGATTTTTATCGTTCCAAATGTGGCTGTTTCTACTGTTGAATGTTCCTTCTTTTGTAAAAGATGCTTCGTCACTAAACAGAACGTTTACTTGGAATTCTGGATCCCCATTACACCGCCGCAGAAATTCCTGGCAAAATTCTACCCTTCTGGGAAAATTTGCTTGAACCATGGCATGTACCTTCTGTGGATGGTACGGATGTAGTTGCTGCTCATGTAGTGTCTCCCATACTAAAACATGGTTCACTCCCATTTCATAAGCGATGGCTCTTGAACTAGTAGAAGGATTTTCAGCCACTCTCTCCAAAACTTCGTCCTCAAAATTCACCGTTGGCATTGTTCTGGTAGCTTTACAGTTGACAACGAATGTACCTTCTTCCCGCAGTTGACGTGAAACTACACTAAACTTGTGCGATGGATGATTTCTATTCGGAAAATGTTCTTGGTGCAGGCGAGCAGCTTTGCGTGCGTTACCTCACGCAGCTCCATGAACATGACATGTCATGCTGTTCGGCAAAAGTATAATTCGCCATAACACAAAAATACGAACCACAGAACGAAAATAACGAAGAAAATAATTATCAAAAAAATTACAGAACGAAAAAAACGAATTATAAAAGGCACAGAAAGAAACGAATGCAAGAAAAGTCAAAAAATATCACAAAAATATCGAATTGTGCCAAAATTGACGTTGTTTGAATGCATGTATGTCTAGATCGTTTTTTTTTTTCAAAAGTCCGTGTGACCTGTGCAAAATAATTAAAAATGTAATTTGGGTTGCCTATTTTTAGGTACTTCTTAAAGGATCTTTAAGAGGCTCTATTTTCTAAAGGAAACACTTTTGACCACACATTTATTAACTAACAAAATATATATATATTTGCTTTGTTGTGTTTTGCAAGTCCTAGAAGTTTGTCCCTACAATTCATTAACAGCCTATGTATGAAAAAGTGGGACTTTTGTAATTTTTTACATGTATTTAAGCTTCCCACATTGTTCCACTATCACTGGCGTTATTTAAGGTACAGTACTGAATCACTTATGAAGTGAAGACAGTAATACATTCGAAGAAGCTTTTGGTGAGCTGCTGGTCTTTCTCTTATGCATCACACGTTATTGTTCCTTTTTAGTTGTGTATACCAATAGAATGTGTATGATGTAATAAAATCAAAAAATACCATTCTCAAATTTATAATCATGCATCCGTACCTCGACGATGAAACGTCGAAAATCGTTACTTTTTTACAATATCTGAAACCTGCAAATACTTGATTCTGGATTAACAGAAATTGTAAGAAAAAAGGTAAGTTCATAAGCACTTAGACCAGAGGTAGGCCCATTGCACAACTTTCAAGCACCAATCTCTCCTTTTTCAAGCCATCTAACTCTTTTGATGAACGTGAGGATATTAGCTAGCAAGATGATGCTGGTACTGGCCATACCAGGACAGAATACCCAGCATGGATCTTTTCATCAAAGGCAGTGCGGCAGTGACGCATTACTTGTCCCATGGCTCCTTTTTCAAAATTACATCTACGACAAACACTGCTACCATATTTATTGCGTGCATGTGTTTGATTAGTCGCCTGTGTTTTGACAGAAAACCAACGATGATTCGTAAGTTTGTCCTGAACAGCTGCAAATAATACTTGCCCGTTTCTTTGTTAGACGCTGCTCTTGTCTAACGACAGTCTGCCATATTGACCCATCTGTCACTATGACATGTCAGGGTCGATCGCTGTTTTAAAGTATTGAGATTCTTCTTCTTCTTCTTCTTCGGTTTTTTACCCCATAGGGTTTGCCGTTTTCTGTTTCCATAGCCGTCTGTCTTCCCAGTCTGCTTCTTGTAGATCTCTGTCCTCCATAGCCATTTTTATATACGTTTCCCACATTAGAGCCGGTCTACCTCTTTTTCTCTTTCTCCCCGGACACCACTGCGTCACTTTCTTTGGCCATCTGTCTTCTGGCATTCGTCTGACGTGTCCATACCATTGGAGGGCTCTATTTTCTAGTGTTTTCGTTATTGAGCACGTAATATTCATCCTTCTCCAAATTTCTTCCGTTCTTATTCTGTCTCGTCTTGTAACTTGTAAGCACCTTTTCATGAAGTCCATTTCTACTGTCCTAATTTTGTTTCTTATTTTCTTTGTAAGTGGCCACATTTCTCCTCCATATAGTACTATGTTTTCAACCACACTATGAAATAGTCTTTTTTTTGTATCTTGACTGATGTTTTTGTTCCATAATAGTCCATGTAGTGCTTTTGTTGCTTGTTTTCCCATAATTATTCTTGTGTTGATATCTCTTTCGCATGTACCTGTTGAGCTTAGGAGTGACCCCAAATATTTGAACGTTGTACAAGTTTTGATATCTACATCCTCTATTCTGATATTTTGTGCCTCTCTACCTACACACATATATTTTGTTTTTTGATAATTAATTTTTAGACCCCATTTCTCATATTCTTTATTTAATTTCCTAAGCATATATTCCATGTCTTCTTCATCTTGCGCGAACACGATCTGATCGTCGGCAAATAATAGAGAATGTAGGGTCGAATTATCAATTTTAATTCCCATCCTTGCGCATTTTCTATACCATGTCTCCAGTGCTTGTTCGACATATATGTTAAAAAGTAGTGGCGATAGGCCGCATTCTTGCTTGAGGCCTTTTGTGATGTTTATTGTAGGGGTTATTTTATTGCCTATTTTTATGTGCGCTTTTGTCTTGTAATACATCTTTTGAACTATCTGTATCCACTTTTCGCGTATATTCATTCTTCTCATAGCTTTCCATAATTCACATCTGGGTACGCTGTCATATTCCTTTTCCAGATCTATAAAGGTCATATGTGTGTCTGTTTGTTTGTCCATATTTTTTTCTATTAGTTGTCTGACGCAGTGTATGTTGTTTAAACAAAATCTTCTCCTTCTAAAACCACTTTGCTCTTCACTTAGATTTATGCGTTCTTCTTCTATTGTACTTTTAATGACACTGGAAAATAGTCTCGCCGTTGATGGGATAACACTTATTCCCCTATAATTGGAGCAGGACTTCTTGTCTCCCTTTTTATAAATTGAACTTATATGACATTTTATCCATTCCTGCGGGATATTCTTCTATTTTATTAAATATCTTCTGTATATATTTTGTAAAGTTCTCTCCGCCGTACTTAATTAATTCCATTCTTAAGTTTCCTATTCCTGGTGCTCTGTTGTTTTTGGCTTTTCAAAGAGATTTACGAATATCTTCTTCTGTTATTTCATAAGTGAAGTTTATATTTTCTACTATCTCTTCTTCTTTTAGATATAATTTTTTGTGTTCCTGTAGGAGGTTAGAGTAATGAATCTTCCATTGTTTTGGCGGTATGGCCTGTATATTTGTTTTAATTTGTTTTGTATCCTATTTTGGTACAGCGTCATTATACTAAATTGCTTCAGCAGATCTGTTTGGAATTTATCCTCTTTTATACTTTTCATTTCTTCGTGTTCTTCTTCTGTTCTTTTAATATTCTTCTTTGTGTATGTAAGATGTCCTACTACCATGTGGTGATTACTAGCACATTCTGGTTGTCGATAAACCCTTACGTCTTGTATCTGTCCTTCTCCGTATCAAAAAAAGGCAACATCGCCCTTCCCCGTCTTTAGGAAACCTTGTTTGATTCTTGTCTTGCTAATTCATCCACTTTCTTATTACACACGTGACCGTTCGTTCAACGACCATTGTCTCTCAATATTAAAACCACCACCCGTAGGCATTAAAAAAGCAGCTCGGAAATAATTTTGCTTAATTAATTCTGGATTAACAGAAAGGGTAAGAAAATGGAAATAAGCTTACTAGCACTTAGACCACAGGCAGGCCCATTGCACAACTTTCAAGCACCAATCTTTGTTTTTTCAAGCCATCCAATTTCACTTAAGGATATTAGCTGGCAAGATAATGCTGTCACAGGCCATGACAGGCTATAAATACCTCCTTTCATCAAAGACAGTGCGGCAGTGATGCACTACTTGCTCCATAGCTCCTTTTTTAAAATTACATCTATGACAAACACTGCTACCATACTCATCGTGTGCATGTGTTTACTTGGTCAGCGGTGTCTTGACTAAAAGCCAATGACGATTCGTAAGTTTGTCCTGAACAGCTGCAAATAATACTTTGTTAGACGCTGCTCTTGTCTGGCGACAGTCTGCCATATTGACCCATCCGTCTCTATGACATGTCAGGGTCGATCGCTGTTGTAGAGTATTGAAATCCGTAACAAAGAAAGGCAACATTGCCCCCCCCCCCCAGAAAACCTTGTTTGATCCTAGTCTTTTCAATTCATCCACCTTTTTATTACCCACGTGACCATCCGTTTCATTTAACCCAGACTAGTCCAACGACCATTGTCTCTCAATATCGAAACCACCATCCGTAGGCACTAAAAAAAAACAGCTCTGAAATAATTTTGCTTACTTAATTCTGGATTAACAGAAATGGTAAGAAAAGGGAAGTAAGCTCATTACAACCAATCTCCCCTTTTTCAAGCCATCCAACTCTTTTGATGAACTTGAGGATATTAGCTAGCAGGATGAGGCTGATCCTGGCCATGCCAGGCCAGAAATACCCAACTTGTATCCTTTCATCAAAGACAGTGCGGCAGTGATGCACTACTTGCCCCGTAGCTCCTTTTTCAATATTACATCCATGCTACCATACTCATCGTGTGCATGTGTTTATTTGGTCAGCAGTGTCTTGACAAAAAGCCAACGATGATTCGTAAGTTTTTCCTGAACAGCTGCAAATAATATTTGCCCGTTTCTTTGTTAGACGGTGCAGCAATAGCTGCTCTTGTCTGGCAACAGTCTGCCATAATGACCCATCTGTCACTATGACATGTCAGGGTCGATCGCGTTTTTAGAGTATTGAGATCCGTAACAAAGAAAGGCAACGTCGCTCCCCCCCCCCCCCCCCCCAGGAAACCTTGTTTGATCCTAGTCTTGCCAATTGTTTGATACGTTATTACCATAGCTCTGTGAATAACATCCACCCTCTGCCCTAGTTTGGAAGACACTGGTGATGGCACCACGATGTATTACCTATGCGTAGGTCAAGGTCGTTGAAGACAATTGCCGAAACAGAGCCACGTCTGCCAAAAATAGATACGTCGTGTGTAGAAGCTACACTTTCATTTATCAAAACACGAAATTTCTTTCCATAGACAAATTTTGATATTGTTCCTAGGAAACGAATTATTGTTGCAACCTCAACAGGGATAGCAAAACTGCTTTTCTTGGATGTTTAACGCATAGAACTCGTAACACCAAGACAGACAGTTTTTTGTACGTGTCCAGTGTCCGATGCTGTCGCTGCCCGGTTGATCTTGGGCCATTAAGGACCCCAAAACACGACATAGGTGCAACACAATGCAACAGTCCGTGAAAAATCAAAAAGCGGGGTACACCATTCTATCACAGATTGATAGATTGTTGTTCTCTGATCACATTTGCATACCGAATTTTGTAAAATTTACCTCGGCATTTAGGCGACGTATAAAGCCGCCAACTATTAACTGTATCTAATGGCGGTGGCTATACAACACCACCATGAAGACAGCCTCTGCTTACGATCCTTCCCGTGGTGACTCCTTCCACATTTACTTTAGCCGCCTTGCATTTCAAGCCTTGCTATAGCCACTCAATAAGAATAGGTGTAACATTGTGGCTTTGTAGAGCGATTTTAATGTTAACCAAGCTAGCCTTGTCAAAGGCATTTTTGAAGTTGATAAAGACGCCCAGGGTTAAGGTGTGATTGTCCAACGACCTTCAAATTACATGCAAATAGGACTAAATAGATATTTCAAGGATGTATATGTAGACGTGTAGCTGTGGATGTGAGGACAATGCGGTATTTCGAATTTTGCTGTTACACCGCCTTTCAAGAGCTTTCAGTAAGAAAGGTTTAAAAAAGATAGGACGATAAGATTTTCGGTAGGTAATGGTCGTTACGCCTTGGCTTATAAAAACTTTTTTTCTAATCTAGAGACGTTTCTGAAAAAGCAATACGTGCTGGAAAAACCATCCCGGAAAATGTTTTAGGAAAGAGAAACCCCCGTAAACTATGCAGGAAAAGTACCATTTGAAAAAATTCTTATTATAGCCCCAGAAACAATTCCTTCAAACAAATCGATTAAGAAGTTAGTTAACTTAGCACTTTTCACCATTTTCAGCGTCGATTTAGCGTGTTACGAAATTATTGTATAATGCAATAAATGTTCAATAATAAGGTTGATGTTCTTGTTATAACTGAAATATGATTATCATATTAAAGTAACCACACCCTGCTTCCTATCTTTAACAAACACTCTTTGCAAGCTATTAAAATCAACGCTGCGCCACTCTTTTGAACAAGCAGTTGGGCGCTGCATGCTTCATATTCTGCGTTTATATTTGCAATAACAACAACAGGTTATATTCCAGTAATACAAAAAAATAGTAGATATCATAGAAGACAATATCTGTGAAAAATTATAGCGGTCTACTGTACAAAGGAAAATGGTCTTTATGTAAGGGCCGCGTAAATATGAGGGTTGAGAGCTTTTCACCAATTAAAGTTGCGATAGGTAAAACGGTTCTTGATTTAATGTGTCTGATCTATTTGACTTTCGTTGCTTGTTATGCGAAGTCGTAACCTTGAAGTAAATGATCTTCTTTGTTGACTGAACAGATATTTGATGTAATGCTGCAAAAGCTTTCCCAAATTCTGTCTTTCGTGTTTTGGGCGTTGTGTTGTTTTCTTAATTTATTATTATTATTATACATATATTCTCTAAAAAATTAGAATTTTATTAGAGTAACATCAGGTGTACGAAACGTAAAACTTATTTAAGTCATCTCACGTTAAATTAAAAATTATTAGGATTATGGTGTACACTCTTTGTAATTTATTTTATTCAATTTTACGAGCAAAGACGCTTTGAAGCTGAGAATCCAATATATGTAAATTATATTTAAGGTATAATTGCCCAGTCCTCTTTAATTATATGCTTAAATTTGAGATTCATGTTACGTATTCATGGAATTAAATCTTAAATTTCTCTAGAGCTTTATATTTCAATTTTGTTTCAATTTTCGTACAGAATTTTATATGTCGAAGTGGCCGTATGCATGTGTGGGGACATATTTCATACTCACACAAAAATGCGAAAGATATTTCAAGATTTTGGTGCGCATTTCCATACATTTATATTTGTCCATGAAGCCGGGCCCGACGTTACATCAGGGCACTAAATCATCCAGGATTAAATTCGCTAGAGGGCTTTATTGCAAATTCCTCTTTTCACTTTAAAGGGAGTGCATGAAGGGACCTTTCACAAAACTCTATCGAGCAGAACGAGAAATAATCATTCCATTGCGCTTACGGAATGTGTTTGTCATTACAAAACTACGTAATAAATTTTAACAAGTTGGAAATTATTCTTTCTAAGGTTGCTTTTCCTGCTTCACTCCGGTCCTGTATCCTCGTTCCTTTATATATATTTTAGCTTTCCCGACTGGTTGCTCTTGTTACCAATAGCATGACGTTGTGAGCCATTGTTGTCTGGATAATTGTTCATTTCAAGAGAGGTTGATGAATTATTCCCAGTGCAGTCAGACAAAATTGAAGAACACATGATTTATGGACGTCTAAATGTCAGATTTAATATTTTTATAAAATTTAAATATAAAAAATGACGGAAACAAAAACAGTTTTGTTTTAGGCAGCCCTAAAATGTATAGAATTTTTATAGAAAAATGTAATTGAAAAAATATCTGTACTGTAATGAAAAAACAGTTGTTTTAACTTTAAGTTTTTATATTACATTCTTAAACTACTTATTTTATATTTCTGCTGCAGCAAACAAGAAATTGTAACTGCCTTAAGTATTTTACAAACTTTGTAGTTATAATAAGGAAGTGGCAAATATTACCCCAGCATTGGATGTCAATATAAATCCAGAATATAGATTTTAAATTATTTAATTTTATGTTACAGTGAGAAAATTTATTAATTTTGTTTTTAATAATCTTTTTGTTATCTACTTTAGAACTGACGCATTTTAGTTCACAACTTATCATCATAATTGGTTCTCCTCCACCTTGCGGCGTAGAGGCTTTTCGTTCTGGGTTGGCTCTTACTGCGTAATACGAAGTTCGCTGGAAATGTACGTGGCCTAACAAAGAAAACGCAAGTTTTTTAGTTAAAATATCATTTTGTTTCTCAATATAGTCTCTTGCTCGCTCAACTCACTTATTCCAACGATGCTCCAAAGCAGCAACGCCGTCTTTGTAGGTCGATGAACCCAAGTCCTCAAAATAGCTATTTACAGCAGCAATTACCTCGGAATTGGATGAAAATTTTTTACCGCCGAGCCATTTTTTCAGGTTTGAAAATAGATAAAAATCGCGAATGAGGCACTAATTCGAATACAAATCCATGAATTTTGGCCATGGCGATTGCAGACGTGTGTACAGGTGCGTTATCTTGATGGAAAAGCACTTTCTTTCGGCCAAATGAGACCGTTTCTCTTTGATTTTGTCGCTCAAATGCTGCAACAAATTGGCATAATACTCGCCATTTATTGTTTTTCCCTTTTCCAAGTAGTCTACGAAGATAATTCCATGAGAATTACAAAATACAGTTGCCATAACATTTCCTGCTGACAAAACCGTTTTTGCCTTCTTTGGTGGCGGAGAACCTTTGTGTCTTCATTGTTTGGACTGTTCCTTGGTTTCGGGAGTGTAATGGTAAACCCAGGTTTCATCGATGGTTATAAACGGCGCAAAAAGTCCTTCGGATTGCGGCGAAAACGTGCCAAAAGATCTCGAGAAACAATCAAACGATTCAGTTCTTGCTGGGGTGTGAGTAAACGCGGCACCCAACGCCCGGAGTATGTTTTCATTTCCAATTATTCAGTTAAAATTCCGTGCACACTGTCATTTGGAAGGCCCATTATGTCTGCTATCCCGCGCACTTTTATTCGACGATACGAAAGACTTTTTCAATCATTGCCGGGGTAGTAGCCGTTTTTGGGCGTCCACTGCGGGGTTCGTCCTTTGTGCTTACTCGAACACGCTTACACTCAGCAAACTAGTTTTTAACAATTGAAAACGAAGGAGCGGACTACAAAAATGTCGAATCCAACTCTGCTTTGATTTCGTTGGGTGTTAAGCCTTTCGAATGAAAGTACTTTATCATTGCTCGCACACAGTTTTTTCCATTATTTACGAAATCACTCGAGACGGTCACTTTGGCGCACTGTCAAATACAAACTAATTGACAGATCGCTCTATACTGTCATATTTAACCTAAGTAACGATGGTTCTGAAAAATGGTAATGTAAATTCCGCCGAATTAGCTCCATCTCTGTGTTAGGCCACGTACATTTCGAACGATCCTCGTAGGATGCAGCGGGGCTTATTTGCCCTATAAAGCACTACGCTCTTACAGCTTATGCCACCCTTTTCGCATTCATTCTTCTATCATACATTAGTGTGTTTATTTGTGTGTTATAATGTAGTTTGTAGCTTTGTTACTTGTCTTAGTCAGCCAGTAATCAAGGCAGTGCCGTTAATTGTAGCCCATCGTTGAATGGTTTACCGAGCTCGATACCAACCCACAGAACTACAGAAACGTTTTCTGCATCTTCTTGGATTCGAACCAAAGAATCGCGCATTGCAACCCTGATCCTCCTACCACTGGACCGCTTGGACTCTTAGTTCACAACTAGCACATATAATTTCCTAAGTGGAGTATTTAATGAACTACACAATACTCATTTATAGTTCAAGTTTGAAGTTTTAATTGCAAAAATGATCGTACTCTACGGGGTGTCACTGATAACACTTTCTTCGAGTCTCTTTTGTGAAGCTGCTAGCAGAGACGGCGCTGGTATCATTATTAATAGGTGGCCAAGGCTATGTTGGCAAGGCAGGAAGTAAAAGCCATATTCGATGAGTCTGCAGTTAGGAAGTGAGTCAGGTGAGGTGAGGTTGGTCTCAGGGAGGAGTTTCCTCAACTCTACTGTGGTGTCTCGTCCTTTTTGCCTACTCGCGGAACTTAAGAAAGTTGGTTTATGTACGCAAGGCTGTGCAGGTTACACTGCAATTTTAATTCAGGTAAGTTTCCAAATATTGTCAGCGGACTTCTACAAAAGCGTTGGTTTTTGCGGGTTGTACCACGATGGTGTATCAATTAAAGTCCTATGGTCAACGCCTTTAAAGACGAGTTGGTTATTTTCACCAAAAGAAGAAAAGTGGAAGGTTTTATCAAACCGGAGTTCTAGAAGTAATCTTGAATGTTAAGCTATTCTGTGCGGAACCTATCGACGAGCAAATACAAGCCTATGGGTTTGTAGACGAACTTTTAGAAAAACCTCAAAATTATTATGTAGATGCACTTCGCTATAGTTAGGCTCATGGTGACGTATGCTTTACTGGTGTGGTGGCCTGCAGTCTAACAATAATGCATCTAACTACGCCTAACTGAGCGTCAAAGATTGGCGTTTTTAGAAGCCATGGAAGCGATGTACTTCTTCACAGAGTTTCTAGTCTAACATTTAACGTCTAGAGGAAATACGTAGGATGGTTCTTCGGACAAGCACATGTTCTGTCCGCACGATACGGGTACAAGACCTTCCTGGAGCGATAAGCAACTGCATGCCACCTTAATTCCCTTTCACCAAACCATTCAATATTGTGATCCCCAACAGGGAAAACTGGGCCTGAATTGGAGACCTTCTTAAGCGTGCCGATCTAGTCTGGTTCGCAGACGGAACGACGATGGTAAAAGATTCCGTTTGCAGGAAAACTCTTAACTCTGACAAACAGATCTATATGTGTAGTAGCATTAATGGAACCTAAAAGCTAATGCATTGGCTCACAGCGTATTAGCACTGAGGCACAGACACATCGGTAACCTTTTTCCTGAACCAGTAGAGTGTCAACATCAGCAAGGTGCCAGCCTATGGTTTCGGCACTTTACTATATAAAAAGGTAATCCTTCGACGAAATTATATGGTTATGTATGTTATATTCCAAAAACGCTTTGTTATGAAGAACCATCTTTGGTGACATCTGGGACACATTTTGAATAAATTCTTGGTCACCGTTTATAATCTATTCTTCTTTTGATGTAACAGTAATTGTTAAGTTTTTTAAATTTAATTTTAAAAGTTTCCGGACTTTCGTGAACTCGTGGCTCAACCCTTTTGAGTCAAACGATTAATTTGCAACAGTTAACAAAAATAGCAGCTTTGCATTTTTGTTTGGACAATAATTATCCATATATATATAAAAGCTCAAAGGGTTTTCTTCTCCGGTTCCTTCAGCGGCTACCGCTTTACCAATTTAGACCATTTTTTTTTTCAATGAAAGGTCTCTGTCCACAGATGGAACATGAAACATTTTTATATTTTTATTCTACGTCAATTGTTCTATAATAATTATTTTAATTTATAATATATATGAAGGTCGGCTAGACGCGCGTCACTTGGGGCGGCATCTACAAAACCGCCGCGTCTCATTATTGGAACTAATGCATCAAGTGACGCATTTAGACGGGTCGGGCAACGCGCGTCTCACTAGTATGTTTTAATTGATGTCTTCATAATTTTTAAATGGCTTTATCTCGAGAAAGCTGCGTATCCGTACATATGTTTATTGGATCTTTTCGTTTAGAATTGAACCCAAAAATACATTTCGGTTAAGAAAGCTGTTACTAAATTACTTCACACTCAAGATGGTATTTATTCTTGAAAGGAATTGCAGCAATCATTTGGACAAGTGCGTTTCTGTTCCAAAAGATTATATTTAAAATAAAAATGGTTTTGTATATTAAATTTTTTTTCTTCTACGCTATGTCACGAATACACTCATCAATTCTCGTAGTTTGCCTAGAATAATGTCGCAGAAACACGCAGTTGGGATTTTGGAAACATGCACTATTTTGAAATAAGTCATTAATAAATTTTTCGTTTATTAGTATACAAAATGTTTAAATAGCACGAGCCTTAATTATTTTAATGAAATCTGTTTTGATTTGCCTTTGGGACTAATCAGTCATATTCCACTATTTTGTGTTCTTTTCTTACACATCGCGATTTAATTATAATGTACAACTTGAAATAACTTGCACTAAAATTTAGTTTTGTCAAATACGGTTTTTACATAATGCATCTTGAGCTCCCTTATGACTCTTAACAATTTAATAGCCGACCTGATTTACTGCACATTTTACTATTACTGGAATTACACTATAATATGTCTAAGAAGAAGACTTAATAAAAAATTGAATTTTTAGTACTCAAAAGCGGCCAACAAGTAACCGTTTTTTGGCCGCTTTCATTATTATCCGTTTAAGGGTGGCGCCATCTATCGATAATTTGCCACCTTGCATCATGATGCCGACATTACCGACAATGTCATAATATCTCTGAACAAAACAGTAAACAAGCTGTCAATCTTGCTGTAAACTGTAATAAATACGTGTTGGTAGTCGAATTTTCTAATAGTTATGTACAATTGTTCAGTTGTTATAAATAATTATATCAATAAATCATAAATAAAAATCTAACAAATTTGTAAATTGTATAATGAAGGTCGCCTAAAAACATTTGTGTGTACCACTGCCAAAAATTGTTAATTCGTCCTCGTCTGCTTTCTCGGCCGAAAAAAATCCACTTTTTGGCTTTGGTACACAAATAACTATTTTCGCATTTTTAGCAGTAATGTGGCATATTACTGTTATCAAAATCGTACAGTAATGAGCCACTTTACAGCATAGCAACCATTACTGCATAGTAATGTGACTGTCATGTTTTTTCCGAACGGTTATGTGTTAAAGTAGCGACGACCATTTTGTTATTTTTGACTGTCTGTACTTCTTTAGTCAGAAATTACTAGGTTTACCTTACTCTGTCGTTAGAACTATAGCTTTCGCTATACTATCTTTGATAGGGGGAAGGAGGTAGCGGTAACTTCGGATATTTTAGCTTGATAAAGGTAAAAATCCTCAATTGGGACAGTGGAGGACTGGGTTATTGATTTCACGAGATAGAACTTTTACCAACTCCCAGAATTGGCGTTAATTCTTAAACTATAGTAAGTTCGCTCTGAAATCGTTACGAACCTGCTTTAAACTTTTGTTTTCTTATTCTTGTTACGGCGGTGCCGAAAGCAGCAGCACTCAAGTCTAATACAGACCAGTGCGTAGACCAAAGTATAGCAACTTGCTGATGGAAACCCCGTATTTCTTCTAACTTTTGAAAGGCGTAGCTGACGTGTATGTGCCTCAGTACCGATAGTCTGAGCAATGGGTGAGAAAACAGACGTAGCATTCCTTCTTTTGTTTACAGAACCTACCCTTGCGGTCATTTATTACTCCTATAGTGTTAATGTGCTTGTTAAAAAAACCATAGCCTATCATAAAACCTACCACGTCCTAATGTTTTTCCTACTTAAATGCATGAATTGTTTTGAATGCTCTGGTGAAGGGTCGCAAATGAGTAATTTGACTGGCGCAATGCTGAACGAAATGAAAAGTCTAGCTGATTTCGTACTGGAAACGAATTCAGTTCTCGATGTCTTGTCTTGCAGTAGACCTTGAAAGTATGTAGTCCGGCTCTGCACCTAAAAGGGATTGTTATGATGTGATTATGTTATCATCTTCTATGTTTTTGCTAAAGTTATTATCTTTCAGCACCTAAATCAGCTTAACCCAACTATGTCAGCTAAGTCTGCAGCGAACCTGTCAACAATCTTTCAACAACATGGACAACTTCAAGAGCCTTATGGCCCGCCTTGTTATTGATAAACAGGTAGAAGAGCTTGTTGGAATAATCCATTTGGGGGTTTACCTTACCGGACGCTATTGGTTATTGGTTATTGGTAGTACCAATTGCAGAGCACGGTTTTGTGAGTCCCTGAACACCCCGGCCAATAAGGCCTATTGTGTTTCTCTGCCTTTGCGTTTTGATTTAGTCGAACAGGTTAAGACCCTTTACTAGGTTTAGTAGCCTGTGGACCAGATCTTTTTCCGGTATGCCTACCTGTGGGTCTATTTCGCCCAACAGGTTGTGACGTCGGCGGTTTAATGCTTCACATTCAAAGATTACATGAGAGGCAGTTTCTTCCTCTTCATTACAGAGTCTGCATATGGGTTCTTCTGTATATACGCCCATTCTGTGCATGTGTTTCCTTAGACTGCAATGACCGGTTAGTAGCCCCGTCGCAATTCTAAGATTATTTCTGTTGAGTTTCAGTATTTCAGTTGTTAGATTCTGAGATGGTCTTCCCATCATCAGTTTACCGTGTCTTTGTCCTTGCACGTGGTTCCAATATTGCTGGTGTTGTTGTTTCATCCACTCAGTTATTACCCCACGTGCTGTCGCCTTTGTGATACCTAGTACTGGTTCAGGACCAGTAAAGGTGGCCTCAGATTCTTTCCTCGCTAGTTGGTCTGCTTTTTCATGGCCTGCTATGCCCTTATGACCTGGCACCCACACCAGTGTTACTTGGTTGTGTTTTGCCAGGGTTTTCAGGTTTTGCAGGCATTCCCAGACTAGCTTGGATCTTATCTGCTTTGATGCTAATGCCTTTAGGGCTGCCTGACTGTCAGTGAGTATGTGGATACCGGACGCTAAGATAGCAAAAATATTTGCCTGGAAAACTGCAACGAACCTGCCGAGGGCAAATGAAAACTTTGTCTTACTCTGGTACTGAAACTTTTTTTTATTCTAAATTCGTTTGTAAACGATAGTAGAGCCGCAGGCTTAAGAATGCCTTTAATTCGGGTTTAATCCTTTCTGTTGGGAAACAGTCTTCGAGGAGCGCGAGTGTCTGTATCGTAAGAGATAGTTAAGGTGGATGTCCCAAGAACCTTTTTTCGTTTTTCCACTGACCGTTATACTTCAGTTTTTAAGCCAACGTCTACGGACTATAACGTTGCCTAGGCAACATTACAGGGTGTTGTGGAGGCCATTGGTCCGCATGTGAAGACTTTGTTCATAATGTAGTAGCATGCCAGCTGGTATTACTAACATGGGCTTCGGGGGTGAGGTTGCGCCTTACTTTCTCACGCCATTTATTAAGTGCGATTTAGGGAGCCCCATTCACTACCTCGTTAAGGTAACTTTTACTATAATTAGTCCTGCACGAAGAAAGTAGTTTACGACAGTCGACTAGGGCAGCGTGGTTATGGTTCGCCAATATCTCGCACTACGCTAATTTTTGAGAATTGCAATTGAATGCTTAATTTCTATATTAAGCATGGTCGCTATGTAGCGGGGCTTTGTAAGTTCTATGGTCTGAAGCTTTTTTGACGAGTGGGGTCCATTAATTGTCGAACGCTGAACGTATTAACTTTATACATGTTTTTACTGTTAGGGGTCATGGACTCATCTAAATCTGCCAAGATGTTAGGTATCAGCAGTGTATAGTATTTAAAGACCTGTTACGGTACCAGTTCTTATGATTAGAACGACTGCCGAAAAATCTTATCCAAGCAGTTCAGACTAATCTACACACTTGTCATAAAAAGCTAACTGGAGCGGCGTCCCGAATTGTCATGTTTTATCCATAAAGCTTCTGCCAGTATTTAATAGCCAGTCGAGGATGTTGAATAACAGAAACATTAAATAGCCGAACGTTGAAAGGTGGTTGGACTCACATTCTTGGAACTAGCACCTATATAAATGTGATTGGTTAAGTTCAGCACGTTTGTGTAAGATGGATTAGTTAAATTTCATTCGTAGCACTATACTAAAGACCTTTATAATGATGTGTGTACAAATTCCGTGAGAGTGGAATCTGCGTATGACGTAATCCCAGGGTGGGTAATTTACGCCTTTTTGTGCCTTTTAGTTTCAGCGCTGATCAGATAACGGCAAATAAGATTATTTATTTCTCGTTCGTAGCACTGATCTTAGAATAATAAATTGAACACTATTTATATTTAGTGTTAATTTATTTACTGTTGGAGTTAAATACAAGATAACCCGGACTCTGGTTATTAAAGCTTATTCCTGACTAGCCTTGTAAGAACTCGTTTATTTAATGTTGTTACATGGTATTTATACAAAATTTGATTAATAATAATATAAAATAAAGGTTTTCAATTGGTTGATCTGACATCATTTTATGTAGTTTACAATTTATAATTCTGCAGGCTTATGCATAAGTACGTAAAACTTGACCTATGATATGCATAATGCAGTTTTGCAACTAAAGATAATATTACACTTTATAAGAATGTGGGTCAAACATTGCATTATTAGAATTAAAATTAAAATGAATTTATGTGAACTAAAAGTTTTGGTCATGTTTAATAGCGAGATTAAACAATGTGTTTTTTTTTATTTTCAATAATTATATTTTTGTAACATCTATGAACAACAACATTAAGCAAACAGATTAATACAAAAACATTTATAATGAACAAGGCACAGAAAGAAACAATTGTTTAATTTAAACGCAACAAGCAAAAAGTTAGTTTATGGGTAAATCATGGTAACGTGTTGAGGTGCAGCTGTTATTTGGGTTTAACGCAGTAATATCTGCGGGCATTCTCGCGTAGAAATCGAGCAGATGGCTAACAGGTCTTGCTGGATTTATCTGGTTGCTGCCAAGCTTTAGAAAGAACGAGTCGCTCAAGTGCTCTAGGACGAGCCTGCGAGGCTGATTTGCCCCGAATCGGATAATTGCGCTAGGGGCTAGGCCGGGAGCTAGGAGGAGCTTGCTGGGTTGGTTTCTCTTAATCAGAAACGTAATTCTCGATCCTGGGGCAGATCCTGATGCGTTATTTTTGGATCGTAAATTTATGCTCGATGCTGAAAATCAACTGATTTTTTCTGTGCAAACACGTTGTTTATGTATGATTCTGTTGCTTAGCAACGCCTGTATGATACAAACAAAATACCCATCGAAGCAGAATTCGCCTTGAAAAGACCACATTCTCTTCGATACCTATTGGCTGTAAGTGTAACAATTCTTGCCAGTCTTTAGTATGTTTTAGACCTCGTAGTCTTCTATACTTTCTTACTTAATCAATGTCTTCTTCTACCGAAGAATTCACTACTTTCTTCCACTTCTTGTCTAACTTTTTTTTTCAATTATTTCTGTGATTGGCGCCACTCTTGAAATCATCCCACAGCTTTAGTTCCTTAAGTGATTCCTATTATTTTCTTTAGTAATCGCGTTTTCATCACTTCTATTGTACTACTCGCAAGTATGGTTGCAGGATTTACATTATAGCTGTAAGTGCAATTATAAATAGGTTGATTTGTATAATACACGTCGTAGACTAACGACAAAGATAATGCGTTTACATTATTTATAAAAATATGTTAAGGTGTAACATGAAAGTGAAGAGATTTCAAATCATTTTATTCAATACAAAATCTACATTGTAGTTGTGTTTCACCTATGACCTTAGATTTGTAGAATTTATCATCACAATAACGTCTTAGATTTGGTGGTGGTACCTATAGCAACGTATAAGCAATTACCTTTAAGGGGTTTCACTTCGTGTCCGTAAAATACCGGTTACGCAATACCTCCTACTATTTCAAGTTTAATATACAGATACGATCGCATAATGCTTACAATTTAATTTTCCTAACTCCTCATTACGTAACTACAATTCGCGAATAAATATTATCGATCTGCAAACTAATATGGGGAGCAACAAAATAGTTTCCTACTTAACATGTTATTATAAGCATTTGCTTTATATCATCTTACACTTATCCGCTATGAAACTACATACACGATCTGTTTATAACAGCATTTGCATTTGGTGCTTTTATTTCAGTGCCGCCAGATATAGTAAATGACGACACCAGCGGAGACCTTTCGGTTTTGGAGGGTGAAAACACGACGTTGTGGTGCAGAGCTACGGGACACCCGCCTCCACGCATTGCTTGGAAACGTGAAGATGGGCATCCTATTATTATTCGAAGAGGACAAAAGGAAGTTGTAGAAGGTCTGTATTTTATTTGAAAACATCTGTGGTGTTATCACCATAAATGCGGGTAGTTTAAGGGTGGTGAAATTATTTGTGTACAGGAAATATAATACCGTGCATTGGACAAACTTAGCTATATTAATTGACTCATTTTACAAATAGCAGAAAAATGGTACCTTGCCGAATAAATGGGTGAGAAATGTTTCTGTTAACATTCAAAAATACAACTTTTTCCCATATTCTTCTCTAGTTTTACTTTAAACTACTAATTTCTTAAATTCTACCCACGCAGAGAAACATACGAAAAACAAGTCTTTTTTTGTCATTTTAAAAATTTGTAATTCACAGTACTACGGGATAAAAGAAAACTGCATTAAATCGACATAATTATGGACACAGTTTTAAGCACACTCAGTATTATAGTATTTAAAACAAAAATAAAAAACCAAAAAATTGATTTCAAGAATGTAGTACAGAGCGTTAAAAAACTGAATGGCAGTCGCCTATGAAACAAGAACGGCATGTCGATGATTAGGTTGCACATTGTGAAGGCTTATTATTGCATCACATCAAAAAATTTGCCAATTTATAAGTTTCTACCTAAACTAAATATCATTAAGCTGATGTTAGGATACTCATGGTAATCATCCACCAAAACACTCGACTCATACTTCTTGAGTTTCTTGAAAAAATTGTTCCGGTTACTAACTTCTGAGCAGTTTTTTTAAAAACGGTGTTTCTGACGGGAAACATGTACTAAACATAAATTAAACCTCATAAACTTTTACGCAAATTTAGTTAAAATTCTTCACAAAAAAAGTTATCGACTTTTAAACCATCACGCTTCATCAGCTTATGCCAAACTCCTATCAGCCGTTTTTTCGTACCTCTGTATTTGAGGAGACTCCCAACCCCTCTAACAACTGGCGCGTTGTTAACGCGACAGCCGGGACCATCTATTCGCATGCCATTCCGATAGCACGAAGCGCCGCGGCGCGATGACTTGGTTTTTCAAACACTCATCCAAGTACTGACCAGACAGAGCTATGCCAAACTTTGCTGATCGCACTGGAATGGGTATTCTAGCCGCGCTAACTCCGGACCTAAAGACCGTATCAGCATACCACATAACCAAAACAATGCGTCACAAATTAATAGATAATATTTACAATCAGCTCAAATTTAAAGTACGGCAGCCAGAGCACAACAACAACTATAATGCCACAGTTGCGGCCAATTAGGGCACAACGATTGCCGGCATGCAAATAAAACCTGTAATTATTGTAAAAGACTTGCGCGTATTGAACGTGCTTGTCACAAAAAGAAAAGCAGTGATGTAGAAAGCCTGGATTTGTTTCCATTCCAAAGCATGCTCGTTTGTTCTACACCGTTAACATTGACCATGTGGGCCCATTTATTAAAACTACAAAAAAAAAATATATGCTTTAACTCATCGACGCGTTCACTAAGTTTACGTTTATTAGAGCCGTACATAACACCAAACGCAAACCGGTAATCTTTGAGCTGCGAGGAATTTTCGCTTTTTTTTGGGGCTACCGAAAAGATTAATTTCTGATGCGGGAAAACCTTTTACGTCTAAAGAGCTTAAGAAGTTCTGTAACGACCAAAGGCTGAGGCACTACATAAATTTCGTAGCCGTGCCAAGGGCAAATGGACAGATGGAGAGGTCCAACAGAACAAATTTAAAGGCAGTTGCGTTGATGGGTTTTCATTTCAACACGGACGATTGGGACCAAACTATTCACGTCCTGCAAATGGGTATTAACAGGGCGATAAACAAATCAACTCGGTCCACACCAAGAGAATTGATGTTCCGCTTCCAATTGGCCGTACCAGTGGATGATCGTGTCCATGAACACTGAACAACTATGGTTGACGTCACCAAGTTACGAGCACAAGCAGCAATCAGCTTACAAGATAACCGCAAGAAGCAGTATGAACACTTGTGATGGTGAAAACAATGGGAAATGATCGATATCGAGTATGAGAGGACCTAGGGTTGACTCGCTGCCACAACCAGATTTTCTACAAAAGAGTAATAGCAGTAGAAAATTTAAAAAAGTTTGTCCACGAGAAGATACGTTGTGTAAGTAGAGAAACTTGATTTTCGCCTAAAGTTCTTTTGAGTGGCTACCAAATTGAGATGTTTTTATTGAGTTGAAATGTTGCTACTGAGTTGAGATGTTGCTACTGAAATGAGATGTTGCTACTGAGTTGATATGTTACTACTCAGTTGAGATGTTGCCAGAAATTGGGGTGTTGATGTCTTGCCACTAAGTTGAGATGTTGCTACTAAAATTAGATATGGCTACTTAGTTGCGATGTTGCTACTACGTTAAAATGTTGCTGCTGATCTGAAATATTGCTACCGAGTTGAGATGTTGGTATTGAGCTAAAATGTTGTTACTGAGTTGAAATGTTACTACTAAGTTGTTATGTTGCTACTGAAATGAGATATTGCTCCTGAGTTAATATGTTGCTACCGAGTTGAGATGTTGCCTCTGAATTGACATGTCAGTACTGAATCGAGATGTTGCTACTGAGTTGATATGTTGCTACTAGGCTGAGATGCTGCTACTGATATGAGATGTTGCTTATGAGTTGTTATGTTGTTAATAAGTTGACACGCTGCTCTTGAGTTAAGATATTGCTACCGAGTTGAGATGTTGGTACTGAGTTGAGATGTTGCCACTTAGTGGAAATTCTGGTACTGAGTTGAAACGTTGCTATTCAGTTGAGATATTGCTACTGAGTTGAGATGTTGCTACTAAGTTGAAATGTTGCCACTGAGTTGAGATGCTGCTACTGAGCTGAAATGTTACTACTGAATTGAGATGTTGCTATTGAGCTGAAATGTTGTTACAGAGTTGAGATGTTGCTACTTAGTTGTTATGTTGCTACTGAAATGAAATATTGCTCCTGAGTTAATATGTTGCTACCGAGTTGAGATGTTGCCTCTGATTTGAGAATTTAGTACTGAATCGAGATGTTGCTACTGAGTTGATATGTTACTACTAAGTTGAGATGCTGCTACTTATACAAGATGTTGCTTATGAGTTGTTATGTTGCTACTAAGTTGACACGTTGCTACTGAGTTAGGATATTGCTACTGAGTTGAGATGTTGGTACTGAGTTGAGATGTTGCCACTTAGTGGAAATTCTGGTACTGAGTTGAAACGTTGCTACTGAGTTGAGATATTGCTACTGAGTTGAGATGTTGCTACTAAGTTGAAATGTTGCTACTAAGTTGAAATGTTGCCACTGGGTTGAGACGTTGCTACTAAGTTGTTATGTTGCTACTGAAATGAAATATTTCTCCTGAGTTAATATGTTGCTACCGAGTTGAGATGTTGCCTCTGATTTGAGATGTCAGTACTGAATCGAGATGTTGCTACTGAGTTTATATGTTACTACTACGTTGAGATGCTGCTACTGATACAAGATGTTGCTTATGAGTTGTTATGTTGTTACTAAGTTGACACGTTGCTACTGAGTTAGGATATTGCTACTGAGTTGAGCTGTTGGTACTGAGTTAAGATGTTGCCACTTAGTGGAGATTCTGGTTCCGAGTTGAAATGTTACTACTGAGTTGAGATATTGCTACTGAGTTGAGATGCTGCTACTAAGTTTCTTGTCGCTGTTGTATTAACTCTTTCATACCGGACAAAAGGGTTGCTCCCGAGTTAAGCTTTTTCTTTCGAGCAGGAGATACCGCTCGTGTTAATTGTAGTTGCCTGTTATAGTTACGCCTCGGGAGTCCGATGCACAAATTTGAGGTCACATGTTTGTCAGGATGGCTGAATGATAGGCATTCGGGGATTCACCGGTAAAGTGGAAACGGGAACGCAGGCAGGAAACAGTGTGTTTGGTGATCCTAAAGAGTGTGGTTGGGCTTAGCTTGCGTCACATACATACGTTACTTATAATGTTCATTATTGATTATTTTTGTTAATTACCTCTTCTGGCAAATAAACCGTTAGTCGCTAACACAAGGTTAAAATGTTTTGTCTACGTGAAACCCTAACATTTGTTTAGTGACGTCCTTTTTAGTAGCAGTTTTAAATTCCCCTCATTTTTAAAAGTAGACGTGAAAAATATTCTCTGCCATGTACTAAACTAAAGATGCTACCTGCTTAATATTATCTGTGTGTCTAGATGAATGCTGCATAAAATACAAGAACGAACTGAAAAGAAACACAACAGGAAAATGCTTACATCATCCCCCTATTGTAATATTTATTCATAAGCTGCGCCAACTTTAATATTTATTCGCGTTACGTAATGAACAACTGTTGCTGCTCTATAAACGGTTATGTTAATTCCAAGCGTTCATTAAGTGGAACTCCGTATTTCCGGAGAAAACGTTAAATCTGAATAATTTTCTTGTCTTATAATTTCCCCCACAGCTGCAGTATTTCAATCGGATAATAATTCTAGTTTATAATCATTATGATTCACGCTTAACGAAGTGAACTTGATTTTCCTAGAATTCGACTTTATTGTTTGTAATACGAGGCAACAAAACCGGATACTAAATAATTTTACAAGGAAAAGTGTTTTATTTTACGCAAAGCTTGATGACGTAGTTGTGCTTATAAGCGGATTGGATTTAGTTATAAATAAAACTAAAATTTCCCCGCTTCTGAAACAAACAAGGGTTTGAACTATAACGGCTACTGCACGTTTTTTCAATTTTAGCTTTTTTTAGTCAAAAACAAGTTGGCAAATCGGTATCAAACACGGCATCGCAATGTCATTTTTTACTATCGCAGATCGCATATAATAAAAATATTTTAAAAATTGCAGGAACTGCCAAAGTACAATATTTTAAAAATATCTAATATATCTAAAAAGCTATTTATCAAGCCGATTTGCATGTCGTACTTTCTTCTATTTTCATTATAAGGAAATTCCGATATCATGAAAATTTTCGATTTTAATAATTTGACGGAAATAGATGTTTTAGACTTCCAAGAACTCCAAATAGCTGTCAGGCAACCGCCACGAGACTTTCCTCACACAATACCGCTGCTTCTAAAACTAAAAAATTTCGTTTAATTTTAAATAGGATTGTGTAAAATTTGTAAAAATTTATTAAAGCAGAAAATACACCAAGCGCTGTTACTTTGCTAGATATAAAAAATTTTGTACATTTTTTAAATAAAATTACTTACTGTTCTTTTCGATGATCTCATTCATGCCGACCGCGACAGCAACCCAAGATTATTATTTCTTATTTGTAACTATCTAAACAACTGCCTACAAGAGCAACATTGTTACAATTGCATAATCAGCTTCATTTTCAGGTTATAATTTTTGTACTACACAAAACGTCAAATTCGGCATTTCACCATAATTATTATTTTTTTATTTTGTGGGGGTTTTGGCTGCAATTTATGGTGATTAGGAGCGCTGCGTTAATAGAAGGTATTATTTTCCTTCTGTTTTAAGATTTTTAGTTGATACAGGTTAGGGTGCAATTTAAGGTGGTTTAGGAGTGTTGCTTTAACAAAGAAATGAAGCAGAAATAAGTAATTTTTTGAAAAAAGAAAAATCGATGTCAAGAATGATGAATATTATTTATTATGGTTAAAGAATAGCTTTTATGTCGATTTATTGTTCAATTCCAATTCGTTTAAGCAACTTTAAGACGTTAATAAACAACGTCTGACGTCAAAAATCATTTATTGACGTCAAAAAACAGTTTTATTTATTAATAACTAAACAGTTTTCTTTTATTAAATTCCTACATTATTAAAATGATTTTAAGACGCCTAGAAAACCATTTTTCACGTCATAAAATTAAATTCTGACGTCAAAATATGAATTTTAAAGTTCTGAAAATGTTTTTTGACGTCAAAATACCAATTATTTGACGTCATAAAATATATTTTGAAGTCAGAAAACCAAATTTAGTCGTTTTTAGACAGGAAAACATTTCTAATGTCAAAATGTATTTACTGACTTCAAAAATCATTTATTGATTTTAAAACACACTTTTATTTATTAATAATTGAACAGTTATTTTAATTAAATTTATGCATTAATAAAATGATTTTAAGACGTCTAGAAAACCATTTTTGACGTCATACAATTAAATTCTGACGTCAAAATATGAATTTTAAAGTTCTGAAAATGTTTTTTGACGTCAAAATATCAATTATTTGACGTCATAAAATATATTTTGAAGTCAGAAAACGAAATTTAGTCGTTTTTAGACAGTAAAATATTTCTAATGTCAAAATGTATTTACTGACTTCAAAAATCATTTATTGACGTTAAAACACACTTTTATTTATTAATAATTGAACACTTTTTTTTGTTAACCTTATACGTTAAAAAAATGAATTTAATAAGTCTAGAAATATGTATTTTAGAGGTCTGAGAATGCTTTTTTGACGTCAAAATATGAATTATTTGACGTCATAAAATATATTTTGAAGTCAGAAAACGAAATTTAGTCGTTTTTAGACAGGAAAATATTTCTAATGTCAAAATGTATTTACTGACTTCAAAAATCATTTAATGGCGTTAAAACACACTTTTATTTATTAATAATTGAACACTTTTTTTTGTTAACCTTATACGTTAAAAAAATGAATTTAATAAGTCTAGAAATATGTATTTTAGAGGTCTGAGAATGCTTTTTTGACGTCAAAATATGAATTATTTGACGTCATAAAATATATTTTGAAGTCAGAAAACGAAATTTAGTCGTTTTTAGACAGGAAAATATTTCTAGTGTCAAAATGTATTTACTGACTTCAAAAATCATTTAATGGCGTTAAAACACACTTTTATTTATTAATAATTGAACACTTTTTTTTGTTAACCTTATAGGTTAAAAAAATGAATTTAATAAGTCTAGAAATATGAATTTTAGAGGTCTGAGAATGCTTTTTTGACGTCAAAATATCAATTATTTGACGTCATAAAATATACTTTGAAGTCAGAAAACCAAATTTAGTCGTTTTTAGACAGGAAAATATTTCTAATGTCAAAATGTATTTATTGACTTTAAAAATCATTTATTGACGTTAAAACATACTTTTATTTATTAATAATTGAACCGTTTTTTTTATTAACCTTATACATTAATAAAATGATTTTAATAAGTCCAGAAAACCATTTTTGACGTCATAAAATTAAATTCTGACGTCAAAATATGAATTTTAGAGGTCTGAGAATGCTTTTTTGACGTCAAAATATCAATTATTTGACGTCATAAAATATATTTTGAAGTCAGAAAACCAAATTTAGTCGTTTTTAGACAGGAAAATATTTCTAATGTCAAAATGTATTTATTGACTTCAAAAATCATTTATTGACGTTAAAACACACTTTTATTTATTAATAATTGAACAGTTTTTTTTATTAACCTTATACATTAATAAAATGATTTTAATAAGTCTAGAAAACCATTTTTGACGTCATAAAATTAAATTCTGACGTTAAAATATGGTTTTTAGAGGTCTGAGAATGGTTTTTTGACGTCAAAATATAATTATTTGACTGCATAAAATATTTTTGACGTCAGAAAACTAAATTTTGTCGTTTTTAGACAGGAAAACATTGTTTGATGTCAATAATGTATTTTCTGACGTCAGAAAATATTTTACGACGTTAAAAAAGCTTAATAAAAGAAAAACGACGTTTTACATGCCCCTGTATTGACTAACCGTGCGGCAATAAAAAAAACTTCTGTTGTAGCTGAATTGCTCAACGGAACTACTAGAAGATACGAACTTAATTTTTAGGTGCAACGATATTTAGGGGGATTCACTTTCTCCCTGCTTTCCAATTTTTCACTTTGAAGTCTGGTTTATTTATTTCAAAAATCTTTTTCAAAAATTATAAAATCGATTTTTTTTCTCATAAGAACCGTGATTTTTAATTCACCTGCTGGGAAAGTTCATTTAGTAGCTCCGCTTCGTTGTTGTTTCTTATTTTTGGTATTGAGGATGGCTGCTTAGTGGTCAAAATGTGAATCCGCTTTTCTAAACTGTTCTTATGAGAACAAAACAGTTTTTATCCTTTATTATTATCGATATTCTTACAACTCTACATCCATCCACTTAATTTTAGGTTTAGGAAGTATTTAGGAAAGGCCCTCTTTAAATTTTATGTTGTAGTGACGCTCTCTACGAATGTGTTTAATTTGGATATTGGTACCTTTTTCTTCGACCTTGTTCAAAATCAGCGAACAAAGCTTACTGGTAAAAATCTATTTTTTGTAGACGCATTCATATTTGAAGGGACTAGCCCTCCGTTTCACCATTTCTCTTGCAGCAAAGTTTTTCTGATCTTCGATGTTATTTATATCAAGTAATTTTTTTCCATATAATCAAGAATCGATTTTTATCACAAAAAATAAACAGAAATTTTGCGAGCACCCATCAACGACGTTATGCTGAAAAGCCGTGGTTGTAGCTTGACTCACTGTCGTATAATGCAGCAACAAATGGGATATTATATGTATGACGTGTTGCGTCAGCCCTTTGCAAGGTGCCTGCATTTTATCAGTGCTACCGGCAGTAATTTGCTGTTGTTAAAGTTACAATGTTGTACAATGACGTTCAAAAGTACTGACGCAAACTCTTGTAGCATAGGCAACTAACATTGCAGCATTCGAGCTAGTTAGGAGTTACGTTACTAAACGTGCTTAAACCTTGTTATATACCGTTACCCTTCACAGGTAAACGAACCTTTTTACATTTTCTCAAAGATTGTTGTCTGAAATCATTGTTATGAAAAATATTATTTTTAAAGAACTATCATAGCCTATGAAACTATGAATTTACAGTGCTATTATTGTTAGAGGCGTGAAGTGGGACGGTAACATTTTTTAGAAGTTGAAAAAGTATGAGTTAAATTTTAATTTGGTAAAGAAATAGCTGTCGAATAACCTTCACCACACCTTCCTTGCATGGGTCTGTTGCTTTTTGCACCAAGGTTTTTTTCATTGGAAAACCTTTTTTATTGTCTTCTACATACGTTCATACCTTGTTTGAAGCCGAAATTTGGGGGAGTCCTATTTTGCCGCGCGTTCAAAATATAAGCACGGACATTGTGCTAGCGTAAATAGCCTATTAAATATGCGTAAACTTGTTCTTCTAGCAAGTCTATATTAAAGTCAAGCAGAACACTTTTTTATCGGACCAACCTCATTTCCTTACGGTTTTATCTAAGTACGATTAATAATCGTTTCAGCGTTAGTTTAATGTTTTTCGTGGAGACATTTGGGCTGTAAAGTATATACACACACATACAGGCAGACTCATGGACACATACGCGCACGGCCGCGCGCGCCTACGCACACACACATCACTGCAGCTTTCACTTTTTCGGTGTCTCAACGCTCTTTAACGTGCTAATTAATCCAAATATTCAGGTGGAAAATATTTACCTTTCTTTTAGGCATAACTTGTACCATGCAATCGACAATACGTCACTTCAACGTCATTTCATAGCCTACTATTTGCTACTGAATTAACTATTTTTATATTTTTTGGAACTTAATACAATCCCACACGTATTTTTCTTCGATTCGGCGATGGTCATAACTCCTACGTTAGTCATAATCCACAAAATTTATGTTGGTCACAACGCCCACATTGGACACAACCCCAAATTACTTTTTTGGTCACAACCTCTAAATACGGTTTAGGACACTACGACCACGTTGTTCACAAGACCCACTTTTAAGAAGTAATTTAGGACGAATCTCATACTTTTTCCCAAATTTTTTAAGTTTAAAATAGTAACATAAATGAGCTTGTGAACATTTAAACTTTTGTTAATACATTTACATAAAATTTTTTGTTCGGAAATCTTTGAAAATTCTGTAAACCGAGCAAACCAGAAGTGTTTTTTATTCAATGCTACAATTTCTATGTTACGCCCTCTCTGAATTTGTGAAAACGATGGATTGGCATCTTCTCATATTCGTAGATAGTTGTAACAATCTCTTTCTGTGTTATTTCAATTACAATCTGCAGAACTAATTGTATTATACTAATTAAACATATTAATAACATAAACCCCGTTTAATTTTGTAATAATAGTTCATATATTTACTCCCACATTCGCTAAAAACAACTTTATTTTTTCAACCTTAAAGTTTCCTCGAATTTTTGATTGAAGTTCGATTCAATCGTTTTTTGTATCATCTTGTACAAGCATAAAATAACCTAATATTTATGCATGAATAGTACGAAGCCAAATATGGCCCCGAGCTCAGGTTAGTTCCCTTAAAACCTGCCGCGATACATATAAATTATTCAGTCGATCATACGGCTGGCGCTTTGTAGCTTACAACGCGGAATAACGTCGTTACCCCGAGAATGTTGCGATTTTATTCGCAAGCATTTATTACCCTCAAGCTACTAGAGGTAATTTTTGCTGCAACAATAAAGATAACTGCGAAAAATTTGCGTGAAATTACAAAGAATTGTTTCAGGCATGATTTTATGAGATTGTTTCTGTGAACTTTTTCAGAGAAAGCAACTATTTTTATTACATTTAAAATGTACATTGTATTACTTAAAGATATACAGGGTAAGTCAACAGTCCACGATGTTCGATATTTCCCGTTATTTAAAATATAAAAATAAAAGTTGTAGGAAACCACGACCTCATTTTAAAACTATTTGCACAATTATACAAGGGGTTCTAAAAAAGAGCGGCATACTAAACTTACTTTTTTTAATAAAATATTCTGTGTATGTTTGCATATTGTTATTTGCTTTTAAATGCCATTTACTCGCCAAGTTGTTTAACATTATCAGAAGAATTATACATTTGCAAACCTCGCTAATAAAATCTGCACAAGCCGTATTTCCACAGATCAAGCAAATCTTTTCTGGTGAATGTTGGTCAAAACCATGTATTACCCCTCCAGATAATTTATTGTTGAATTTCCCTATACAGGGTACATGTTGCCAACTCGCATTTCTAACTATCATTTGTTATAACTCAATTTTTTTAGAACACCCTGTATATTTTTGCATAGTTTGATAGATTTTTTTGCGACTGTTAATTCTATTAACCAATCCAGGTATTATAAAAGACATTGACACTGAGTGTTTTGGGTTATTGCAAGAAACAACTACGAACATCTGAAAAATGGAAACTTGCGTCTATAAAAAAGAAATTATTGTTTTTACCGTTTTATTTTAAAAACCTTTTTAAAATTTCGTAGTAGTTTCTGAAAAAGAAAACAAAATCAGGTGGCGCCGTCACTTATGATACTTATGATGTGTGATTTTCGTTGATTTTAGGTACAAATTATTAGTTAATAAAATTTTAGAACGCAAAAATTTCTATTTAATTATATAAAAATATACAACGTGTTTTATTAAACAAAATCAAGTTATGACAATTTAAAGTCAGTTATTTTTGCACTGCTGCAACAAACACTATGTATATTAAAATTTTGATTAAAATTTTAAATTTGGTTTAATCTATAAAAATTCGGCTCTTGCAGATTTTATTGATGAGGGTCTAATGTTTCGAAAAATGTGAATTACTTGGTAACGCAGCAATGAAATTTTAAAAACAAAACGGTGGTAAGAATATGTAAAAATATACAGAGCGCCCTATTAAAAAGGTTTGGTTTTATGGTACCTCGTGTGCAATTAAAAGAAATCTAAAATGTGAATTTTATTTGGAGTTTTTTGTGACTCACCCTGTAATAATAACAGTACATTTTCGATTTTATGGAATCATTTAACAAGAATCAAAGAAACAATTAAAAATAAGCGAACCCCATTCCCTGGACTTTTCTATAGTTTAAAAACTTTTACTTTCAAAAGTATTTTTGCACAACGTTGTAAAACCAACTACAGTACGTTATTACCGATTACCGGTAACAATGGAAAATGCATAGGTACCTTGCAGAGAGCTGACGCAACAAGTCGTAACATAGTATCTATCCCATTTACTGCTTATCGTGTTTTCAAAAGCATGTATATGTAGAACTATGCAGCCCCCAAGACGTGTTATAAGACCACATGGTTAAATTAGATTGATTACAATGATATTTTCGACGCTGCCTTAGTGAAGTTTGCTTTATGTTTGGAGCGGCGCCTAGCGGAGGTTTTTGTAGTTCCATCGCGTACGAAACAAACAGTTAGTTACATTTTATAAGAGTGCTGTGTTATGCTGTACTTTAAATGGGCGCTAAATTTAAATAAGGAATAATTAAATTTATTTTTACTAGTCGGCTTTTGAATAAATTGAATCTAAAATTTAATAACTGCAATCTCAATTGGATACGCAGGGTTTATCAAATCATCTCGGCACTATTGTTAATTTTCTTATTATTAACGGTACAGATTTGGTAAAGTTAGGTAAAAAGTGCAACTTTGTATGCTGATTAAGTTAAACAAATCCATTTTGGGTTATTACATGACATAGTTTTGATTAAAATTGAACACCATGTGTCAGTGCTGATAAGCATTTCAAAACTAGCTCTAAAGTTACTATGGAAGAACTTAGAACCTGAAGCGCCGCCTGGCTGTCCGGAACAAATATAAACATGTTTATTTGAAAAACCCCTGATGAGAGTTTTGTCTGTACAGGCCAGTGTAGCATATATCTCGGCTTGAAAAACAGTGACGTGCTACTCAAGAGCGAACGTCTTACTCTTGGTGTATTGCCATACACAACCGCCCCTGTATCGTACTCAGTTTTTGAACCACCTGTGAAACAAACGCGGCCCTTGGAAACCAGAACGTTCCTGAAGACATTAAGCTTTGTGCTATACCAAGAAACCTTAAAAAGCTTCACACGAAGATGGGTTAACACTTAAAGCTGTCGTCAAGCAGGGGCTGCTATTACGGCAGCCTTGCCAAAGACAGCCAAATACTATGTGCAACAGTCCCGAAAATACTTGCGACTAGTTGTGGCTATCTGACACTGCTGCACCCGAAAGCAACACATGCACACGATGCGACTGGCGGACATCCTAAACTGCCGTGCATGCAACGAGGACGACGAGTCGGCAGAACATGTCCTATGTCACTGGCTAGCTCTCGCAACAACCAGAGGATCCATGCTGGGGGACTTCTGGCCTAACATGGCTGAAATCAGCAACACTCCAATTGCGGAGGTCGTCAAGTACATCCGAAAGGTTGGATGGCTTGGGTTATGTCGAACGTGGAGAGCTGCTGGGCCACCTATTGTGGCCTAAGTGCGCCTGAGGTAACTCACACTCCCAATTCTTAATTCAGAATCCAGAACCAAACGCGGCCCTTAGGAACCAGAACGTTCTGTTTATGGATGCCTTCGTTTTCTCTCATGAAGAAAACAGTTTTGTGTGGTATATAGAAGAAAAATGTGGTTAACCTACGGTAACTTCTCATATTGAAGATTACATGAGTCTTTACCATCTTTGACAGGACTTTGATTTGCCCCAATACTTTTTTTGCATTTATTTACTGTTTTCTACAGTTAGCCTGTAGGCTGCTTTCCTAACTTTCGTCTTAAGAACTAAGTGAAAAGGCGCAAGTCTGAAACATACCTGCAGGGCCGCCGTGAATGCAGTGCGCATTGCTCCTGTCTCTCTTAGGCATGACAGTCGTTGGACTTCTCTACGTCATTTTTTTTGTAGCCAGTTGATAGCTACTATACAAAAGCTGGGGGGAGGGGGGTTATCACTGTAGCGTACATCCATATTTACAGCTTAAGACACTACACGCTGCCAGAAGGAGGCAGTCGTTTTTTGTACCTGTCGTTCTAAGTAATATTTCCAGGATAGTTTGGCATTCTGGATTACTCCTAGATACTTTACTTATCTTACTTACAAAATAGGAGGGGCTTTTCAAAGACTACTAGCTCTGTTGAGTAACATTATAGGTTACACGAAGAAATTTGCCTATTGCTAAGATTGCTAAAAATGAACATTGACAAAACAAAAATTATGACCGACACAGAGGACGAAAGAAACATAACAGTTAAAGGACAAACATTAGATAAAGTAATTAAATATGTATATCTGGAACAACAAATAAAACCTAACAAAGAAAATCAATAGGCAGAAATTATAAGGAGAACCCAACTGTCATGGGCAGCATACGGAAAATTAAAATACATATTAAAAAGCAAAAAAAATCCACAATATTAAAAAACCAAAATTTTTAACCAATGCATATTATCAGTTATGACGTACGGTTCACAAACATGGACACTTACAAAACAGAACATGGACAAAATCGTTAAAAGTTAAAGGGCGATAGAAAGAAATATGTTAGACGTAAAACTAAAAGACAGGAAATCAAACATCTGGTAAGAGAAAGAGCGAAGGTAATAGACGTAGCAATACATATAGCACAATTAAAGTGGAGCTACGCTGGTCACGTTGCTAGACAGCAGAACGAACAATGAAATACCATTTTACAACAATGGAGATTTTGGCTAGGGAGGAGAACACGCAGAAGATCACAGATATGATGAACAAGCGACCTGAAAAATACGGTGGGTTTATGCTGGATGAGAAATGCTTAAAACAGGTACCAATGGCGTCAGATGGGAGAGGCCTATGTCCAGGGATGAACAACAAGGGGCTAATAGAATAAAAGAAGAAAAAAAGATGGCTAGGTCATCTGCATAACCTTGCGTTTAGAAGCCTGCTTCCTCCTCTCGGAAAAGTCCAACGATAGCGAGAGATCACATTAGGAGTGAGAGTACCCCACCTTGCGGACAACCTCGTCTGATGGCCACTCTTGCGGTATCTTCACTGAAAGTGGCTGTCGTGGTGCGAATTTCTAGAATGGATCTTCTTCTTATAGTGTCATACCCTATTCAGGGCGTTGGCGACTTCTCTCCTATGTTTGTGTTTAGATAATTTGCACAGACAGACATAGGAGGCCTACAGTTTAACGGGGGCTCCGAACCACAGGAAGTGCATGCACTTCTTCTCCAGCGAGGTTTTTCTGGGGAAAAATTTACCTCGTTGGTTTCCCGTTGCCTTGCGAAGGAGAACGACCGGGCCAGGGATCAAACCCGGATCCGCTGCATTGGCAGCCCGCGCTCTTACCACTGAGCTACGTCCGCATGGATCACATCCATAGAATAATAGCAAATTTAAATCCGTGCTCGATGCCAGCGGCGCATATGGACTCAAAAGTTGTGTTATCAAACGCCCTTTCTGTATTCAAAATGTACTTAGAGCAAATTTTTTGTGATCCAATGCCTTTTCGTTGTAATGAAAAGCCGTTACAATTAGCTTGCTCATTTGAGCATTGATACGCATGTTTTTATATGTCAATCAAGTGTTCTTTCGTTTTGCAAAGGAAAGAGGCGGCACTGTTAGGTTTAAAGGATTTGGCCAGGTAGTACGCTGTGCGCCTGGCCTGGTAATGGTATGCACCCGGAGGCAAGGCAAGTGCGAACGATGCGGTACAGCGGCAAGAGTATGCCCAGCCCTTCTTGGAAAAGAGCCGGAAAATGACATTGAGTCTTGTAGTCTTGTATGGATCTAACGTGGACTAGACCATCTGATATTTTTTTTAATTCACATTTTTTGAGGCGATTTCCCAGTCCATCGGAGAGATACCGATGCGAGAAGTGGTGGAACGTCATCGCTTACAACAGTTGAGCCAGGGAACTACACAAAAGATGTTTAACTTTCTTCATTGCTGGCTGTAAAGTTGTAGGATCTTTCAGAATATCCCAGAATATTCAAAAATCCTATTTTATGAGATAAAAACGATGTTTAATTGATTCTTTTTGTATATGACATTTTAAACAGAATAAAACATCAAACTTATTTCCTAGTTTAACCAAATCTGTAGCTTTAATAAAGAGCGAGCAAAAAAGGTGAAGAACCACATGACCCAAGACTAATTTAAATGGAGTGAATTTTATTTTCCAATGTTGCCTGCCGTGCTGATTTCCTTTTGCAATGTCATTGTGTTTCATTGGCGTTCGTGCGCTCATTTTGAGCAGCTATTGTAATTTATAAATCGAATATGTTTTTGTACAATAATATTATTAAATAAATCATATCATTTACTTTTTCCTTTATTAAATGTTTTTACAGAGTTTTTAAATTGTGTGACGTGCCAAATTCATTTTTTTGCCCTAATTTGTACGTGCAACGCCAATGGTAATTGCCACAACTGTCAGATGTAGTTTCCCGAAACAGGGTGGCCACTTATGTAGCATGGGTTGCCTATGTTACGTGGTCACGTGGTTTTTCACCTTTTTTGCTCACTCTGTAATAAGAAAGGTGAACGTAGTGCCGACATAATTTGACACTCTGTACTTTTTTTAACTTCTACTTTGCAGTGGTTGAAGCAGGTTGAAGCAAAAGATTTAAAAAGGACGTTTAAAAAAGAACAGAAATAAATACCGGGTTAAATAAATGCAGGATATTTGATGAAACGACGGTTGGGAAATGCTTTAAATGACTTTAATTGTAATTTATTCAGCAGTGAGCAAAATATTGTAAAAAGGAGATTATCTGTCCAGTATGCAAGAAACGACTTTATGCCAGCCAGTTTCATGCAGAACCTAATAAAAGAAAACGTATAAACTTTACTTTTATTAAAAACTGTTTAAGGTTTAATATAAAAGTTTATGTAGATTTTTATAAACTTTCAAATAAAATTTGTTAACTTATTAAATTATAATAATTTAATACTTTTACGTTAGGAGCAATAATAAAACCATTGCCCAAAATTATAAATTACTCCGATTTTCCAGAATTTAATCAACCGCTTATTTTTCAGTGGACACCTACAATGGAAGCAATCTTCACTTCTGGCGTTTGGACAGAAGACAAATGGCAGCCTATTTGTGTATAGCGAGCAATGACGTCCCTCCAGCTGTCAGCAAACGAATCGCTTTAAATGTCAATTGTAAGTAAAAATGCGTAGAAAAACGCCCAGCAAGTGATATCGAAATATTATATAAAAAATTTAATTTTAGAAATTAATGGTTCTTACTAAGTAAGCTAAATTGTCATATTATCTAGTCGTATTTTATTCCCTTACTTACGAAGATAATAACAAAAAGCTGTTATAGACATTAACCATATTTTAGAAGATAAACACTAGACAAAAATCAGTCGGCGAAAACGAAAGAGCCTCTAATGAGGTACAAAATACAAAAATGCCGTCGTAAAGGCTTTATGGCCATTGTAGTGTGGGTCAGAAACAGAGAAAGTTGTTATATTTTAATAGTTTTTTAACGCCGCCGGTCATGCTGCAGTTTTGTATACGCTCTTATTACAATATGTATGTTATTGTATAAACAAACGTTTCCTCAAGGAAACGAAGGTCGCAGACTGATCGCCGGTAGAAATATGGTGAGTAGTACTGTTCTAATAATGGTGCTTAAAGGTACTAAAAATACTTCGGTAAATAATTTTGTGGCTTTATTTTTGGTATAAATACACATCGAATTGTTTAATCAAATTAGTTTGATCCAAAAAGCGTTCTTACTGGAAGGTTTCTACTATCCAAGCTATAATACAGAATATGAGGCTGTAGTCAAAGTGGAATCCTATCGAATTTGTAATGCTGCAGTATAGTAATCAATGAACCACACATTAACGTTACTTATGCCCCATGATAGGTAAGGGTCTATCGTCACCACAATTTTTTTTAATTTCGTGGAATTTGTTGTTAGTTTTCGATCTCCGGAAAACTACTCCACAGGCTCCTTCAAAGGCCCCGCTTTTGATCCAGCGCAAGTTTTCGGCTTGGAAATCACCAAAAGCTCTTTCAAAAGCCCCGAAGCAGTTTAATATAACCAGCAGGTCGTGCCAGCCCCCTGCCCGATGTATAAGCACCTCGCTCTTTCTAGAACTCCGCAGCACCCCAAAAACCCCAAAAGGGACTCTCGGGATATAAAGTAACTAAATTTGATAAATAAAATACAGGATAGTTGTAATAGCGCATACAACAATGTGACTACTGGCAGCTGAGTTGCCACGAGCGCATGTTGAAGGTAAGGGAAAGTGAATCTTGTTGTGGCAGCTGGGGTGACTCCAGCGCATGGTAGAGGTGAAGGAAAGAAGATCTTGTTACGGCAGCTGAGTCTCCCCCTGCGCATATAACAAATGACTACCAGCAACTGGGCTGCCCCGAGCGCATGGTAGAGCTAAGGGAAGAGAGACTTGTTGTCTGGGGTGACTCCAGCACGGTAAAGATGAAAGAAAGGGGATCTTGTTGGGGCAGCTAGGTTTCCTCCAACGCATATAACAAATGATTACCGGCAACTGGTTTGTGCCGAGCGCATGGTAGAGCTAGGAGAAGAGAATCTTGTTATGGCAGCTGTGTTTCTTCTGTGTTTCCGCATACGACAAATGACTACCAGCAGCTGGGTTGCTCCGAGCTCATGGTAGAGACAAGGAGAAGACAATCTGGTTGTGGTAGTTGAGTTTATCCAAGCGTTTGCACTAAATTACTACCAAAAGCTGAATTATTCTGAACGCATGGTAGAGAGAAACGAAGCTTTGACTGGCTGATCCAAAATCAGTCAATGGATCCCCCTCTGAAAATCACGTTTTTAGACAAAAGTCTGAAAAATGACAATCGGAAGAATTTTCCAATGGGAAAACACCACTGAGAGGTTTTCTTTTAGTCGTTTACTGAATACTTTAATTGAGAAATCGTCCAAAAATTAAGAAATCGATTTTTAAATTTCATGGGATATATATTGGTTGCAACTAGAAAGCACAAAAGACCATGAAACCGTCCGACTGCTTCGTAAAATTGTGGAGATGGAAGCTCTATTATGATATAAACGCGCTCGGAAAAGAACATTAGATTTGTATTCTACGCACGTCTATTTTTTGGTATTTCAATAATGAACGAATTTTGGCTTCAAAATCGGTATGAACATGTTAAATGACAATAAGAACAATCTTCCATTAAGAAAGCACCTCTAAGAGGTTTCGCTTTAATTGTTTACCTGAACAGTTAAATTGGATAATCACCAAAAAATATTTATTATATTTAATTTTCAATATTGTGCAAAGTGCTCTAATTATTATCAAACAATTTGAAATATTTTGAAAATTATTCAGTATTTTTTGTAATTTTAAAAAATTTTAATAAAATCTATATTTTCCAAAACCTAAACAAAAAATAATTAAAAATTTGCAAAAATTCCAAAAAAGGGAAGAAGGTCCCGTGGCGGCTGCCCGACATCTAATAAAACGAAGGTACGCATTTGCGGTCCGCTACAGTAGACCTTAACTATTCTCGAAATTTGAGTGAACATTAAGAAATTATTGACTGGAACAACAAACAGTAGTTGACACTTTAGAGGGCAAATACAAATAAATGAATCAGCGATGATTTCCTTGTAATACCATAAACATATAATAGCAGAGCCACAACTTTGAGAACCGTAACGTATTCTTGTATTAAAAACTTCCAGAAAATGAAACGTTGTGTAAAGGTATTTGTGAAATATAAATTATATTAAGAATTGAAGCGGTTTCGTTTGCTCACAACCTACGGTAGAAATTCCTTCTTGATCAAAGATTTAAGAGTAAGCGTTGTACACGTGTCCTTTATAAAGCGGTTGTTGAACTATAAGTAGTACGGTGTCATTCTTGGTCAGAAATGTTTGCTTAGGATGAGCTATGTAAGTAATCGCATTGCCTCGAGCACATAAATTCGGGACGGACGTTTGAAAAATGTTTCTAAACTGCCGTTTGAACTTTGGTTTAACATCGTACATCTATTACAACCAACAAGAGAGGCTACTTGATTTTATTTTGAAGGGTACGTGATCTATATTATGTCTATAGAAGCAAACTGTGACTTTTTATTTGGTAATTTAAAACTTGCTATGTAAGGGACAAACCTGCTGCAACAGTTTAAAAATTTATAAGAATTTATTTTGTTGCATTGGTTTGAAGACAAAATGTCCGAAGAATTTGAAGTTCGCCAAGGGGTTCGGCAGGGGTGCGTGCTCTCTCCAGTACTTTTTAATGCGTATTCTGAAAGACTATTCAGGGAAGCCTTAGATGAAGCACGTGAAGGTATCCTATTAAACGGAGTGCTAGTTAACAATCTACGGTATGCAGACGATACTGTACTGCTTGCCGACACTGCAGCCGGACTACAACAACTGATAACGAAGGTGGTAAGAACAAGCGAGTTATACAATATGAAGTTAAACATAACCAAAACTAAAGTCATGATCGTGAGCAAATACGATAACGTAAATGGCCAGTTTCACGTAAATGGCTCCCAACTGCAAACGGTTCCAACAATTAACTATTTAGGTACCAGTTTAAACAAAAAATGGGACCAGATGCAAGAAATAAAAATTCGAATTGAAAAAGCGAGAACTGTCTTCAATCGCATGAGAAATGTGTTACGCAACATGAATATAACTCTTCATCTCCGAACTCGTTTTCTGAAGTGTTACGTGTTCTCAGTGCTGTTGTACGGTGTAGAGACTTGGACCCTTACTGACGCTGCATGTGAACGACTAGAAGCTTTTGAAATGTGGTGTTATCGACGCATGCTGAGAATTTCCTGGACTTACCATGTGACAAACGAAGCAGTAATCCAACGCATGCAGAAAGAGAAGGAAGTTATGAAAACAGTTAAGAAACGGAAACTGTCATATTTTGGACATATTATGCGTAACAACAAATATAATCTGCTGCAGCTTATCATGCAGGGAAAATAGGACGGAAAAAGAGGGCCCGGAAGACGTCGAATATCGTGGCTGCGTAATTTAAGGCAATGGACCGGAATGTCATCGATCGACCTGTTCCGCGCTGCAGGTAACAGAATTAGATGGGCCATAATGATCGCCAACGTCCAATGAAGATACGGCACAGAGAAGAAGAATTGGTTTGAAATAAACTTGCTGAAGGTGCTGCAAGTGAACGTTTGTACGTGGAGTGACCGCCACGGAACGCAGTGTGTGGGGGAAATTAAATTCCAATCCGAGATCCCTTCCCTTTGTCCCCAGGCATAAAACTACCGAACCAGCTTAGCCAAGAAAACTTCCACTATGTTGTCATTTGAATCCAGACCTAAAGAATAGCTTACCTTTTCAGTTTATTTGAATCCAGACCAGTAAAATTTTTATTATTTTTAATTCCGACCTATTTTACCTGTTAGTAATTAACGATTTCAATATTTAAAACCTGAACTTAGAATTTAACCGAACCTGGTATTTGATTTAAACTTTAAGATGAGTTTCTGGTTTAAATTAAATCATTAATTGACAGGCATTGGATATTTGATTATAGCGGGGAGATGTATTTTCTGTTCAAATTAAGTATTTAATTACCAGAGAGTTGCTATTTGGTTTTGATTCGGAGATGCCGTTTCTCCTGTTCAAACTAAACCTTTTGTCACTCTAATAATTGTGTTTGATATCAATGTGGAAATGTTCTCTTGTTGAAATTAGAAACATTTTAATCAACCCGAATTTCTAGTTATAATTGTTATTTGTCAAAATCCGATTTTTTTAGTTTTCAAAACTGTCAATGAGCTGGAACCGTAAATTTTATTATTTTACACATAACCCTGTATATATTTAAACTTCCCAGTATTTTCCCACCGTAAATTTCTTTCATTACTTTAGTTAAAAGTAATTAAAACCAGTGAAAGAAAGTAGTGACTATAATTTAACATACTTACCTGGAAAATACGTTCCTCAAAACACAATCACAAACCGTTTTAATTCCAGTCAAAACTACATCTTGGTAAACCCGAGTGTAAAAACACTAACCGCCGCAGAACACTTTAAATTGTTATTTATTTCTTTACAGACATTCCTGAACTTATTGAACTAGTGTATAACAGAATTTTGTGTGCATAAACATTGACTTTAGTTTACAGAACACTGAGCTGTCAAACACCATTTTGGGATCTAGGTTTGCCAGAGTCAATAACAGTCGAATGCGTGCTTGTACCGGAAAACGTCCCAAAGGGGTTGGACAACCATAGTCGTCTCGTTCTAGAAGGGGAATTGCATTGTTTTATTGTATATTTGATATAAATTGTAAACAATCACTAAAGTACATGAAATTAATAACCAGATAAGTTGAATTGGAATATAAACGTAATAAACATTGTAAATAGTTATTATTCTCAGTCTTCACTTTATTTCCAACGAACTCTGGTTTCAACCTACCCAGGTTGGTTCGCTATAATCACTTCTTCAAGATTAAAAACGCTTCTTAATGATTCTCAATTACTAAAATTCTCGCACACTCACAATTTAATCATGAAATCTACTTTTCTTTGTAGTTTTAGTCAAAACTCATATCGCAGAATCACTTCCAACCACATATGTGACAAACTTGCTGTTTCAAGTAACTTCAACGGCAAGACTTAACAATACCACCAAGGGTTTGAGCATAACAGAAGTGCAGTTTGCAGATTAGCCTCGCACCAAATAATCCTACGACTGGTGTTGATCTGCAAAGCATTCCTGTAACTGTGTTATCAACTTGTCACAGCATCAGCAAGAAGTTAAGCATTTATAACGTCGGAACGTGGGAATGAACACATTAGAAGCCGATAAACTTGTTAGCAACTTCCGTATAGAAGGGAGAAGTTGGTTGATGAGTGCTAGAAGGCGAGCTAAACTCGCGCGGCCTTTAACTGATAGCAACTTTGAAGAGGGAACTCGACGAACGGACAGCAGATTAGCAACTTTGATATGAAATGCATCGCGCGCCTCCTCTTTTTCCCCGTTTTATTGAGAAATTAAGTGTTGGCTGTTGTGATTTGTTATCGCTATTATTTTCATTGTTTGCCGATAAAACCGCACATAAATCGTTAAATCCTGATGCGCATCAGCGCTAAATAATTTTAATTAGGTATCTATCCGGAAACTGAAACCCTTGACTGCTCAAAAAATATCCTGTCATCTGCAGCTATTCCCAAGTTACTAACTTTAGGCATTAACTTGAAATCAAGAACCCACTTATCGCTGAAAGGTTGTTACGATAAATTATTCGTTCTAGTTAAGGTAATGGGGAACAAGGAAAATTGCAAAAAATAGAAAATTTTTAATTTCTGTGACAAAAATAAAATTGGTGTGTTTAATAACGCTTTAAAGTAAAGGTTGGCGCATTTCCAGCAAGGCTGTTTTAAAAAAACGAACCAATTCAATTAATTTATTAGTTTTCCAGAGATAACACGAACCCTGGTAAAAATTACTGAAATTCGTTTCTGACCTAGTTTTGTTTAATAGCACTAACTAAGCTAACAATTGTTAGCTTCTATTCAAACCTCGCAGATTTTTGTGTAATATGAGATTAAAGTGTGGAATTTTTAAAACAAATTAGTGTGCGAGTTCTGGGTTTTAATCAACAACCTTTAATACTTTCTGACTATCTCGTTATATACCAAAAACCACTATTTTTAAGTTTTTAATGTACTTTAAAAAACATATCTTAACAACAAACAACAAAGAATAATACAAGAATTTAACTACATTATTCCCTACCATACGGACTAATTACGGGAACGGAGAGGCAGTGGTTTTCTGCAGTAACTGCTCCGGAATCCGCATCGAGATCGGGCAGGGCGCTTGCAAATTCTGTTGGTTCTATCAAATGCTGCAGCACTCCAGAGGGGCATTACTTCGAGAAAGCCTTAGAAAGAGCTCGCTGCGCTGGGTTGCTTCGGATCTAAAGCCACGGCTTGCATGGTCTGAAAATCGACTGATTTTTCTTGTCTGTAGGTGCGATTTAAATACTTTGTTTAAAAATTGTTGCAGCCTGTAAATGCATGCATACTACAAAACTACACAACTATTTGTTTAACAGGTAGAGCTAAGTTTTGAATTTAGTTTCAAATGATTTCGAACGGGTAACACTTTTTGTACTGTCATGTGAGGAGAGAGTGAGATGCAATGCGATTGCGTGTGCTGGAATAGAGAGAAGGGAAGAGCGTTATTCCTTATTGGTTATGGATTTAGCGAAACAGAAATTGCTTTAGTAGAAGACCACGTCCCTCTCTACACCAATTAGGAGAGGAACGATAAGTTTGAAGTTTTGCAGTCACATTTAGACAGGGTGGAATGAGAATCTGTTTGGTCAAGGCAAAACAATGTATCGATTATGTAAAACGTATGGGGAACGCATATGTATTCCTCAAAAACAAAATCTTTAAGGTTTTTTAAAATACATACACAGTGAAGGTTAATTTACGCGGAACATGGCAGTGAAAAACAAAAATAGCTGTATAGTCAAAACATTGTTCCGAAGTCATTACAAGCCAACCACGGAAATAGTACTATTTATTAAAGCTGACTTTGTAAAATTTCCATTCTTTGTGAAAGTTTGTTTGTATCATAACATAATGTATGATAAGAACGCCAGCCAAAAGTTTAGCATTAATGAGCTCCTTTGTTTCTGACTCCGCACTATTATGGCACAGACGCGGTATTATTCTAAAAAATTAAAAGTGCCTATCTGGGATGCGCACATATTTAAAGTGTTGCTAGCTCACGAAGTTTTATTCTCCTATAGTAAAGCTTAAACAGTATTTATACAATTTATTGTTATTATTAGCCGTCGGATGTGGTGCAACAACCCCTGAACCTCATTGGCTCATTGTACCCCGCACATGTTTCCTACCCCATCAAACATGTCTCAGTGATAAACAAAGTGTCGTAGTCTTGTTGCAACACAAAATTCTATAAAGCAGCGGATGCTACCGAAGAACTTGTCAAAGCTTGTCTACGAGGCTCCACTTCTAGTCTCCCTTCCCTTATTGGTTCTGTCGCTAAAGGTGACGATGACGATACTGCCGTCGTTCCGCTCTCTGCTTTCTGGCCTGTGTCGTCTGTTTTCTTTACCGCATCCTTACCCTTCTTCTGCCCTAGGGCTTTAAAAAAGACGTTGGTGAAATTTAAGTATGGCCTTTGTTGTAATTCTAGATCTTGTTACACGATCCCTCTTCCATAACGATGATAAGCTGCTGCTGTTTCTCATCAGGATTTTAATCAACTACGTTCTAGGTCTGAGTTCAAGGCTCTTGATTCTACACGCCGTTTAAGTACTTGTCCCGGTTTCTGTGGAGGCCCCGAAATCCATGCCAACGCCTTAACAGGTTTCACACTTTTTTATGGTGTGCATTCTACAATCTTTTGCGTTGTTAGCCAATCTTTCGTGGACTGCTCAGCACATGGGGCATGCAAAATGCCTGCCTTGACGATGGTCTTTTTTTCATTATCTCATCTAGCTTCTCGAGCAGTGCGTGAGGCTCCCACTGCCAGGGGATATGTTTCGGGAATTATGGCCACCCGGATGTTCGTCATAACTACCCTGTAAGAAATAGTAGGTTTTACTTTCCTGTTTTTCTTAAACAGCCTAAATTCCTCTGTAGGTGTGCTACCTACCCACCGGGTCTGCTTTTTCCTCCCTGTCGTGTAGGAAGCTCTTACTACTGGTACTTAGCCCTGTTGTAGTGGGTTAGCGAGGTTTTTGAACAGTCCCCACTTTCTTCTTTTATAGTCTTTTTAGCCTACGTCGAGTTGCCCCCAAGGTTTCTTTTTATTTGCAGTTACTGCAGGTGCATCCCTCCTTTCAGAGGCTTCTCTCGTTCGCTTTCTTTGTTGGTTTGATTGGTTTCCACGAGTGAGAGGGATATACAACCAGTATGCACACAGTCTCTTATAAGGGGCTATATACAATCGGGATCCGCCTAGTGTCCCGTGGTTTGCCGCTCGGGACTATAAATTCTCTTGGTCATGGATCCCTTTGTCGCGCGCTATACCTTGGGATTAGAAAGGTTTATATTATGATACTTCATCCACACGGTGCGGGCGATTAAGTCAAGTCCCCCATGCCGCTTCTTGATACTTTGATTGACCTACGAGTTTCCTCACCTTATCAGGGGGTCGTAGCATCAGACAAGCGGCTTACGGTCTGAAACGTGACCTCGTCTGCGACGATGGCTTTAGCGACTCACAAACCAGGAGTTTAATCTCAGAGGCGCCGCTCTGTATGGCCATGACTAATCATCTTTTATAAGAAGCGGCCGTTCCCCTATCCACCACCTGGGGACGCGCCTTATAGGTAGCTATTTAACCGATTTAGAAAAGTGCAGTTATGTAGTATGTTATGTGTACTATTGTTAGCGTTGCGTAGAAAATGAGTACCTTATCAATTTAATGCAATTGCTGATTTAAGTTCGATGTTAATACATCAGCTTAAGAAACCTTAATTATATCTGAATATTTTATGTTTGGACCAGGCACGATATAAACAAAATACTACTTGCATCATCTATGCCGTAAAAATGATAAGTTGTGAGAATACAGCAAAAATTGGAAAAGCCTGTCAACAGGATGGAGAAAGACAGAATGAGAAGATTAATATTAAATCACAATCCTACAGGCAAAAGGGATACTGGTCGCCTTAGAATTAACTGATAATAGCCGTTGCAAGGAAAAAGTTGTGCGAACGAAACTCACCCTTTTAAGTAAAGCAGAAAAATAAATACTAAATGCGACTATAACACCTGTAGTCTTACCGTAATCAATTATGAAAACCAACAGGTCATGTTTTTGTACGACAGTGGCCATAATTGTTATAAATAGTTTTTACAAATCTGAAATAGATATTAATGTATAAAAAAAATTTTGAATTTTTACCAAAATAGACAATTCAAACCTTTAGGGACTTAAAAACATAGTTTTTAGAAAACGTCTGTTTAAGTTTGTGTAACGCATTGAAATTTAAAAAGCTAGTGAACAGGCCATCGCAGTTTTACGCAAAAGGGAAAAATATAGCTTATTTGAACCTAAGTATGGTAAAAAACGAAATTTGTTAATGGATTGAATGGAATGTCGAATAAATGTTGTACATCTAATCGGGCTGAATTTCTGATCGTGACTTTTTTTCAGTCGCACCAGCTATAAAAGTCCCCAATCAACTTCTAGGAGCTCCCTTAAACACGGATGTTCAGCTGGAATGTTACGTAGAGGCCTTTCCCAATACAATCAACTACTGGCTTAAAAATAGAGGCGAGATGCTCTTGAACGGGTAAGATTAACAACGCACTACTGTTTGTTTTTAATCGTTTAACTGTGTTTTACACAAGATCAACGACTAAATTGTATTATTTGTTATTCAACAGTTATACCACGAGTTAATTATGAAAATAAAAAAAAACGAGAATAAACAGGAAACTTTGCCAAATGCAAACAAACATGAGTTACGCAAGAAGTTTGAGTAATTATCTTCGGTTATTTTTTAATGCACGAGTTTTATACAAGATTGACTAATAAATAATATTATTTATTAACTGAAAAAACCCGGAAAAGTGGGAACATTAGCAAACTATAAATAATTTTTTTAAGCAAAACAAACTACGAGTTACTACGCAGGAAGTTTGAGTAATTATCGCCGGTTATTTTTTAATTCACGAGTTTTATACAAGATTAACAAATAAATAATATTATTTATTAATCAACAATTATACTATGAGTGAATTAAAAAAAAAGGAAAGTGGGAAAATTAGCAAACTATAAATAATTTTTTTAAGCAAAATAAACTACGAGTTACTACGCAGGAAGTTTGAGTAATTATCGCCGGTTATTTTTTAATTCACGAGTTTTATACAAGATTAACAAATAAATAATATTATTTATTAATCAACAATTATACCATGAATGAATTAAAAAAAAGGAAAAGTGGGAAAAATAGCAAACTATAATAATTTTTTTAAGCAAAACAAACTAGAGTTACTACGCAGAAAGTTCGCTATGGAGGAAGTTTGAGTAGGTAACTTACCTCAGTTACGTTTTCAGATTTACCAGTTGTATAATGTATATGATGGACTTCTTTTCGCATAATCGATCGAATTGTCAAATTGATATTGTTTTAAAAACTCACAAATGAAACAAATGAGTATTTTGCTTACGGTACGTCGTGAATATCAGGGTTAAACTTTTCTATTGGCTACTGAAACGGTAAATACAACGTATTGGTGTTGGCACTTGCGGGGGTTTGACCTGGAAGGAGAAGACCAGCACTTGGGCGTGAAAACCGATTGTGCTATTCGTTCTTTTGTAGAAGCCCAAAATGACGTTAGTGGAGATATTCTAAATATCTTCGGATTCTGAACACCAAGGGCCCAGGTAATAATTGTATACAGTCCAGTATTCTTGCGGCCATTTTACTGCACCTTATTCAAACTCTGTAGATTTCATGTTCCGAATTCTTGCTTGTAGTTCTTATATTCCGTTTGTTTAATATGCATTTTCTACAGCGTAGCTCTAACGCCAAAACTTTGTAAGTTAAGGATGCTCGATTTAACTCGTTTTTTGAAATATTTGGCTAAAGCCTGCTGGTAGTTGAAGGTTTGTAGCACGTTTGAGTTTGCAAAGCTGTCTTCATAATTGCAACGTTTTAGGCATTTTTCTCGACTTTTATTAAATTACAATGTGCTCCTAAGTTTCCAGCCAATATTTATCTAGGGCAACCAGCACCTTTGCGTAAACTTGACTATGTTCTCCTTGGTTCTTGTCTCATCGTGCCATTATGTTTTTTCAATCTTTTGGTTTTAGTTTTACTTTACTTGCTATGGCTTACAACTCCAACTAAAATTGACAAAACCGCACACATTAGATATTATATTGCGAAGTCTCTGTACATGTGATCGGTAATCGAGGGCTGGCTGATTGCCTTCTGTACATGGGTTCATCTTGATGGCATTTTGACCAGTTTGTTTTGCAGGTTTTTCTCCGTTGTGTAACTAGAACTAACATACTGTAAAAGCTACGGAACGAGCAAAGTGCTTTGCCGCATGACACTGAACAACCATGGTGTAGTAAAGCAAAATTCTTACAATTCCGTCTTCACTGTAATTAGATTTGGCTGAATTGCTCTCTGCCAACCCTTGCTAGGGTTTATGAATCCAAAAAATATCTTTATCTCAAAAGTTGAGTAAGATGAAATCATTGGCGCCTCAACGTGACACAATCAGTTAAATATTGGGTGTGTTTCAGAGTGTAACTAAGGCCGAGCATTTACGTAAAACCTGTCAGAATTGGTTTTCTTCTAACTTGCGCTTACTAAACAACATACTGAACAACCATCGTGTAGTCAACCAACTGGCGTCCTCCTCTTATCACAAAAATTCTAACCATTCCGTTTTCACTGTAGCTAGACTTGGTTAGATTGTTCTCTACCAACCCTTGCTAAGTTTTATGATTCAAAAGTTGGGCAACAAGAAATTATTGGAGCCCAACGTGGGACCGCAAATTATTTCTTGGGTGTGTTTCGGAGTTAACTAGGACCTGTAAGGAACATGTAAGGTTATTTCTTTCTCTGACTTACACTTACAATATAATGTATTTAGTGTGATGCCAATGTGCGTAAGGTGTTTGTTTAGATTGTTGTAAGCGGTCAGAAATCTTGTCAAAAATTTTAATTGTTTACTGTTTACTAGCAAAATAAATTTGGGGTTCAGACAGGGGAGTTTTAATGAGTTGCCGTGCTTGCCTACATGTCTGTTACTCCCAAACCAGAGACTTTGTTCTCATCAGATCTGTCTTGATCTTGGTTTTCACGGTGTTATTGAAAATGCGTCGTGCCAGCTCCGATCGTAGGTTTGCCTTTCGGTGTTTTTCCTTGCCAGAGTATCTGCTTCTTCATTACCTCGAACAACGGTACGTTCTAATACCTAGTGAAGTACTATCTTGTTTCTTACTGTCACTTCTTTGTAGTGTCTTTCAGGTTATTCAAGGCGCACTGCTGTTTGGCTCTCGAAGTATACGTGAACATGTTTGTGTACGAACGTTTCAAATATTTTCACAATGCAGGATAGGATGGCAAAAATCTCTTCTTGACGTACTGCGACATTAGCCCTAAAGGTTCAGAAGAACTTTGCTCTAGATATCTGTTCGTCTGATCTCGCTAATGAAGACAAGACCACACTGTAGCCAAACGTTGGCACTTTGGTTTCCTATCAACTCTGTGAGCTGTTATTTAGACATCTGCCTCTACCGCCATGCCATAGAAGCCACGGCCATCTTCCTGTTGACCAATTAGCTCAAAGCTACCTACTCCTTTTAAGACACGGCGGTAAATTTAATTTTGAACAAGCTGGAGTCGATCAGCTGACCGTCTGACCATGTGAAGGTCACCATGGGGCCTCACAAGACGGCTGGTGATAACGGCGACGAGTTCTTAACACCGGTACTTTAAGGACAAAATTTTAGTGTCGGGACTTTACCACCGGGACCGTGGCCAAGTACTTTACTTCCGGTTTTCGCCGTTACTCTATTGACCTACGGAACAAGATTTTAGTGCCTGGTATCGTACTTTGGTACCATTACAACTGATTTAGAAAATTTTGAAGTTGAGAGACTTTTAAGGTCACAAAAGATCAGAAAGAAAGGCAAGCTAATTGTTAACATCTGGGTAAGTGTAGTCCTAGCGTGAAAAATCGCAATTTTTGGCCGCCAGACTAAATAAGCCAATATGATTATAAGGTCGTACCATGACTGTGTAAATTCAATCCAGAATTTTTGGTGAAAGTCTCCAGGCGCGCTGCAAATCTAAAAGGCTGCAGCTGTTTTTGCTTTCTGTTTTTTGAATTCTACAGAATCTCTCCAGGTCAGTCTTCAATCTAGACACCTAAGTATTTGACCTTAGGTGCTCTGGAAGTTTTGAGAAAATTATCAGATTTCTGTATTCCGGAAACGTTCTTTTTGTAAATGGTACTAGTTCGTTCGGGTTAACCGGTAGGGAAATGCTAGTGTTGTTCGATATGAGTGGAATATTTTCTAGAAAATATATTTTACTCAAATATGTAAGAGTTTTATAGGTGCTTGTGAGTTGGTTAGTTCATATTTTCAAAATAGCACCAAACTGTACGCACTGAAAATTAGAAATATTAATTTTTTGACTTGGTTTACTTAGTCGTGTAGAGAATTCGAACTATGAGATAGTCCAGGCAAAACGCTTCTTCTAGTTTTACTTTTAATACAGTTTCTTTATAAATTAAACGTAGACACAAAAGACAAACACAGTTACACAGAATTGAATCTGAAAAGAATTTCCAGCAAATAAAAATTCCTTGTGGTTGATTTAAACTAAGTTATGCAATTTTGCCATTTAAGTAGACACGTATAGCAAAAGCAACACCGCCTCGGAGTTTAAATGCGAGAAATGTTGCAATCAGAATATGCAATAAGTGAGGAGTTGTAACTTTAAATTATTGTTGAACTTTACCCACCACAAAGTTAAAATAGAGTTTCCAAACAGTTCTAAAACTTTAAAACATTCAACTTTCAAAAAATTACAAAGTTAGTATGTAAGCGTATATCTGCACTATGACGTCGAAACTAGTGTAAATTTTCAAGTGCGTTACGAGTTTCTTACTAAAAAAAACCTGCAGTTATTTAAATACTATTTTTAACATGAAACCTTAGTTTGGAAGGAAATTCATGGAATGAAAAATCATTTACAACCACAAAACGACCAGTGCTAATTTTCAAAACATGAACCGTACGCAAATTAAATGAGACGCTCCTGGCAGCTTTTGAAAGAAAAGTACTGCAAAGACTATATAGCCAAAGTAACCCAGATACGGAGAAATAAATACAACCGCAAACTGTATCAATTCTGAAAAATATTTATATATACACAGAGCCTTCGTTAATTACTGATACCTACGTGACCTTTGGTCCGCAGTGACTTAGGGAGTTTAGATTTAGATGTAGAAGTCAGTTCAGGATTGGTACTCGTGGTAACTAAAAATTGCCTATAAGCGTCACTGTCAACACTCAAAGTGAGGTTATGAATGTAAACAAGCAAGCCTTGATAAGTTAACAAACGGCTTGAGAATTTCTGGATAAAAGGCTTACCAACAGTGTAAGTTGGGTGGCCTATATTTTGTGGTCACGTGGGTATCAGTAATTAATGAAGGCTCTGTATATATGTCCCATGGGGCTTTCGTGGTGTTTCGAAATGTTAGTTTGTATAGGTTCACACAGGCATAAGCCGATTAAGTATTACTGTCCTGGCAAACAAAATACATTAAGATCAAATATTTTCCGGTGACAAACTCGCATTTTGAAGAAAGCTTGAACTTTAGACTAGATGAGAAACATGCAGCGATATGACAGTTCTCCTGGGAATTACTACATTTTTATGCAGACTGTAAAACAGTTTTGTTGAATTTTAGTTGAGGAAGTAGTAAAACAATCATAACTTATAGAGATTTTATTCCCCAACATCGGAATGTCAGGTTAAAGTTAAACATTTTTTACTTTCTCATACTTCCAGTGTAGAATATTATTAATATTACCAAACATACTATAACAAAACTTTTACAAAAAATGCACATGGTGACTCTTTCTGAAATCAATTCCCGGTTTTTCGCCAAACCTTTACGTGTCAATTTTAGGTACGGATTATTTGAGGTCAACGAGAAAATGCGCATGGATTGCGGGTCTCCTAGAATTAATTGCAACTTCAGAAAGCATCTTCTGAGCTATTCATGTCAATATCTTTATTCTTCTTGCAGCCTTTCAGCATTGGTGAAGCGTTTCTTGAAAGCACCCAATCTTGTATCCGTATACAGGGTGTTAATGAATTGTAGGGACAAACTTATAGGGCTTGCAAAACACAACAAAGCAAACAACTTTTGTTAATAAATGTGTGGTCAAAAGTGTTTCCTTTAGAAAATAGAGCCTCTTAAAGATTCTTTAAGAAGTACCTAAAAATAGGCAACCCAAATTGCATTTTCAATTATTTTGAACGATCTAGACATACATGTATTCAAATAACGTCAATTCTGACACAATTCGATGTTTTTGTGATATTTTTTGACTTTTCTTGTATTCGTTTATTTCTGTGCCTTTTATAATTCGTTTATTTCGTTCTGTAATTCGTATTTTTGTGTTATGGCGAATTATAATTTTGCCGAACAACATGACATGATGTTCATGTATGGAGCTGCTTGGATTAACGCACGCGAAGCTGCTCGCCTGTACCAAGAACATTTTTCGAAAAGTAATCATCCATCGCACAAGACCTTTAGTGTAGTTTCACGTCGGCTGCGGGAGGAAGGTACCTTCGTTGTCAACATTCGCAACTGTGGAGCTACCAGAACAAGGCGAACGGTGGATTGTGAGGAAGAAGTTTTGGAGAGAGTGGCTGAAAATCCTTGTACGTTCAAGAGCCATCGCTCATGAAATGGGAATGAACCATGTTTCAGTATGGGAGGTACTACATGAGCAGCAGCTACATCCGTACTATCCACAGAAGGTGCAAGCCATGGTTCAAGCAGATTTTCCCAGAAAGGTAGAATTTTGCCAGGAATTTCTGCGGCGGTGTAATGAGGATCCAGAATTCCAAGTAAACGTTCTGTTTAGTGGCGAGGCATCTTTTACCAAAGAAAGAATATTCAACAGTAGAAACAGCCACATTTGGGACGATGAAAATCTCCATGCTGTGGTTCGCAAAGGATACCAGATTTTCAGTGAACATTTGGGCCGGGATTGTGGCGGTAGACTCATTGGAACATATCTGCCACCCCAAAGGTTAACAGGAGCAATTTATTTAAATTTCTTGCGCCATGTCCTGCTTGAACTTTTGGAAAATGTTCCACCTCAAATGTGACTACAGCACGGTGGTGCACCTGCTCATTTTTCGGCGGAAGTCGGGGAATTTTTAAATAACGCTTTTCCCAACAGATGGATAGGTCGAGGAGGGCATGTGGCGTGGCCTTCACGTTCTCCTGATTTGACCACACTTGATTTTTTTTGTGGGGTCATGTTAAAACATTAGTGTATGCTACCCCAGTTGAAACTGTAGAAGAACTAACGGCGCATATTCTTGCTGCATGTGAAGAAGTTTAACAGACTCCTGGTGTATTTGGAGCGGTGCGCAGGAATTTACTTCGTAGATCTGCTTCGTGTGTAGAATCTGGGGAGCGACATTTTGAACATTTACTATAATTTAGTTAATGTTTGAATTAGTTATTGTAAATTTTTTAAATAGTTGATTTTTGCTTTGTAATTTTGGTTTTCTCTATTGCTTAGTTTTGAAACATTTTGCTAATTAATTTATTTTAAATTTAATTTGAATTTGAAAAGTGAGAAAGAGGGCTTTATTTATCCTGTATTAATTTCCGTCGTTATGGAAACAAATAGTAGGTAGTAAATTGAGTTGCCTACATTTAGGCGCTTCTTAAATAATCTTTGAGAAGCTCTATCGCTGAAAGGAAACACTTTTGACCACACATTTACTAACAAAAGTTGTTTACTTTGTTGTGTTTAAGTTATATCAGCCTTAAGTTTGATTTGACAGCCGGTTTTGCACAATAAGATGCATCTACTTCCTCTTTTTCTCCTTCTTTTTATTTTTCTTCTTCTTCTTCGTTTTTTTCTTCTTCGTTTTCTTACTCTAATTCTTATTTTTATTGGTTTCTTTTTTCTTGTTTTTTTATTATCCTTCTTGTACCTGTTTTTACTGTTTTTTTCTTCTTTTTTTTATTTTTTTTTGTTTCTGTTTTTTCTTCTTCTGTTTCTTCTTCTTGAGGTAGGACATTGTCGATCGATTTATCCTAATCTTGATTTGGCGCTAACTTATTCTTCTTGGTATTCTAATATTCATTGCATTTCTGCAATATTTGGAGTGATCTTTCTGCCGTCCGTTTTGTCTAGTTTTTGCTTTTTACTTATTTTGTACATCAATCCATACTTATTCCGTCAACGTGGTTTCTTGAATGTCGACGGCTTTCCCTCGCCTACCTAACGAGGTACTGAGTCTCACCGCTAATTAAATATGGTCATCATTGATAACGGAATAAGATACGCTGAATCGGCACGTTCGCCGAGACAAAAACAATGGAAGTGAAAGACACTACTTAAATATCTACTGATTCTGTAGAACAGCAACCGAGCTGATACGCAGCTCATCCAGCAAGTCGCACCAAAACAACCCTTGGTTTTTTGACATGCTACTGCCACTACAATAAATCGTTAACCCGGAAGCGTGCTCTCACAGAGAAACCCCGTTGGCATATTCGAAACAGCAAAAGCCGAACCTTCCAGTATAGTCTACTTGCAGTCTCAGTACTAATCGTATCACGTACCGCCCTGATATGTTAATAGCCAGTCTGATCACATTAACCGGTACCTGAATAATGACGGGTTTGTAAGTGTCCCTAGGCTGACGCTTTGATTGTGCGCGTTAGTAGGCAAAGAGACACTACTCCTATGGGCCAAGTTTCAAATACCAGCAGGCACGCCGCTCCTTTCTGGACGTTACCGTCACCTGCTTATCTATGGTTTTTAACGACCTATTCAATATTGCCTAGCAAATTTATAACGCGTTTGGTCTTTTAAACGTAGTGTCTGGTACGCAATTCTATTTATAATCAAGGTTAGAAAATGGGGAGTTTTCATATCCACTGCGACACGGTGTTTGGCACCCCTTCCGGATGCTAGTAAACAACCTACCTCGTGAAATTACTCACCCAGTCTTTCTTGGTCCCAATTAAGAAAATCTTGATTCTCTTCCGAGAGAGGTAGATGTTCCGTGACTTTGTTTACGCCTCTTACCAAGGCGAGGCTCGTCCAATCTGTATGCGTTTGTGCAGTTGCGCCTGTAATTGTCCGCATGAGTACGTGTGCATAGATGCGTAGATGCTGGGTATTTACAGGTGCGTTGGTCTGTGCTTGCTTGTGTGCGCACGGGCGTGGGTCTGTGCTTGTGTGGATCTTTTTGTAACATGTTAAAATCTCAGCAGAAATTGAACTTTAAAAAAAAAATCTATGCTAAAAACAATTCTGCAAAAGTGAATCAGCTGATAGAGGAGTCAAAACAAATGCTTTTTTTTTCTTGAATTCTTTGTATTCAAAATTGCAGTTTCCAAGATTTTTTATAATTTTGATTTTAATGCCTGCGTATTAAAAAACAATGAGTTAATGGAAAAGTAGTTAGAATATTGTAAGCAACTTGAATTAAAATCTTTAAAATTATGGAGACCTTCAAAAAACTATTATTCAAACCCTAAACGAGGTTTTTACATTTTTGTTGATTTTAATAGAGATAGAGATGGAGTATATTTTTTTATCCCAATGCTCAAATTTTTATTTGGTTTTATGATTTATAGAATTAATGCTTTTTGTTAAATACGCGAGCGATGATAACAATTCACGATTAAGCTAAATTGCTCATCAGTGACAGTTTTGGTAAATAAAACCGTTATTTGCCTCTATTACGTTTAATGAGGAGGCTCTGCGGCTTTAGGGACTACAACTGTATATTTATAGGTTTCTTATTTCTAAGAAAGCACTATGAGTAAATTTATACGAGGATCGTTCGAAATGTACGTGGCCTAACACAGAGATGGCGCTAATTCGGCGGAATTTGCATTACCATTTTTGAGAAATATCTTTGCTTAGATTAAATATGACAGTAGAGAGCCATCTGTCAATTAGTTTGTGTTTGACAGTGCGCCAAAGTGACCGTCTTGAGTGATTTCGTAAATAATGGAAAAAACTGAGTTGCGAGCAGTGATAAAGTACTTTCATTTGAAAGGCTTAATACCAACCGAAATCAAAGCAGAGTTGGATTCGACATTTTTGAAGTCTGCTCCTTCGTTTTCAATGGTTAAAAACTGGCTTGCCGAGTTTAAGCGTGGTCGTGTGAGCACAAAGTACGAACCTCGCAGTGGACGCCTAAAAACGGCTACTACCCCGGATATGATTGAAAAAGTCCTCCGTATCGTATTGGATGACCGTCGTGCACAGAGTTTTAACTGAAAAATTGAAAATGAAAAAATACTCCTCGCGTTGGGTGCCGCGTTTGCTCACACCGCACCAAAAACTGAATCATTTGATTGTTTCTCGCGACGTTTTGGGACGTTTTCGCCGCAATTCAAAGGACTTTTTGCGCCGTTTCATAACCGTCAAAGAAACCTGGGTCCACCATTACACTCCCGATTCCAAGGAACAGTCCAAACAATGGACACACAAAGGTTCTCCGCCACCGAAGGAGGCAAAACCGGTTTTGTTGGCAGGAAAGGTTATGGCAACTCTATTTTGAGATTCTCATGGAATTATCTTCGTCGACTACTTGGAAAAAGGAAAAACAATAAATGGCGAGTATTATGCCAATTTGTTGCAGCAATTGAGCGACAAAGTCACAGAGAAACGGCCTTATTTGGCGAAAAAGAAGGTGTTTTCCACCAAAATAACGCACCTGTACACACTTCTGCAATTGCCAGGGCCAAAATTCATGAATTGGGATTCGAATTAATGCCCTATTTGTCCCATTCGCCAGATTTGGCTCCTAGCGATTTTTATCTATTTTCAAACCTGAAAAAATGGCTCCGCGGTTAAAAGTGTTCATTCAATTCCGAGGTAATCGCTGCTGTAAATAGCTATTTTGAAGACTTGGGTTCATCGATCTACAAAGACGGCATTGCTGCTTTGGAGTATCGTTGGAATAAGTATATCAAAAAATAAATAGATTTTTTTCCAAAAAACTTGCGTTTTCTTTGTTAGGCCACATACTTTTCGAACGATCCTCGTACATGTTTTAAGCTTAATAAATTCCTTAAAATCGAGCTTTTTTTGTTTACTAAGAGGGTTTAACTCAAGAAAATAAAGCATCGAGTTACAGAAATAACCTATTGTTGTCAACAGAAAGTACTTGTAATTGCAAAATGGATTTAGGATCTACAAGCAACAGCTGAAGAAGCATTTTGAGTAATCAGAAGCGACTAGCACCTTCATTAATTAGAAAGTATTCAACTTCAAGCCCATCGTCCCCTTTCAATTAAGAAAAACGGCAGCTTTTGGTTCATTACATTAGCGTCGACATTATGTTTTGTTCAGTTTTTCTCCATTGTGCCCTAATGGGTTCCCAAAATCTGTCTGAAGTTCGTGTATTCGCACAATGCCGGAGCATCTGCTATAAAATAGGGCAACAGAAATTTATTGGTTGTAAAAACGCGGATATCGTTCCTGAATAGACTGGAAACGTTTGCTAAGGGCTTATATATTTTAGTCCAGCGATTCGGAAGGAACGAGCCCCGAAAGCACCCACAGTGTCGCTATTTTAAAACTTGATGTGCTTAAAACTGAAGTGAAGCAAACGAGTAGGTTGTGGTTTAAATATTTAATGCAGCTGCAGAAATTTTTACGTAAAATTTTGGATATAAATCAGGAAAAAATAATAAAACCCGCTCTCAGACTTTAATATTAGGTGCAAACAGCCTTTTTTACGACAAGCAGCTTTATTCAGTCTCGAATTTAAACAGGGTTTACGAAAACCCAATATGCTAGTAAAACAAATGCTGAAGATGGAGAAAGTATTGATTTTGTCCGAAAGAAATCTCGGAAATGTCATCTATTTATTATCATGTCTAAAGTTTTCTATAGCCCCTCATGTTGCGCCGCAAAACTTTATCTTATATCCACGTGTAGTGGGTTTTTACTGCAGAGGTGCCACGGAAGACTGGAAAGGAAATTCTACTTTAACTTTTATCGCAAGTTGAACATAATTTCTTTCCTATTAAAAGTTTTCCCAGTAGATTTTTATCATAATTATCTTTATAGAGTGGCGAGATCAATAGGCAGCTATCTCTAATGCTCACAAACGAAATTGTAAGATTCTAAAAATGTCTTGGATTCAATGTCTGTTCGTCTTAGTGAAAATACAGAAAATCAGCACAGACTCGATAATTAAAAATGATAATGATACAGGGGTAAAATAAACGCGCAATGAAGTATAAATAGAAGAATAGGAAATAAATGAATGTGTAGCAAACACAGGATTAAGGCGCGTCCACATTAGTAAAAATATACGTTGTATGTTGCATTCGGCACAAATTTGTGTGTGCGTTACAAATTTATGCGAGTGTGGACGTGTTCGCCGCATACGAACGCACCCAAAAATTTTTGCAACATTCAACACACGCGATCCATTCCTTGTCGGTTTTTTTCAAGACATCAAAGAGATTTGCGCCGCAACGTCGTTCTAGTGTGGACGTATTTTTCGCGAACGCAGTGATTTTGGCGAATGTTGTCATTGTGTGTTGGTGTTTAGAAATATAGGAGTTAATTTAAATCCTACTATAATATTTCCACTTTGTTAAAACAACACTGTTACCATGTCTGATGCATTGATAATAATGAAAAGAAAATGTGCTGCTTTCATTGTTATGCACGATCTTATCAAGGAAAAAAATGAGAAGAAATTAAAAAGCAGGCGCTATTGGATTAAACATCTGTATCAAAATAAAAAACACAATGGTGGCAGTAGGTTATTGAATGTACTATCGTTGGATGAAAGTACGGGTCAACATCTAAACCTATACGTTTTAATTTCGTCCCAAGCATCATTCTTTTTAATTTTATTGAAATGCCACTTATCCTTTGGATCCCATAAAACCTTATGTTTTCGGCATTCTTGAATTAAAAGAAGAACAACGTCTTTGTTTAAATTCATATTCATAATAAAGAATAGAATAAACGTTCACGTTGTTTCAACAAACTACACACACGTGTTGATCGCGGACGCACGGCGCATGACGTAAATATTTAAGCAGCGATTGCAGCGAATTTGCGGCGCAAATGTTTGTGCCGAATTCTACATTCAACACACAACGTATATTTTTACTAATGTGGACCCGCCTTTAGATGTAGCACAACCAATATTTTTACGCAACAGCTGATGTTTACAGGGTTGGCATCAGTTCGATTTTACGGATAATTATGACTTTTTGTAGCAATTAAACAGCTCTGAATTTTAAATTAAGTCCAGTTTCTCAATTTTGATAAAATATGGATTTAAATAAAAATTTATATTAATCATAAAAAAAATCAAATTCGCAACCTTGAGTAAGATAATGCGTTTTTGGTACCAACCTTCTAAATATTGCATGTATGCGTATTTAGACGCAGGGGACTTACAACTTTAGGTGAATTTCGAGAATTATACCGACAAAATAATTCGTGCGTAAGTTCGTATAAACGTATGTCCTAAACAGCTTTCTTACAGACTTACTTCTTCTTCTTATAGTGCCCTACCCTATTCAGGGCGTTGTCTACCTCGCTCCTATGTCTGTGTTTGGTGCGCAGAGATAGATATTTTGCACAGACAGACATAGGGGACCTACAGTTTAACGTGAGCTCCGAACCACAGGAAGTGCATGCACTTCTTTTCTAGAGAGATTTTACAGACTTACAACCTACCCAAAACAAAACAGTTTAATAATGTTTTAATTAATTTCTCTGCCATAAATTGAAATATTTAATTAAAATTTTGTGTGGATATTTTACTAGTGGTGATACACTTTTACTTGGTTACGTCCAAATTCATCAATCAGGACACCTATTTTTAACTCACGCATTTAAATTTTTGTATTTCGATGTTACAGAAAATGACGTCATATACCTACGCATACAAACAATTTGATGTACCTGTCGAGAGTAGGTACCCAGGGGCGTAGATGTGGAGCGAACTCGACGTATCCCTTAACTTATTTTTCACACAGTTCAGCTTTTCTGGTTTTCGACATGAAAATCTTATTTTTTATGAAAACTGTACAGAAAAGGTACTTTTTCTACAGCAAAAAATGTTGAAGTGACATTTATAGTGCTGCGATGGATAAAAATTCTACGAGTTACGACGCACCATTATCGTTCAAAACTAGCTACGCTGGTATCAACGACTACCAGATGGCCCTCTGTAAGCTGTACATCGTAATTTATACCACTTTGGCCTTTTTCTCTTATTATAGGCCAATGGCCTGTTTAATACCCGCAACTAGTGCGCATTTTGTCTTCGCACATATACCGAGGCCGGTTTTACCCGTCGAAAAGGGAAGAAGTTCCACTAAATGGTTAACGATTATCAAAGATGTTAGTATAACATCCAGGACCGACGGCTTAACGTGCCCTCCGAAGCACGGTTGGTTGCAGATATACCCCTATATTGGTCACCCATCCGAGTGGGGATCAGAGCGAACAGCTCTTAACTCGGAATATCGTGTGACCGGCATCCGCAATTCTCAGTCATGCAACTAACTATTTATACAACAATTCGAAAACCTGGTAGATGCCTGCATTCTCAGACAGAACAAACTAGGACGCGTTTTCTTTCCTCCCTGCGAATGGGAAAAAAGAATGTACAGTGTCTATTCATTCCTCTGTGAAGGGGCAGGCCGCTATAGGGATATTTCGAACTTCGCAACGAAGTCCTAAGCTCCTCTTCAGCCGCGAAAAGGTTATAAGAAAAAGTTAGAGCAAAGAATTTTGATAAAGGAAGATTTTCGTGGATAGTACTGTTCCATTATTCACCTTGTGGCTCAGGAAAACTACGAAAAAACCTGAGCCAGGACTGTCGGCCGAGCCGGGGAATTAACCCAGGCTTTCCAAATAAAAGGTCATCTACCGTGATATATTAGTAAAAGCACAACAAAGAGAATTAGAACACTCGTGTTTTATTTCGCAAGGCCAATAACCAACTACAAAAATAATAATAATGTCTCTTTAGCACATCCACTCGTTACCACTGAATAATGCCGTCTGTCTTATATTTTGACCTCTCCCTGTTTTTCGCTTCGATACCCTGAGTTAGCGCCAAAACAATACCCGAAATGTCAAGGAGAAGTCCAGTAGCTAACAGCTCGGCTATCTTGCAATTGTTCACGCCTTTGTAAACATTTAGGGTCCTTGCTCCTGCAACAGAATCAAAACATCTATTAGCATCGTAACAACACATAAACAGTTAGACACGTTGCCCTGCACGTCAAACGTGTTGTCTTTTCACACATCTTTACAACAATTAAGATTAGTTCTTGCCTAATAGTTTCAGAAATAATAATGCGTTACATAGCATGGACCACATTGTCTCATTGGTACCCGGAGACAGTCCGCGTTAGTCCCAGCGACTTCCAAGCGTCACTCTGCACTATGGTGCACTTATGCTGAACGGCAACTATGCATGTGCTATGTGGCAACCCAGGATGCGTTTTTTTACTGTCTGTAAATGGAAAAAAAGAATGTACAGTGTCTATTCATTCCTCTGTGAATGGGTGGGTCGCTATAGGGATCTTTCGGATTTCGCAACGGAGTCCTAAACCCCTCTTTTGTCGCGAGAAGATTGTAGGAAGAGATTAGAGCAAAGAATTTTGATAAAGGAAGATTTCCGTGGATAGTACTGCCCCAGTATTAACTTTGTGGGCCAAGAAAACCACGGAAAAAACTGAGCCAGGACAGTCGGCCGGGCCGGTGAATTGAATCCAGGCTTTCCAAATAAAAGGTTATCTACCGTGATATATTTGTAAAGGCACAACGAAGAGAATTAGAACACTCTTGTTTTATTTCGCAAAGCGTGTGCCACAATAACCATTTACAAAAATTATAACAATGTCTCTTTAGCACATCCACTCGTTGCCACTGAATAATGCCGTCTGTCTTATATTTTGACCTCTCCGTGTGCTCTGCTTCGGTACCCTGAGTTAGCGCCAAAACAATACCCGGAATGTCAAGGAGAAGTCCAACTAGCTAACAGCTCGGCTATCTTGCAATTTTTCACGCCTTTGTAAAAATTTAGGGTCCTTGCTCCTGAAACAGAAGCAAAACATCTATTAGCATCGTAACAACACATAAACAGTTAGACACGTTGCCCTGCACGTCAAACGTGTTGTCTTTTCACACATCTTTACAACAATTAAGATTAGTTCTTGCCTAATAGTTTCAGCAATGATTATGCGTTACATAGCGTGGAACACATTGTCTCATTGATACTCTCTTGTTGGTACCAGGGGACAGTCCACGTTAGTTTCAGCGACTTCCGAGCGTCACTCTTCACTATGGTGCACTTATGCTGAACGGCAACTATGCATGTGCTATGTGGCACTGCCCCTTTATCTTAACTTTCGAAGTCGCCTCCGCTACTGTTACGTGTGACAAATAGTAATAATAATTCTTAATATGGAGCTTTCGGCATCACAAATTTCCCTGCTCTACCGCTGCAGTCTGTCGATCAAACAAGAAACTGCATTTTGGCTATTAATGCCACAAGTTTTTCGTTTTGCATTTTTTTTTGGTTTCCAGCTTGGTTCTCATCACCAACTGGCGATGGCGTAGTGTTAACAAAAAGTTATTACAGTCAGGAAAAGCCTTGGTTATCATTTTTTTTTCAATTCCCTTAGGTGTGGTTATAAGAGGGTACATTTTTACACAAGCTACGTGCTATGCCTAAAAGTCGGCTTTGCATGTTGTACATCGCTGTCACGTCATCGTAACCGTTTATCTCTGACAATGGCTCGATTTTATCTAGCTATTTTGTTGCCGTTAAAGTGTGGTTGCTTGATGAAAACGTTGGAATGCAATCTGCTGATATGGTGACACGCAACCTTACGCCTTTGCGGTGTCTGGCGGGATCTCGTTGGAGCGATTAAACCATTTTCTCCAATAATTTTATGCACTTTTCAGTTATAGTACTAGTAGAAAAACTTTACAAAATAACGCACCACACCCTCAACGATTTTCTCGAAAGATTGTCTTAACAGACTCACAAAAATTCTGTTTTCCAAAACAGCTACACCTGAAATTAAAACACGACAAGAAGAATTAAAACACTTATTTTATTTTACAAGACTTATAATTAAGAATTTTGATAAAAGAAGATTTTCGTGGATAGTACTGTCTCGGTATTCACCTTGTGGCTCAGGAAAACCACGGAAAAACCTGAGCTAGGACAGTCAGCCGGGGCGCGAATTGAACCTAAGCTTTCCAAATGAAAGGTCATCTACCGTGATATATGTGTAAAAGCAAAACAAAGAGAATTGAAACATTCGTATTTTATTACAAAGCAATAGCATGTGCCACAATAACCAACTACAAAAATAATATTGTCGCCCGTATTCTATTTTGACTTTTCCGTGTTGTACGCTTTGATACCTTGAGTCAGCGCGATATCTTACAGCTAAAACAATGCTTGGAATGTCAAGGAGAAGTCCAAGTAGCTGACATGTGAAAGTGACATCTATTGCACCATTTCACTATTAGCGGCCAGAACCAGCTAAGCCGGTATCAACGATGACCAGATGGCCCTCTGTGTGTTATACGCATAACACTGTAATATGATGGCCATCTGGTGGTAGTTGATCCCAGGTTGGCTAGTTCTGGCCATGTATTATGTTATTGTCCGCACCACTTAAAGTGCTCTTGGTGCTCCCATTTATCGACATTAACTATAGGCAAAAAGGTTAAAATGCGTTCTGGGTTCTTCTGTCTCTAAATGCAAGCGTTTATCGGTTTTTTAAAGACATTTCTCTAAAAAATCGCCAAATACAGCGTATTTTGAAATACTTTAATGTTTTATAATAACTCTAGTTGCCTGAGCATATCCTCTCACAAAGCGGAACTAGTTTGATCAAAGTTTATTAAACATGGCTCAACGCTTCTTTGTGGAGCTGCAGGGCTTTCATAGTAACTTCATTTTTCACAAGCTTGTATGGCTTGTATGACGTATGTATTTATGTGCTTCTTTACTACAATTGACGCTGCTATAGGGTTCCTTTAACCTGTAGTTCGTGCGTAGCATACTACCTAAATAAAAAAATTAATAAAATGCTAGGGTTTGTATATACTTATTAACACCAAACGTTGCATTTCGTTTGTTCAACTGTTTATGTAACATATTTTTTGGTGCACCAAATTCTAAATTCGTAATTCTAAACACATTTCTGAATATGGTTGGTATTAAACCCAGAACCCACCTTTTTACTAAGTCAATGATTTCACCGCTAGTCCAATAAGACGCTTAGTATCTTATAGCTTCAGGCGAATTTTCATCAACCGGAAACTTTAGTATTGACTGAAGATTAGTCTTTCCAGGTAACTTTTAGGTCGCAAAGTACATGCGACAAACTTGCTAGAGTTGGATAGATTGCGTCTAACCGCACATGTTATATCCCATTTCCGTAATCGAACTGGGGTCGTCGCGGTCAGAGCCACAACCCGTCACGGGTGACAGGCTATGATCGATAGTAGAAAAGTGTCTTTCCTTCAAACTTCTGCATTGTTTCAAGAAAGCTCTTTTTAATGCATCTACATGTGTAGCTATTGGAGCTTAGCAAGATCCAGCAATTTTTATAAAGTCGTGAATTAAAACTGTTTAGGGGGAAATATTATAGGAAATTTTTATTAAAATAAAATTACTGAACTGTTTGATATATGAAAAAGTTTAGCTGAGAAGATTTAGTGTGTCCCCTTTAGCTTTGCCACATCTCTCTTTAATTTTGTTTACTATTTATGTTAGCTAAAGTAGATTTTATTACTTTTAAAGGAGCAGATACACGATACGAGAAGAGCGAAGCGGCTACAGGGTTTACATGTCAATGATAGTCCGTTTATTCTCACCCAAAGACGTTGGTACTTACAACTGCGTCTCAACTAATTCCTTGGGAAGAGCCGAAGGCACTCTTAGGCTTTACGGTAAGTACATTTCTACGTTTGGTTGACAAGCTAACTTTTAATTAGACATCCTCAAATTATATTTAAAATTTGTTACAATAAGCTAATGTACTAAAATCAACGAAGCTTTGATTAGAGAGTATGCGAAAAAGATTTTGTTAAAATACCACGTGGATAACTCAGAATTATGTTTTCTCTTTCAGAGATTAAAGTGGGGCATGGTGGAACTCATGACTACGTTAGCATCGTTGGAGGTACGTATTTTAGATTTATTTGGCACTTTTAGTTTATAAACATCTGTTTCTTTCGTTAAATTAAATTTAACATGAAAAGGACGATTTTATCGCCTGTAAACAATTATGGCTACGAGGCAGATATTTGTTTGCATGAAATTATCTCAAGTTTTTTAATTTGAAATAATAAATAAATCTACATTTGCTTGTTTTGTACAAAAGCAAGTGTACAGTTATTAATAATACGCTTGGTAAAATACAAAATAAAAACTGCTAGATTATTTGTATCTGAAACTGGATTAATTGTTGAAGAAGCTCAAAGAAAATTTTAACAAAAAGTAATCCTCACTTATTAAGTCCTCTGAATTTGTTTATGAAATTTCAAAAAAAAACATTTTTTTCCTAGTAAATCACAACATATAAAAATAACTAAAATTTTAGTGCTGTTACCACCATCAAAACATTCACGTTCAGGAAATTTTTCATATCAGCAAAAAGTCCACAGAATTTAAAGAAGATTAGATTGGTGAAATTAAAGCTCTTCCTAACAGCAAAAGATCCATCGAACTTCAGGAAGATTAAATTGATGCGAGTGAAACTCTTTACAGCAACGAAAAAGGTATAAAGCTTTTGGAAAGTTAGATTGATGCGGGTGAAGCTCTTCACCTCAGCAAAAATATCATAGAGCTTAAAGGTGGTTAGATTGGTGAGATTGAAGCACTTCACAACAGCAAAAGATCCATTGAGCTTCAGGAGGATTAGATTGATGCGAGTGAAGCTTCCTACAGCAGCGAAAAATGTATAGAGTTTTTGAAAGATTAGATTGATGCGGGTGAAGCTTTTCACCTCAGCGAAAGTTCCATAGAGCTTGAAGAGAGTTAGATTCATGCGAATTAAGGTCTTTGCGTCAGTGAAAAATCCATAGAGCTTGAGGAAGGTTATGTTGACGCGAGTGAAGCTATTCATATCACCAAAATATTTATGAAACTTGAGAAGAGTGAGATTGACGCGGTTGAAGCTCTTTCATACCAACAAAAGATCTATAATGCTTGAAGAGAATTAGATTGATGCGAATAAAGCTTTCTACAGCATCCAAAATTTCATAGAGTTTTTGGAAGGTTAAATTGATGTGGGTGAAGCTCTTCACCTTAGCGAAAGTTCCATACAGCTCGAAGAAGGTTAGATTGGTGCGAATGAAAGACATTGCGTCAGAAAAAGATATATAAAACTTGAGGAGGGTTAGATTGATGCGGATGAAGCTTTCTACAGCAGTTAAAATTTCATAGAACTTTTGGTAGGTTAGATTGATGTTGGTGATGCTTTTCATCTAATCTAAAGTTCCATACAGCTCGAAGAAAGTTAGATTGGTGCGAATGAAAATCTTTGTGTCAGCGAAAAAATATAAAATTTGAGAAGGGGTAGATTGATGCGATAGAAGCTGTTTACATCAGCAAAATATTCCTAGAACTTGAAAAGGGTTGATTCGGATAAAGCTCTTTACACGAGCAAAAAACCTAAAATTTTGAGGAGGATTAGATTGATGCGAGTGAAGCTCTTTACAGCAGCGAAAGTTTAATAGGACCTTTGGAAGGTTAGATTGATGCGGGTGAAGCTATTCTCCTCAGCGAAGGTTCAATAGAGCTTGAGGAGGGTTAGATTGATGCGAATGACGGTTTTTTCGTCAGCAAGAAATTCACAGAGCTTGAGGACAGCCAGATTGATGTAAATGAAGCTATTCACATTAGCAAAATGTACATACACTTTGAAGAAAGTGAGATTGATGCGGGTGAAGCTCTTCACACCACCAAAAAGCTTGTAATGCCGAGTAAAGCTCTTTACAGCAGCGAAAGATCCATAGAGCTTCTGGAAGGTTAGATTTAAGCGAGTGGAGGTCTTTACCTTAGCGAAAGTTACATAGAGGTTAAGGAGGGTTAGATTATTGCAAATGTAAGTCTTCGCGTCATCAAAACATTCCTAGAGCTTTAGGAGGGTCAGATTGATGCGAGTGAAGCTATTCACATCAGCAAATTATTCATAAAACTTGAAGAGGGTTAGATTCATGCGGATAAAGCTCTTTACACGAGCAAAAAACCTAAAATTTTGAGGAGGATTAGATTGATGCGAGTGAAGCTCTTTACAGCAGCGAAAATTTAATATCGCCTTTGTAAGGTTAGATTGATGCGGGTGAAGCTTTTCTCTTCAGCAAAAGATCAATAGAGCTTGAGGATAATTAGATTGATGCGAATGACAGTCTTTCCGTCAGCGAAAAATTCAAAGAGCTTAAGGAGAGCCAGATTGGTGCGAACGAAGCTATTCACATTAGCAAAATGTACATAGAACTTGAGGAAAGTGAGACTGATGCGGATGAAGCTCTTCACACCAGCAAAAAGTTTGTAATGCTTGAGGAGGACTAAATTGATGCGAGTAAACCTTTTTACAGCAGCGGAAGATCCATAGAGCTTATGGAAGGTTAGATTTAAGCGAGTGGAGCTTTTCACCTTAGCGAAAGTTACATAAAGCTTAAAGAAGGTTAGATGATTGCGAATGAAAGTCTTCGCGTCAGCAAAAGATTGATAGAGTTTCAGGAGGGTCAAATTGATGTGAGTGAAGCTGTTCACATTAGCAAAACATCTATGAAACTTGAAGAGATGACAAAAGCCTAGCGTTTGGCTCATACATATATGTTGCAAAACAAAAACCATGTTGGTGGATAGAAAAACAACAACAGACCGGATATACATATCATTAGAAATAGTCAAACGATCAAAGGAGTCTTGTAGTACAAATAAACAACAACGCCGATTATGAACAAGAACAGACAAAGAATAGAACTGGCTAAGAAGGCTACGAGTAAACTTTATGGAAAGACACGCAAATCACACTCGACACTTAGAAATCAATTATGAACACACTGGTATCTTCTATGCTAACGTATGGAGCAAAGTGTTTTTAAACAAAGAAACGGAAAGAGGCAGACATTTGGGCCTGAAAGAGAATGTTTCATGTTTCGTAGCCTGACAGAAGAATCACGAAGATCCGCAAAGTTGCTGGTCTTTATTGGGGCCCTTTAAACTCCGCATTCAAGTGCCTCCGCTTTAGTCGTGACAGGATATTGAGGACGCGTTAGAGAAAGAGAGTTTAGAGAAGGTTAGTTTTTCTGCAGATTTAGTATTCATCTTGTGGCTCAAGAAAACTATGGAAAACCATGAGCCAAGGAAAACGGCCCGGGCTTCCCCAGATCTGCCGAACGATAAGCGGATGCTCAACCGCTAAACCATTTCGTTCGGTTATTATCAAATAGCTTGAAGTGCTGTTTCTATACTCAAGGGGGGGATGCTATCAATATTTATTTATTTCGGCGCGCCGCCGTTACAATCTAAGCAACTAAATGTACCTCTTCTGTTAAACGGTTACGTATTTTACGTGACAATTACAGGAAGAAACATTTCACAACTAAGTATTTATTTTAGTAAACCAGAAGGGAAGCGAGCTGAAACATACTGAATGTACTGTAGTGATTTCTCGCAAATATTGAAATACTTGCTTTGAAGCTATTAACTAAATGTAGCATACAGCACATTCATTATATTCCAACATGTATAATCCCTGCGTTGATAAATTATACGGTAGATGACTGTAGAAGTAGACTAATAGTTCATTTGAACACGTTTGCATAATGAACACACTCACAGGTGCATAAATGCTTTCGAGCTCGCAATTTCAGCTTTCAAGTTAAATTTATTATTCTTGGTTTGGAATAATGAGTTGAATTTTTAATTTAATCTGAATAATCTAAAACTATTAAGATATAGCAGTTTTGCAGAAATTTATTTTCTATTTCTAGTATAGTTTTGGTCAGTTTTACATGCAAAATATTCTGTAGAGTTTCTTTTCAACTCAGTTTGATTGGTTAATAATACTCATTAATTTAGTTTACCCATTTTTTCTAAAAGATGAGAAAGTGTGTCCGTTATTTGCAATTTTATGTTTTTGCTTGTCGTTAGTTTAACAATCTTCATGATTACAAGTACACAAGTAGCGGAGCTACAAAAAGAACTGGAAAACCACTCAGCATATCAATCGTTTAGTTAGAAACAACTTCTGAGTTATTCAACCTTGTATACGAACATAAGATTGCAAAAAATATTTAAAAATGAAAAAACAAATAACTTCTGCTGAATTTGATTTTTATATAAAACCATCTAAACATCAACCATTAAATATGTTCCCTACCAAGTTTTACGTTCGTACCCTACGAGATGCAAAACATACAAAGAACTGGCAACAGCTGCTACGCTCGCAGTTGATCGGCAGCAAGGGGGCGTGGCTTTTTACAACTAGTACGTTTCAGTACTAAAATCGCATTCCATCTTCCTCTGTTTAAATGCGACAAATAATACTACAAATTCTAAATTATTTAATTGATTCGCTTATCTGTTAAAAAGAACAACAGTGTGTAATATTGTTTGTACCGTGCAGGCATTGCTAGGCAACGAAATAATAATAAACAACGGGGTTCCACAAACGCAGGAAATTTAATTTTTAGAAACTAGCATTAGCTTCCGGTCTAAGGCAAACCAACTCAGAAAGCCTGGCTTCCGGATCGAGCGAAAACTTCCGGTCCAAAGCAAACTAACCCTGCGCCGCAAGCTCCTTTTAGAGCACTGTAGCGTCTCGCAAGTTGATCTCCAGATTGAATATAAATTTCTGGTTTGGATCAAACCAGCTCTGAAAACTCATCTTAGCGCCCTGTGGCACCCTGCACTCATCTCTGCTCGATCTTCGAAGCAGTTTCTGTGCATAACCCAAGAACGCTTTTTAGGACAACACAGATATTTTCCGTGATTATCCCCATATTTAAAAATTTAATCTTTTTTTAATCTTCCATATTCCGAACAGGGTCCATACATGCCGTCGATACAGCTTTAGTTCTTGTTAGTTCACAACAAATTCTTAACAGCAATATTTTTTTTTATTTTTCTCTCTCACCTAAGTCATTTCTTCAGTATTATGTATATAATGTGTCTTTTTTTACAGTTGACTCTGGTTGCTTAAAATTTTTTGGTATTTATTTAGTTTGAATAACGCTGTGTGCGTGATACGCTGTATGTTGCGCGCTTTTCGTAGTAATAGATTCGGGAGCTAAACTTGATAAGATAAAACACATTTTCTCGAGGTAATTGCAGCTGCAGTTCTAGCTGCCTTACTGTTATGTATCCTGGACTTACCTGTACAGACTAAGGAAGCTGCAAAGAACTGGCAAAGGTATTGCGTTTAACGCTCCTAAAGTACTTATAATTAATTAACTTTACATATTTAATTAAACTCGCGACCAACATCGTATAATGTAGTCCGAGGAACTGTAATCGCTGATAGACTTTCGTTGCCCCTAAGCGGTATTATACAAAATTAAAGGTCAAATGCCCGAGATCAGCTAAAGTTCATTTTCAAGCACTGGGTAGAGGTAAATGTCTACGCCAAACCAAGGTTAAACCTTAGCCGCTAGGCGAGTTAAATGTTCACGTGTAACCAGGGAAAATACCAAGCGCTGGGCGGAAAAGGAAAATGTTTATTTTGAGGGCGTTTCTGAACTCTTGGATTGAGAATGTTCAATAACTGATGTATCAATGCCGAATTTTCTCGTCTAATATCTCAAGAAGAACGCATCATACTGGTGGGATCAGGAAGCCATGTATTGTGGCGGTTGGTTCAAAAACTAGTATATACGAGGATCGTGTACGTGGCCTAACGAAGAAAACTCAAGTTTTTTGGGCAAAACATAATTTTATTTTTCAATATAGTTTCCTGCTCGCTCAACGCACTTATTCCAACGATGCTCCCAAGCAGCAATGCCGCTTTTGTGGGTCAATGAACTCAAGTCCTCAAAATAGCTATTTACAGCAGCGATTACCTTGGAGTTGGATGAAAATCTTTTACCGCCGAGCCATTTTTTCAGGTTTGGAAATAGATAAACGTTGCCGAGAGCCAAATCTGGCAAATAGGACAAATGAGGCACTAATTCGAATCCAAATTCATGAATTTTGGCCATAGCGATTGCAGACGTGTGTACAGGTGCGTTATCTTGATGGAAAATCACTTTCTTTTTCGCCAATTGAGGCCGTTTCTCTTTGATTTTGTCGCTAAACTGCTGCAACAAATTGCCATTTATTGGTTTTCCCTTTTCCAAGTAGTCGACGAAGATAATTCCATGACAATCCCAAAATACAGTAGCCATAAGCTTTGCTGCTGACAAAACCGTTTTTGCCTTTTATGGTGGCGGAAAACTTTTGTGTAACCATTGTTTGGATTGTTCTTTGATTTTGGGAGTGTAATGGTAGACACGGGTTTCATCGAGGGTTATGAAACGACGCAAAAAGTTTTTCGGATTGTGGCGAAAACGTGCCAATCGCGAGAAACAATCAAACGATTCAGGTTTTGCTCCGGTGTGAGCAAACGCGGCACCCAACTCTCGGAAGACTTTTTCAATCATATTCGGGGTAGTAGCCGTTTTTGGGCGTCCACTGCGGTGTTAGTCCTTTGTGCGTACACGACCACGTTTAAACTCGGCAACCCAGTATTTAACCATTGAAAACGATGGAGCGGACTTCAAAAATGTCGAATCCAACTCTGCTTTGATTTCGGTTGGTGTTAAGTTTTTCAAATGAAAGTACTTTGTCACTGCTCGCAACTCAGTTTTTTCATTATTTACGAAATCACTCAAGACGGTCACTTTGGCGCACTGTCAAACACCAAGTAATTGACAGATCGCTCTATACTGTCATATTTAACCTAAGAAAGGATGGTTCTGAAGCATGGTAATGCAAATTCCGCCGAATTAGCACCATTTCTGTGTTAGGCCACGTCCATTTCGAACGATCCTGTTAAATGAATAAAGTTGGGAGACTCCCTTCCAGTGGCGGTTTCTTCATTGGGTCAAATGGTCATTGACCTCCCAATGAAATAAGAAAAAATAAATAATTACTTTTTGTTTGAGTACATAACATATTGTACACTATAATATTAAAAACTGCTTTATAGTTAACTTTCGTATGAGATTTCTATGCGAGAACGTTTACTAAAGAGCTGCCGCAGAATCTGAAAACGTTTGAATGTTTGAGTATTTCGCGCTCATTAAACGAATCTATGCGAGGGTCATTTGGCTGTCAGTCCCCAATTCAGCTATACGGCACCGAATAAAGCCGCCGACTTAAAAGGCCTTCAAATGAATAAGAGTGAAATAGAAACCTCATTGCGGTAAAATTCATGTTACACAAACTAAAAGAGGATAGAAATATCTGCGTATTAAAAACTTCATGGTCACGGGCCCAGCACTTCTGAGAATTATGCTATCAGATGTCCGTGGTAAGCGCATTCCAATAGCCGCTTAATTTGCGGGATTCGCACGTACACGACGTAGTAGTGTGAAAACAGTTGTTGGTTGTGTAATCATAATTTAATGGTGTTGTACGATGTTCGTGCAAAATAATTTTAGATTGTGAATGTCATGTAAGAAAATGCTTTTCCTTGTTTCCACTGTCTGCTATTTTGTGATAATTCATTCTGTGATATTGACTGCAAACATTTAAAAACTAAAATTCAAACACATTTTTAATCGTAAACCGCATTAAAATTTTTGTGCATTTTGACACACTGGCAATGTGGGTATCAATTTACAATAATTTTATTAGAGAGTGCTTATCGAAAGTCTATTAAAGACTTTAATGAAAATGTTGGTTAAAATAGATCATTTTGCCAACTAAACGATGGGTTTGAAATATAAGGCTACCTAAAACATGGGTAAGAACAAATTTTTTCCCAGAAAAATACTTTAAAATGCCTCACAGTACACCACACCACAAGCCGCCACTGCTCCTTTCCACTTATACAGCGCGAAACCTGTTAAACATCTAACGTATGTGGGTGTCAGGTATCGTACACGTGAATCCCAAGCAAAGAATTACCCATCAAATAAATTTATTTTTATGTAATAGGGACGACAATTTGGCGACAGTAAGAATTTAGCAAATACAGCTCAGCGCTATGCATTAATAAACTGAGCTACTGTCCGATTGCTTCCAAATTTAATATTTCAATTAACCAACTAAATTTTTGATTTATTAACCATTACTAGTGTTACCCCAGCGCACAATGCACTGACAGACTGAGCGTTGACAGAACCGGCGAAATGCTAAGTCACGTGATGCATTAGTTCCAATAATGAGACGCGGCGGCGTTGGTGTAGATGTCGCCTCAAGTGAAGCGCGTCTAGCAGACTTTCATATATATTATAAATTAAAATAATTACTATTAAAAAATCGACGTGGAATAAAACTATAAAAATGTTTCATGTTCCATCTGTGGATAGAGATAGTCGAAATTGGTGAAGCGGTAGCCGCTGGAGGAACCGGAGAAAAAAACCCTTTGAGCTTTTATATATGTATGGATTGTTGTTACGAATACATTAAAATACCGTTTTTGAACCTACACTTCGGTTAATCGTAATTAACAAAAAATCCGTTATGTGCTGGATAAGGTCTAAGGTTATTCGTTCACAGTTGTAAGCATTATAGCTAATTAAAATCAGGTATTGTAGCAATGCAACACATTTTTTTATAATAAGGTAAATTCTTATTTAATGACGTAGAGGTCTTTAACTTAACAGCCTTAATTCGTTATACAAAGGAAACAAAATAACCCCATTCTGTTTAAAACCATTACCAACAAAAGCTTACTGTACATTCTTATTTTTGTTATTTTCCAGGTGTAGCAGAATCAGCAAGAAGCCATATATCACGCGATAGCAACGGTTTGTCTTCTGGCTGTCTCGAACGGCCCCTGCTAATAACTATCGTTACTTGTTTTGTCATTAACTACTGCACCCGGTGACGTTTCTAGACTTGGGAAGTTTGAAAGAAGATTGATGGAACAGGGTCAGACATCTGTTCAAAAAACAACAAGTGTAAAAACGCCTCGAGGAAACGAAGTACAGTAGGGTTGTTAATAAGTTGAAAACTGTCAATATTGTGAATAATATAAGGATTTCTATGTGAATTTGTGTACTGTATTAAAATTATACTCTACAGAATTGTAGCTTTTTATATATTATTTAGAATTAACTAGGTATTATAGTTATTTGTGATCATAAGAAACATTGTAAAATATGTCTTTTTGAGCTGTTCTACTGTATTTAAGTGATAGCAACAATTTTCTGCACAAATTATTGCCAACGTTGTTTTGTCTATCGAAATGCAACCCAGAGGTTTATAGTTTTATTATATTATTAAAATGAACATAATTTAACATTGTTACTGTTGTGTGGTAGCACTATCACGTAGAACTTCTTTGTAATATAACCAGTCAACGTTAACTCGCAATTATCATCTCCCCAACTTAATGTTACAGCACAATAATCTTTACGCAATTATTTTTTAACTGTGTCGATGTTCATTACATTAACTTCTCGACTCACCTTTTTATCGTTTCATCGCAACACACAATCTTTTCTTAAAAGTGCATTTAGTGTTTATGGCGTGTCCATGGACGGTGTGTGTGGGGTGTGTGTGGTGTGTATGTTGGATTGCATGTCTTTCAGGGGTGGGGCATGTTAGACCGGTGTATAACGCAAGTCCGTCGAACCCGGGTAAGGGGGTGGGATGGTAATCATGGAGTCATGATTCTTAAAAAAAAAAGATAAAAAGAAGATATGTTGCTCAATATAAATTACATTTTTACGCTGTTATGTATTTTTTTTACCTGGGTTGGGTTTTAACCTCTTTATGGTGATGCCTTTCACAGTTTTTACAACCACAAACTATAACCATGGTTTTTAATAGCCATTTCTTCCATATCCTTACCATCTTGACATCTTTTTCCCATCTGGTACATTATTACTTCTTAATCTTCATTCTCTCCATCTTCCTTGTCTTCAAAGATTTTAAACGTCCTTAAATACCAATTACCATTTTACCTTGTTATGTATTTTGTGTAATTAGTTACGGGACACCATAAGTTCTTGGTTTTGAAACTCTTTTTTCGGAGTTCTGATAACCTTCAACGTATAACCATGGTTGTTAATAACCTTTTTTGATATTTATTGACTGTCTTGGCATATTTGTTCGTCTGGCATCACACCGTTACTCCTCGATCGTCAACCTTTAGATCTTCTTCGTCCTAAGGTTTTTTACTATGACCTTGGCTGTTAATGGTAATTTTTTTCATTTCTTGGCCATCTTAGCACCTTTTGCTCACCTGGTACCACACTTTTATTCTTTGATCTTTATCTCCTAGATCTTTTTGGTTGTTAATGGCTATTTTTCACATCGCCTTAGCATCTTTTGTTGGTCTCGTATCACACTATTACTCCTTGATCTTCATTCTCTACATTTTCTTTATTTTTAGGGTTTTTATGACTTTCCAGTTATGTCTATATAAAGAACCATTGTACGCGGTTATGTACTTTGCCTGCAAATCTGTCTGTCCGGTACCACATCATTAGTTCTTGATATTTATCCTCTTCAATTTCTTAGCCTTCATAGTTTCTTAACCCAAGTTTTGTCTATGAATAGCATTTACCAATGTACGCTGGTATGTACTTTACTTACCTGGATGTAGGAAACCAAAAGTTCTTGATTTTGTTTTTATGACCATTAAATGATGAGTTCGGTTGTCAATGGCTATTTTTTCTCCTGGATGTTTTGTCATCTATTGTTCGTCTGGCACCACACCGTTACTCCTCGATCGTCAATCCTTAGATCTTCTTTGTTTTAAGGATATTTTACTGTGACCATGGCTGTTAATGGTCATTTTTTCCATTTCTCGAACATCTTAGCATTATTTGCTCGCTTGGTACCACGCTTTTATTTTTTGATCTTTATCTCCTAGATCTTTTTGGTTGTAATGGCTATTTTTCACATCGCCTTAGCATCTTTTGTTGGTCTTGTATGACACTATTACTCCTTGATCTTCATTCTCTACATTTTTTTTTATTTTTGGGGTTTATATGACTTTCCAGTTATGTCTATATAAAGAACCATTCTACGCGGTTATGTAGTTTGTCTGCAGATCTTGTCTGAACGGTACCATATCATTAGTTCTTGATATTTATCCTCTTCAATTTGTTAGTCTTCGTAGTTTTCTTAACCCGTTTTGTCTATGAATAGCATTTACCATTGTACGCTGTTATGTACTTTACTTACCTGGATGTAGGAAACCAAAAGTTCTTGGCTTTGTTTCTGGTTCTCTACGGAGTTTTTATAACCATTAACTGATGACCTTGGTTCATCTTTAACATCTTCTTTGCCTTTAGGGTTTTTATAACCTTCCAACTACGTCTTTAGATATCAAAGATAAGTTTTACGCTGTTATCTATTTCGCTTGCTTAGAATTATTCTACGCGGTTGTGTACTTTGCTTATCTTGCAGATGCAGATCTTTTCTGTCCGGTACCACATCATTAGATCTTGATATTTATCCTCTTCAATTTCTTAGTCTTCATAGTTTTCTTAACCCGAGTTTTGTCTTGATTGTTAATGGTCATTTTTTCTCCTGGTCGTTTTGTCATCTATTGTTCGTCTGGCACCACACCGTTACTCCTCGATCGTCAACCCTTAGATTTCTTTGTCTTAAGAGTTTTTTACAGTGACCTTGGCTGTTAATGGTCATTTTTTCCATTTCTTGACCATCTTAGCATCCTTTGCTCGCCTGGTACCACACTTTTATTCCTTGATCTTTATCTCCTAGATCTTTTTTGGATTTAGGTTTTTTCTTTACTAGTTTATTGGTTGTTATTGGCTATTCTTCACATCGCCTTAGCATATTTTGTTGGTCTTGTATCACACTATTACTCCTTGATCTTCATTCTCTACATTTTCTTTATTTTTGGGGGTTTTATGACTTTCCAGTTATGTCTATATAAAGAACCATTCTAGCGGTTATGTACTTTGCATGCAGATCTTGTCTGTCCGGTACTACATCATTAGTTCTTGATATTTATCCTCTTCAATTTCTTAGTCTTCATAGTTTTCTTACCCCAAGTTTTGTCTATGAATAGCTTTTATCATTGTACGCTGTTATGTATACTTTACTTACCTGGATATGGGAAACCAAAAGTTCTTGGTTTTGTCCCTGTTTCTGTACGGAGTTTTTATAACCATTAAATGATGACCTTGGTTGTTAATGGTAATTTTTTCTCCTGATTGTTTTGTCATTTATTGTTCGTCTCGTACCACATCATTACTTTTCTATCTTCATCTTCGACATCTTCTTTGTCTTTAGGGTTTTTATAACCTTCCAGCTACGTTTTTAGATATCAAAGATAGGTTTTACGCTGTTATCTATTTCGCTTGCTTAGATGCAGGTCACCAAATGTTCTTGGTTTTTAATCTCTTCGTCCTAGCTCTTCTTTTTTATAACCTTTAACTTATAGCCTTCGTTGGTTATAATTTTGCCTTCTACTCGTTGTCTTGGCATCTTTTGTCCCTACGGTACCACACTATAGGTTCTTGATTTTTTATCCTTTCCAACTTCTTTGTCATCAAAGTTTCCAGCTATGGCTTTGAATAGCAATTACCATTTCACGCTGTTATGTATTTTGCTTATTTGGATGCAACACACTATAAGTTCTTGGCTTTCAATCTTTTAATCCTTTTTCTTTTCACAGTCCTTATAACTTTTATGGTATGACCTTGGTTTTTAATCGCCATTTTATTCCATATTCTGACAATCTTGACTTGCTTTATCTATTTCTTTACCTGCTAGAAGTTATTAGCGTAATACTAACGGCTGCCATAAATTGAATAACTCAGAGGCTTCTTGCCTCTTTCTTTTACAGTTCAAAACTTTCTATTCTTCTATTGCGTTTCTTTCTTCTTGCAAACTTTTAAATTGTTTTACTTGTACACATTTTTGTATTTTACCCTTTTTTATTTATTTGATAATTATATTTCCCTCTTTCTGCTTCTTATTCGTGCAATTCTGTCACATATCATAAAGTCACGTCTGTGACCAAATTTACTGTTTTGTGATAACTTTTTCAATAAATAAGCTAATAGTCTTCTTTTCGTTTTTGATTGTAGAATAGAAACTGATACAAATCGTTCTTATTCAGTCTTTGTAATACAGTTGAACAACTTTAATGTGTAAAATGATATTAGACTCCTTAAATTAAGAAAACACAATCAACTGTGATTTTTAAATATAAGTGTTTACAATTATGTAAGTTGCATTTGTAAATAAAAAGATATTGTACCTATTCCATACTGTGCTTTTAAATTTGCATCACTTATATTTATTTTGTGCTGTTGTGTTATTATTTTTATTACAACAGGAAAACAAAAAATTTAGGCAAATAAAGTACGCCATTAGTTTAATGTGTCTGCGTTATGAAACTATTAAACGGGTTGGTTTTACAACACAATATTATCCAGCTCATTTAATGCAAGGTTGTTTGGTGTACCCAAAAAGCTTCAAGGTGATAAAAATGCTGAAAAGAAAAACACAATCATGTTTACAGAATTTTTTATGCAGTGTAATTTAGTGTACCGACCATTCCGCTTTCCTATTGTTTTCACTAATTACAATTTTTGTGTTCAGAAACAGTTTATAATGAGTAGGTAGGTAATATTTTGGAAACATTTTATTTTTGTTTTAAAAGAAGGTTTACCCTGACAATATTACAAAAAACGTAAGAGAATGTAGTTGTAACGTTAATGTTAAGACAAAAGCCTTTAATAGTCTTGCATGCACTTTGATGTTTCCAACTTTCTTGTTAATACACAGTTAATTAAGACAGTTAATTGCGATGCTACAATACAAAATTTTTTGAAATTAAATACATTTCTTTAATTTTTTTTAAAGAATCATAAGGCCGTGCGTGAGCACGACTTCATGATTCTCATCCCACCCCTTACCCGGGCTCAGCGGACTTGCGCTATACACCGGTCTAACATGCCCCACCCCTGAAAGACATGCAACCCAACATACACACCACACACACCGTCCATGGACACGCCGAATTTAACTTATTCAGAAAAATTTCCGACGAGCAGAAGACTCGAACATACTGCCGTTGAGAGTCTAGTTTCAAAGTCTGGGACTTTAACCACTAGACCACCCGCTGGCCCTTTAGTTTTTAAGACCTAGAGCCAAGAAAGTGTTTTTGCGAATTGTTAAACAAAGAAATGTATTATTTAAAACTTTTACGATAAGACAATAACAAAAGATTTTTTCTGCTTCACCTATGTACTTATGCCTAGTTGTTTTACCTCTGCTTGTTCAAAGCTTATCTTCATAGAGACCAGTGTATAATAGTTTTCAACTTGCTCTTCATAGAACCTTCACTTGGGATTATGAACTACTTCCATAGTGCTGAGGTTTTTGTTAACAAGACCATGGTCTGACGAACACCTACCATAATCCTAATGCATTTTTTTCTTAGACGTAGGAGTTATGTAGAACCTCCCGGGAAACGTTTTTCAAATGAGGAGTTTTGACTGGCGCAATCCTGAATGCAGGCCTTAACAGATTTTGATTTGGAAACAAGCCCAGCTATCGATATTCACTAGCGTCTAGACGCTTGCCGTTACAGCCGATCCTGACTTGCGCAATATCGTCTAATATTGGCTCGCATATGTGCGAGTGCGATATTTACATCGAGATTTGCATTGTTAAAGCCAATTTTTTCATTGCTAATAAATTGCATTCAATAGAAAACAACAAATCCTGTTTCTTTAATTTATTACCAGACTTGCCGTCATTCAGTGAGTGAATACAAATTTGTCTTCGTATTTTTTCTTTAAAAATATAACTGCTCTTAAAAAATAACCTCACGTAAACAGCAAAACGCAACAACAGTGTTAAAAAAACTATATAATAAAAAAAAATGTGGTCCCAACCGAGATTCGACCCCACAACTACTTATGCAGTAAAAAAGTAGTACACCGAAACACACCTGCATATCCATCTGTGCCACTACGAACTTGGTGGTTTACACACATTCCAGCTGCATGCCGAGGAGGTGTGCAAGTCATGTGAGGTAGGATCGGCTGTAGGCCCAAGCGACTAGGCGATATTTCGATGCAGTAGTAGTGGGGAGCAGCAGCGACTTTGTTACCACTAATGTTATTGGGTCTAGACACCCAAAACAATTTAACCCAATTATAAAAGAAAAGTCTGTGTAGGGCCTCACGACAGATTTTAAACAGCATTGATTTGACCAAGACAGATTCAGAGACTTTGAGCACCGTTGGTCTATGGGTGCATATATAAGGCTGCTTGTTGGAGTAAGTTCTACGCTGATTCTTGTAAGCACATGTTCTTTTTCTTCTATTGCCATACCCTATTTAGCACGTTGGCTACCTCTCTCCTATGTCTGTGTTTGGTGCGCGGCAATAGATATCTTGCACAGACAGACATAGGGGACCTACAGTTTAACGTGATCTCCGAACCACGCATGCACTTTTTCTCTAGAGAGGTTTTCTGAAGAAAAATCCACCTCGTTGATTTCGCGTTGTCTTGCGAGGGAGAATGACCGGACCGGGGATCGAACCCGGATCCGTTGCATTGGTAGCCCGCGCTCTTACCACTGAGCTACGGCTGACTAACATACTAACGCGTTATTTAGTTCTTAAATGCTTATATCAGATAATGTTGTGTCGCTATGGTTATACAACGCCGCTAATACCGGAGCTTCAAAAAAAAAAGTATTATCGCGATCAGACTAAGCGCGATTGGCTAAGAGTCTTAAAATAAATTGCTGCCATTGGTTGTCACAATGCGAGCAGAATCTTTGCCATAAACCCCTCCAATGGAACTTCCTACCGTTCTTGATTTTGAAGCAATCTAAACCCACACGCTTAAGTAGCTTCTCAATTACAATCTTTTATTCCTTGTTGGAGATGCTACTCTTACATGATTTGATGAGAGAGAGAGATAGAGAGCGAGAAAGAGTAAAGGTGGTATGCAATAGTCCCTAAGTGTTAATTCGTAGTAAACCCTGCGTACTCGAGTTTACCTACATGTGCTATTAGATCATTACCTTTATCAGCTGTTTATCAGAGTACGTTAATTTGCATACTGACAACGACGAGACGTAGCTTGAACGATTGTGATAAATTTTTCATTACTTGCTAATTCCATATCTTCGACTAATTCTAACATCCGTACCCTACAAAATTTAGAAAATACCAAAAGGTTTTTTTCAGTTCCTGCATTCACAGTCAATCGTTGACAAGAGAGTATGTTTTTTTCTTACAGCAACTTAATCTTTCCCTCTCGCTCTGCACATACAGCCGTAGTCGGTCTCCCTCTCTACCATGGCAGCAAAAAATGCTACACTGACAGTCCGGAACACACCCACACATCAAGCTGCTACTAACTGTAGCGTAACTTTTTGGTCGAGGGTAAACCAGCACAGCAAGCGCTTTCTAGAGCTTTACAGCAGCTCGCTTCTTCTAGAGCCTCACGGCAGCTCCCTCTGACTGGCCACGCCCCGTTCATTTTAGCGCTAACTTTTAAATACTATGAGCACCAAGCAGCACTTCCATAATCTTGATAGATGGATGTTGAAAAACATACCTATAAGTCAGCTATGAAATTTTACTTTGCCAATTCTAACATCCGTACCCTACAAGATCTAAAAAATACTGAAAGGTTTTTTACAACTCCTGCAGTTGCAGGCAATCGTCGACGAGCCGTAGTCGGTGTGTTTCTTTAACATGGCAGTGAAGAAAATTCTACACTGACAGAGAGGAACACACCTACACGTCAAGCTACTTCTAAATCGATCGTAAGTTTTGTATCGAGGGTAAACCAGCACAGCAAGCTGTTCCTAGAGCCCTAAGGCATCTAGCGCTCGCTTCTTCTTAGCCTCACAGCAGCTTTCTTCCATTAGCGACGTTTCTTTTACTCTGGAGCATTTTGCCCGATCTCTGCGCGAACTGCCGCGGTAGTTACTACCTTTAACCCATGAGACCGCTGCCTTTCCTGATAATCCCGTAAGAGGGCGTGTATTTTGTGTTTTGATTTTTGAATTTATTGAACTGCCATTGTTTTTTGTTTCTTATTATTATTGTTGTTTTGATGTGTTTGTTCATGTATGATGTTATTAAAATACAATTTTATTAAATAAATTAAATTTTTTGGAGCGTTAAAGCGTTAAAGTTATGCTGAAAGACAAATAAACTACTAATTTTATTTGCAGATCTTAATAATTATTCACAATCTACAAACATGTATGTGCTCTACAAAAAACGTCAAGAAACCTCAAATGTTGGCAACAATTAGACCCGATTGCTGTGTATTCCGCATTACCGTAACTAGAAGAACCCCAATAATTGAACCTTAAACCTTATTTTATTGGCAATTGGAAAAGTGTAATGCGTAAGACTTGTGTATGGAGATGAGAAATATTCATGTTGGCTAGACTTCTTTCAATGGCTTCAATACAGCGTGTAGTTAGATTGGGTTTATTTAATTTCTGTGTCATTATTTTTGCAATGGTTGCTCCCCTTGTAATAAATTCGATAAGTTCCACTAAAACTTGAAAATTGATTTAGTTGCAGCTGCCTTTTACTACACTATCAAAAATATCGTATAAATGTATTTAGAGACAAATACAATACTGCACGTAAGAAAAAGAGCGGCTGGATTTGCAACAAACTGTTGACAATGTAAGACAGCATTTGGGTGACAATCCAATAGTGTCCTTGCAGGGAGTAAAATAGCGAAATACAGCAAATGTATAATCTTGGATTGTGTCTCTACAAAATAAAAATTTATCAAGAATTATTACAAGCAGATTACAAGGGGCGAGTTCCATACTGTCAGTATTTCACCAATATTTGAGAATACAGTATTAATAATAAAAATCAGTTTTAAAAGTATACAAATTTTATTTTACTATTTAAAAATTCTATACAATACTTAAGAGCTATATTTGAGCAATACAATTTACTATCCAACAATAAAACTATTCCTGCATACTCATATGTAAATACGAAACATTTTTCATATCGTGATATAAAAATTATGTGACCAACGCATTTCTATGCGTCGTTTCCATTCTTTGGGGTAAAGTAATACATGGAAATAACAAACTATTAAATGAGTATCTGTATATAAAATACTTAATCACTTTAACAATTTCTATTTATTTAAACCTTATACGTATTTCAGCATGTTAACATGCCATTGTCAAAGGTTATATGAAGGTAAACAGTTAGCGTTGTTATAGCAATAGAACTTTTTTACTTATCTTGGTAATCGTCTGCAGATGACTTGATTTCTTATTCCAAAATGTCTAGTAGAGGGGAATTTAACAGATCAATTTGCTCATTCATTAACGGTACAGTTTTTAAATGTTTGAAATTCACAAACATTTTAAAAACTGTACCGTTAATGAATGAGCAAATTGATCTGTTAAATTCCCCTCTACTAGACATTTTGGAATAAGAAATCAAGTCATCTGCAGACGATTACCAAGATAAGTAAAAAAGTTCTATTGCTATAACAACGCTAACTGTTTACCTTCATATAACCTTTGACAATGGCATGTTAACATGCTGAAATACGTATAAGGTTTAAATAAATAGAAATTGTTAAAGTGATTAAGTATTTTATATACAGATACTCATTAAATATGGACTTTAACGAAGTAAAGCTGGAATTGATAAATAAACAAACTATTAAACAATAACTTAAACTGTAACTAATCTAAGAAAGATCACTGCATAGGGTGCCATTTTTTACAACGCTTCTATAAGGTAACCCCTTTGGTAACATTTGAAAGGCTATGTTTACAAAAGTAAGACCAAACAACGCTAAAATTGCAACTATTAATGTACATATAGCGGCGCTGCGATGCCCACCGACGCAAAAATTTTAAGCAACAGGGTAGGTCTAGTCCCCGCCAAATGATACACCACTGGAGCGCTGACTTAAGCGTAGTAAAAGTAAAAGTAGTAAATAATAAGCCAAATGCCAAATAAGCAAAGCTCTCATATAAAATTTCAAAATTTTAGTGCAACAACTGCGAAAGTTTATCGCCTAAAAGTGATTCGTTGGTTTCATCTTTGGGAGGCTGTAACTCCGTAAGAAGCCATTTTCTGATCCATGTTTTAGAAATTTTTTCATTGTTTTTAGATTCAAAGCCCATTTTCAATTACAATTTTAACGTAAATATTAAAAAAATCAATAGACCAGTTTGTAGGGTTCCCCCAGATACAATTCCTGACTACCCCATCATCCTCGAATCACGTCGGCGCCAAAATTTTCCCGATGATGTCCTCGTAGCGCCGCTTTATTACAGATTGCTTAAGAAGTAGTATTCGTGATGTATGAATGAATCACATGAGACCTTTGATTTCTTCTTTCTCAATTGATTCTATCAAAAATTATTAGGAGAGGGGGTTACCTTATAGATGCAGTGTATAGTTTATAAAGATACCTACTAAGCGGAAAATGAGCAAATAAATTGACAAGTAACAGCAGCTGTCAAATCTACTATTTAAAGCAGTTTCGTCAACGGTTTAACATTCTTTTTTGATCTATTTAAAAATATTTTTCACGAGAATGTAACTACTATCAAAACACATGTTTTATTATATCCAAATTTGAATAAATATTGCACACTACTTATCACAACCCTTGGTACAGCTTAAATTATATATGCAGTGCGTTTTTCTTTTTTGTATACATACCAGCTATGTATACTTTTATAAAAAACATGTCAATGCATTGTTTTACTGCAATCTATAGGCAACCAACTATACACTAAATTTCAAAGCTTGAATTAATTTTTGCGTTTTATTCACAAACATACTCATGATACTCCTTGAACATAACCTCACACTATGAGGAATAACCTCTCGCTCTTTCTCTTTAATATTTTGTGTACAGTTGGTTGCCTATAGATTGCAGTAAAACAATGCATTGGCATGTTTTTCATAAAAGTATACATAGCTGATGTATACAAAAAAGAAAAACTCACTGTATGTTTTTTTTTATTGCGTTATAATCATCTAAAAATTATACTACTAAATCCTTAACCCTTATTTGATATGTGTTCTATTACTGGTCACAATCATTATAAAGCTATACGATATTTTACGTAACACATATTTTTATTAATATCTTGGTCGACTTGCTAATCTTGGAAGTTTCTATGAAAAATTGACTAGCACATATTATATTCTAGAGCTGTCCGAATGAACTAATTTTATTTCTGAAACAAAACCAAAATCACTTCGGTGCAAAAGAAATTTCCAAGCAGCTCCACCTTACATACTCCATCCATAAAATTGTCAAAAATTGTAGTCACAATCGCACATTTATTGGAAACAAGCAACTTACACTTTCAGTAACTTTTGGTTCTTAGTTCTAAATTTTTTTTATCACAATTTATTAAAAAACCAAATCTGTGTAAGAGTAGTTCTAAGGACTTCAGTAATTTTAAAAGTGTCCCTTTCAGTGCTCCAGAAGCTTTTCTTGATTTAGCGTTTTCATTTTGTCTACCAATTTTAAAACTATATTTACTACTATCATCTATTTCTAGAACCTTCTCCATGTTTGTTTAATTACCAAACTTTGAACTACTTGTAAAATAAATGAGCTAGCATTAACCACATCAGAATATAGTTAGAAATCATAGGATCCATGCTCTTAAATACTAAACAATGTCTGCAAATTTATTTCACAACCCATAACAGCACCAAACCTGTCTAATTTGAAGCACTCACTTATTTCGAGAAATTACTTATCAGACTTCTTCGGTTTCGTCAAGGCCTATTTCGTTCAGCAAAATATAACTGTCTCTTAGCGTTAGGAGTCTGTTAGGGTGACTGGAAAAGTAGTTGCTCTGCGCGAGGTAACTATGCCGCCTCAACGTCCTCATACCAACCTCAATGGTTTCTTTGGTAAACACCAAAGACTTATAGCCGTTTATGAACACGCCTATAAGTATGCAGGTGCCTGTGAATAGGGACCCGTATGTAAGCAAAGGACAGGCAACATCCGAGAAGGTTGTGGATAGGTACACCCATCTTCTAATTGCTGGACTAACCTCATCAATACCCTACAAAAAAACAAAACCGTTATAAGTATCACATTTCTAATAAGGCATTGCCAATTTTAAACTCACCTCTTCTACCCACATAATGGGGAATATAATACTGGGAAAATTGGCCACTGGTGCAACATTTTCTGCTTTATCCACTTTTAGATTGAGTTGGACACGTATTTTCCCTTCCAGAGGAACGCCCAATTTCTAAAACACATCTATTTAGTATAAATTTATTTAAAATATTAAAAATAACATACAGGCTGTATTTTGAAGTAGTTTTGATGTTTTTCTTTTACTGGCTTTAAACCTTCCACAGGTTCTAAAAGACTAGGATCCGCTAGGTAGAAGTGGGGAAATGACAGGTACACTGGAGCATCTAAAAAATACTGCTTTAGTACACTTATTCATGTTTAAACTTGTATGAATAATTTAATAAACTTTGGCTTACCGTACTGGCATGGGCTGATATTCTGCAACCCTTTAGGCGGACAATATTCATTACCAGGACAATAACACTTATTATTGGGTTCCTTGTCTGCAGTCTCAAATACGTTTTCTGGTGGGGTATATAAATCTACCGCAATTCCTGAAAAAAAAAATTATATGAAAACAGTTATTACTTAAATCATGAAATAAACCAACAACAAAAATGCAACCCATTTCAATCAAAAACAACCATAGAAGTAAGTTGGTGAATTACTGCAACATCTTGAATGTTTTCAAAACTACAGACCATTGTTTTAATGGAATATCCATTAGTGCTTAATATAGAGATCACTATATGTACTGCGGACAACTTATCGCTACCCATCAAGTACCATCATAACAGAAATACTACGCATGTAATTGACTGAAATAACGTAATATACTAATTAATGTACATTTTACGTGGATTTTCGCTTACAAACGTAAAAGTTGCAAGAAATCCTACATTGGGAGTGATATCGAGACCTGTAGTTATCTAGCCTATTGCTGTACCAACTGAGCTACCGAGGACAGTAAACACAGCAGAAAAATATGACGCTTTCAAATCCTAAAAGATTAGATATTCTTTCCCAAACATAATGAGACTAATTCTTGTAGTTCATACACATTCTGCCACTGATTCTACCGTCCTCGGTAGCTCAGTTGGTAGAGCACTAGCCTAAATGGCTAGAGACCTAGAAGTTCAAATCCTGATCGAAGAAGATATTTTTGACACCTCTTCCAATTATATATATATATTCAATACACATTTACATTAATTTGCATTGATAACGGCCACGAAAATTTAATTTGCCTAACATCATTATTACAAATTCACTAATACCAAGTTATGGTAACGAGATGAAGGTATCTAAAGTAAATGGTGATACAATGGTAAAGAATTGTTATGATATAACTATGCAGAATAAACGTATTAGATAGAACAACGGGATTCTGTCATTGATTCATGAAAGCTTCAGACTTTCTTAGTTAAACTTTCTATATTGTTACGCCAATTTTTACCTATACCACTGCCTTTTTTAACTAGATATATAATGCTTTATATCTACGATAACTAGTCACTAAAAAAAGTTAAACAATAAGAACAGGATAAATAAGTAGAAAGAGAAGAAACAAGGTGAAAAATTAAAGAAGAAGAAGAAGAAGAAGAATCAGCGTGAGGTAAAAAAATTCAAAACGTATAAAATAGTACTTAAATAACTATCTTAGTACCTATTAATATTGATTAATGAATAGCTTCGCTAGGATACATTGATTTCTGCCTTATGCCGACCAATCACGAATTTACAGATTGCGCCAAATTCAAAAACTTCAAATTTCAAAAATACGCCTACTGGTTAGGCAACCCAAGATGCACTTGCGTGTGGCAACAAGCCAGCATTTTTACTTTTGCTTTAGCTTTGTGCGCATTATCAGTGAGTGAATGCAATTTTGTTCTCGTATGTTTTCTTTAAAAATATAACTGCTCTTAACCATAACCCCGGGTAGACAGTAAAGACCGAAACATTGTTTAAAAAATAGGAGTATATAAAATTAAAAATAAAAAAAAAACAGCGGTGCCCGGAATCAAACGCAGACCCCCTGCCTAGCTGGACGGCGCTTCACGCCTCTACACTAGCGAGACTCGTTGCTAACGCAGCCTTAAAAACAGCAAACAAGCTACTAAACTGTATGAAAAGTAGGAAATTCCACCCGTTCTTCCTGATTGGTCAGCATACGGCAGAAAGTAATGTACACTAGCTACTCTACAGATATTTTATTCTAACAAGCAACGCAACGCAAAAAGCAATACATAGATAAAAAAAAATATTTTACGTAAGTGACGATCGTTACATCAGTATCAACTGGACGAACGTCGATTGCTCTGCCACCAGCAAGTGCGACACATCATACAAATATATACAATTTAATTCTGATGATTGTTTGGGAACTTTTCTGACAAGTTAAAATTGAGTTAAAATTAACAACGACAGGAAAACTAGACTAGATTATCTTTGATTTATATTTACTTTTTTTCTTCTCAGCGTTTGCTGCTTTGGGATTTTTCCCCGACGTGCTCGCTTGGGTTTTATTTTCTATACTTTTTTGGCGTTTTATCTGTTTGGAAATTTTTCCCGGATTGTTTGCTTAACTTTTCTTTTCCTAAACGGCAAACGGCAGAATCTCCCACTCATTATTGCCGATGATTCCGCTGGTTGCGGTTTATCCACAAGCGTCGTCACAGATATTGGCGGCATCTTTTAATAATCAATTAGCAGCACATACGAAGCATATTTAGCCAAAGGATGTAAAGTTAAAACAAATTATCACGAATAAAATGTAGCTGAATACTCAACGTGGTTAGCAAATTGAACAAGTATGTGACGCACGTTAATGCCATTTTTGGCATAAAAAGGCCTCCACATGAAGCACTTTGCGCCATATCATCATATAATCAATGCTAATAATTAACCTTGTTTCACTATAAGACGTTGAGAAGGTTATAAGGGTAAAATAAAAACAAACAGAAAGTAAATAAAAAGAAGGAAAAGTGTATAAAATAAACAATTGTTCCAAACTCTAACTGATATCATTTCAGTTAAATAAAAAATAAATCGGCAAAAGCTGAAAAGAAAAAAAAACAAACGAAATATGATAAAAGATGAAACCAAAACTGCAAATTTGGTACTAACATACGTTATCAACTGAGAAACATAAAATAAAGGTGGGAGGAAGACGAGAAAAAAAAGGGCTAAGACAAAGAAAAGTAGTAGTAAAACAGTTAGTGCGGTACTAGCTAGCATTGATGCACTTTGGGACGTCAAAAAAGGTATGGAGTTAAGATGAAAGAAAAATTAACTAAAAAAACAAACACAAAAAAAATTAAAACAAAAGAAGGTTTCAAAACAGCTACTTTGATATTACACAAACCATGCTTAGCTGGAGAAGGGCATAAGCGTGAAATAACAATATAACAGCAAAAAACGGAAAAAATGAACAGGAAAAAACGATAGAGTTACCAAAACAGTTGGTTTAACTTTAATCTTTACAAAAACATAAGAATGATATGGAAAAGAAACCAGCAAAGAAACGATAAGAATAAGAAATAAAAAATAAAGTTAAGTGATATTAAGGGCCACAATGACTTTGGTACAAACTAACTTAGCTTATCTTGAAAACGGTATGGCGGTATGATAGAAAATAAATTAGCAAAGATATAAAAGAATAAAATAAACGGTATAATAATAAACTAAAAAGGCTACAAGAGTAAAATTATAAACATTTTAGTATAGAAACCAAAATAAAGAGAACATTAAAATAAACAATGGTAAGTACCAAAACTTTGTTAAACTGTGGGATCTTGAGACAAACTTAAGAGTTAAATAGGGTGAAAGAATCAGCAAAAAAAACCAATAAGTTAAATAATGCTTAGGTCTCAAAATATATATATATTTTGGTACAAACTAACCTTGTTTCGCTGTAGGATCTACTAAAAGGTATGGTGATAAGATAAAAAATGATATATAAAGAATGAAGAAATTAACTAAAATAAATACCAAAACAGCTACTATAAGTATAAACAAAGTTTAGCTGTGAGACCTAGACAAAAGCAATATTAAATAAAATTTTAGCAAGGAAACAAACGGAAAGAGATGATTAAAATAAACAATGGTAGGTACCAAATCTCTGTTAAACTGTGGGATCTTGAAAAAAACGCGAGGCTTAAATGAGCTGAAAGCATCGGCAAAAAAACAAGCATAAAAATATTTTTTTGCCACGACCGAGAGTAGAAGTCGGTATCTATGGCATCAAAATTGTGACAAAAGTAAAGCATTTACTCTCTGGGGACGGAATAAGACAACAATCTTCCTAAGGGAGTTTTTATTTCATGTCATATTTATTTTTGCAAACAAATGTCTGTTGTCATGGTACGTTGCATGGAAACATCCCAAAGGCTTCTAAATATTTAAATTTTGCTCCGATTTATTATAATCCTTTATTTATGAAATTAAGTGTTTCTATTCTCGATCGTGGAAAAAATAGTACACAGGGACAAACTTCTAGGGCTTGCAAAACACAACAAAGTAAACAACTTTTGTTAATAAATGTGTGGTCAAAAGTGTTTCTTTTAGAAAATAGAGCCTCTTATGAATTTTTAAGAAGTACTTGAAAATAGGCAACCCAAATTGCATTTTCAATTATTTTGCATAGGTCAAACGGAACTATGAAAAAAAACGATCTAGACATACATGCATTCAAATAACGTCAATTTTGACACAATTTGATATTTTTGTGATATTTTTTGACTTTTCTTGCAATTGTTTCTTTCTGTGCCTTTTATAATTCGTTTTTTTCGTTCTGTCATTTTTTTGATAATTATTTTCTTCGTTATTTTCGTTCTGTGTTTCGTATTTTTGTGTTATGGCGAATTATACTTCTGCCGAACAGCATGACATGATGTTCATGTATGGAGCTGCTTGGGGTAACGCACGCGAAGCTGCTCGCCTGTACCAAGAACATTTTCCGAATAGGAATCATCCATCGCACAAGGCCTTTAGTGTAGTTTCACGTCGGCTGCGAGAGGAAGGTACATTCGTTGTAAACAGACACAACTGTGGAGCTACCAGAACAAGGCGAACGGTGGATTTTGAGGAAGAAGTTTTGGAGAGAGTGGCTGAAAATCCTTCTACTAGTTCAAGAGCCGTCGCTCATGAAATGGGAGTGAACCATGTTTCAATATTGGAGGTACTACATGAGCAGCAACTACATCCGTACCATTCACAGAAGGTACAAGCCATGGTTCAAGCAGATTTTCCCAGAATGGTAGAATTTTGCCAGGAATTTTTGCGGCGGTGCAATAAGGATCCAGAATTCCAAGTAAACGTTCTGTTTAGTGACGAGGCATCTTTTACGAAAGAAGGAATATTCAACAGTAGAAACAGCCACATATGGGACGATGACAATCTTCATGCTGTGGTTCAAAAATGATACCACCAAAGATTTTCAGTGAAAATTTCGGCCGGGATTGTTGGCGATAGCCTCATTGGACCATATCAGCTACCCCAAATGTTAACAGGAGCAATTTATTTAAATTTCTTGCGCCATGTTCTGCCTGAACTTTTGGAAGATGTTCCACCTCAAACGTGGCTGCAGCACGATGGTGCACCTGCTCATTTTATGCGAAAGTGAGGGAATTTTTAAATAACACTTTTCCCAACAGATGGATAGGTCGAGGAGGGCATATGGCGTGGCCTCCACGTTCTCCTGATTTGACCCCACTTGATTTATTTTTGTGGGGTCATGTACCCCAGTTGAAACTGTAAAAGAACTTATTACGTATTAGAATTAATTATAGAACGTATTCTTGCTGCATGTGAAGAAGTTCAACAGACTCCTGGTACCGTTGGAGCGGTGCGCAGGAATTTATTTCGTAGATGTGCTTCGTGTGTAGAAGCTGGGGGCGACATTTTGAACATTTACCATAAATTTTGTGAATTTATGAATTAGTTATTGTAAATTTTTCAAATAGTTGATTTTTGCTGTGTAATTTTGGTTTTTTCTATTGCTTAGTTTTGAAACATTTTGTTAATTAATTTATTTTTAATTTAATTTGAATTTGAAAAGTGAGAAAGAGGGCTTTATTTATCCTGTATTAATTTCCGTCGTTATGGAAACAAATAGTAGGTAGTAAATTGAGTTGCCTACATTTAGGCGCTTCCTAAAGAATATTTTGAGAAGCCCTATCCCTGAAAGGAAACACTTTTGACCACACAGTTATTAACAAAAGTTGTTTGCTTTGTTGTGTTTTGCAAGCCTTAGAAGTTTGTCCCTACAATTCATTAACACCATGTATACACCTCGGGAGAGACCGCCATTTTTTCCTCGAAGTATTTGTAGCCCTCGGGCTTCAAATTGCACTTCAGGAAAAATAAGACGTTTCTCTCCCTTAGTGTATAATGTACTATAAATAGTGCTAATGTCCAAAAATATTAACTTTGGTACAAACTAACCTTGTTTCACTGTGGGACCTCGATACTGCAGAGGAAGAATCCTACATAAATCTTTATCATAAATGTGCACAATATCCGATTTGGTAACGTCTCTTGGGGGAAAGAAAGAACCTTCACTAGCACTTATATCACTACAAGGATGGTCCGGCCAAAATGGAAGATCATCCCTGCCGTTAAGTTTATCCAACAGCCCAAACTTGTCCATACCCGTATATCCTGTGTTTAATGTATGCACTTCTGCTAATGTGCCATTTCTCTAAAAAAACAAATACAATTAAAATGATTATAAGAAAAGAGGACGCATTTACAACTTACAGTGATGAGCAACCCCATTTGCGACATGGGTCTCTTGTTTTTGGGATAAAATTTATGAGCAAGGGCTACAAGTCGGTCTTCATATCCAAACACGAGCTCGTCTGCTGTGACGGTAACAAATGGATTGTAATTTCCTACGCTAAGAACGAAAGATATCGTTTTCTGTAGGAAATATCCCAAAGAATTTGACTGCGTTGATAAGGTCTGCAAAAATGTTTATTAAAATTATGACCCACAGGGCATAATATTGTACTTACCAACATTGGTATATTTGGGACGGTTAACTTTTCCTGTTTGTTAACTGACATTTCAGGGATAAACTGTAATATTTTTTTATGTTGATACGAAACGGTTCCGTTATCATGAAACTGTATATTCACTTTTTCCATGTCTTCCCTAAAATAAAATAAAATTTAATTAATTATGGGAAGTTAAAGCACGAAATAGTAAATATGCTAAATTGGATATTGAGTTCCGTCCGGGCGCAACCACACAACTGTTTTTTATTTATATTTGCGATTATGTAAGAAGTTGTACCATAGAAAGAAATGTCCGAATTTAATTAAACCAAAACGATTAATTAAAAATTCGAAAGCATGATGCCATGACGACTTTTGCAGACGTTCGTAATGCACTGGTGACCTTATTATGATGGGCTTCAGCACAGCCTCTCTCTTCCTGCTGTAGCTACTACCATGGCAGCATTCCAACGAAAGTGCAAGTGCAATTTCCCCAATTACGTAATATAAGCGCATTATTATAAATTAAAGCAACCTACATCCATAAACACAGAATGTCTTAGAGAAATCAGGATTCGTTTCTATATTTAAATATTTAATTTTATTGGAATTATGTAATTGTTAAAACCGTGTTAATAGAATACAAGTAATAAAATCACAATATTTAGACAGATTATTTGGAAATATACAAATTAATAACTAATATACAGAAAATGTGATTGTTCACATTTTCAATGTCTTTCAACACTTTTATGTATTGTTAACTAAATTAATAATGAAATTTTATGATTCCATTGTTTTACATCTACCATGTGGTAGGTAGGAGCATTTTTAAACACGGTCTACTGAATACGCCTTTTGACACAATCACGAAGCCACATACTAATTGGTAAAGCACGTGTGCAACACAACCACATTTTAATTTGCTCTATTGCCGGAATAAGTAATAATTACTTGGCAAGCTTTCAACCTTACAAGAATTGAACGATAGTTTGATAATTACTAGAAGTAACATGTTAGCAACAGTAATTAGTTTTGTGCAGTAGAATAACCAGTACTAAAAAATTACGTTTTTAGTGATATTAATTTTTTTACAGCCTTTACTTGCTTTTGTTAAGGGTACTAATAACATTATTACGCATCAACAGTAGCAGGTAGTTTAGAAGTTATAAAACGACAATAACATGATTAAAGCATATTTATGGTACCAAATTAAGCAAAATACAGAAAAAGTAGCCGCAAGTCAATAAAACCATAAATGTTAGTTGTGCTGTTAACTTGCAGGTTTTCCGTTCACATAAAAGAGAAAATCAACGAGTTGATATATAAATGTACTACTTGTTAAAACGTGGACATAAGGTACATTTTAAATGATTTTACTGCGGCATAAAATTGGTTTAATTTAAAACACTTAAATAAATTATTAGAGAAGAAAGCTTTCAATATATTGGCTTGAAATGCCGAGGTACTCTTCAGGAAAATGCATGTAAATATCATGGTTATGTTGTTTGTTAAAAACATTTTTATTCATTTTATTCAAAATTATTTTACTTTTAATATTAAAATTTATTTCCAAAAGGATGGTTTACCCATGGAAAGTCCAATTTCACCCCATTTAACTAATATATTTATGGAAAATCTAGAAGATTAAGTATTCGAATCAAATCATTCTGAGAAAGTTATATTTTAGTTTCGTTATGTTGATGACATTTTAGCATGTTCTGATAGTTCATTTGAATTAATTAATGAATTTTTAATTTTTATTAACAGCTTGCATCCAAACATAAAATTTACACTAGAAACTGAACAAAATAAGTCCATTGCCTTTTTAGATTTAAACATAAAAATGAATACAACAATTAAATCTGAGTACTCAGTTTAAACAAAACCTACACAAACAGACATTACAATACCACGCAATTTTTGTCATTATAAAACACATAAATTAGCGGCATACAGGTCCCTGATACATAGAGCTTTGACGGTCCCTTTAAATGAAATTAATTATAATAGAGAAATTTCAATTATTAAACAAATTGCATATAGTAATGGTTATAATACTAAACTTATTCATACTGCTATGATATTAGGAGGTGTATGTTTTTACTGGGATATTGTAGTTCCTGGAAGGCAATTTTTGGGATGTTTGCTACAGTTCATTTTGCGATTGGAAGTTTGTGAGAACTTTAAGATTTTGATTTTCTAACTTTTAAACTCAGGGTTGAGTATTATTGCTGTAATCTCTTGTTATAGATTCTAATAATTTATATTTTAATATTTGTGAAGTTTGTTTGTACTGAAAGAAAAGAAAAACACAATCAGATTGATACGATTTTTATTTATGTTAGTTTCAATTATAATTTAGTTTAGAATTGTTCAAAAGGTTTCATTTGTAAGAAGTTTTAGACTTATTTGTTATGTGCAACGATAAATGTCATTATGGATGTCAGTGTCAATGTCACAAACGTATAAAAGAATACTCATGGTCATGAGATTTATTTGTTTGTTCAAAAATTGGGAGTCAAAGAAGGAAGACAAAAAATATAAAAAAATTTGTTTAGTCAGTTACGACTCGTCTTTGTAAATAAAGACAGAATTTTATATCCTCTGGAAAATAAAGAGGAAAAACGAGTTTAAAAAGTAATATAAAAGTGATTACGAATATAAAGAAGAAAATACAACGAATTATCAACGAATTGTAAAGAAATCCAGAATAATTACAAGTATAAAGCAATCCAGAAAGTTTCTCCAGTTGTGGTGGTGTTAAAAACAAGTCCAAAATAACATAAAAGCAGTCCAGAGCAGGATTCAAACCAAAGGCGAGTGTTTGTGGTTACTTGAGGAACCAGCAAACTAGTGAAGTAGAACTTGGACATTCATCGTTTGCCCGAGTGAAAAATATCCCAATAAGGAGACGTTAAGATAAGTGTTCTTTTTTTAAAGAACGATAATAGTTAGCAGAATTTACTTGATTTTTCGAAAACTTCATTCAAAAATTGATTTATTAAATAAAACCTTTTTATGTAACGTTGATATTGTTTTGTGTTAGTTCTATTTCTTATTTATTTATTAATAACTTATCATACAAGCTAAATAACGACCCTGAGAAAGTTAATAAGAGTCTCATACGAAATATAATTTGTGATTGTGTGAATTGCGGGCATTTAGGGAATTAAGAAAGAAGAGATTTGGTTTCAATTATGGCTAGAATAGACCACTACATGTTTCGTTCTTATATGAACTCATCAGGTGGACATAATTCTAACCATAATTGAAACCAAAAGCAAACAAGCAGATATATGCCAGAAAGTACAACATTAAAGGGGAATTACACTAGTAGCGCCCTCTATTATGTGTGGCGTGAAAAAGTTGCCGGTTTGTTGCTTTGCAACTTTTTCTCGCCGCACATAATAGAGGGCGTTACTAGTGTAATTCCCCTTTAATGTTATACTATTTAGGGAATTGTTTTCTAGTAAGTACATGCACACGCATATTATTGCAATACATTAATTTAAAAAAAAGGATTATAAATTAGACATCCAAAAAATTTATCCGAATACCCTAACTTCATTCTATACAATTAAATATGCTTCGATCCCATGTTTTGGTGACAAATCAGAAAAAATTGCTAAAATTATAAACAAAACAAACAAATATAAAGTATGTTTTAAAACAACTACAAACATCTTAAATACTTTGTTTAATGCAAAATCAAAAACAGACGATTTACTACAACAATCAGGCATTTACAAATTAAATTGTTCGCATTGTAAGTCGGTTTATATAGGCCAGACAATTAGAAATTTTGATATTAGGTATAAAGAACACGTACGTTGTTACAAATACAAACACCCACATAAATCCAATTACGCTAAACACTTACTAGAACACAATCATTCAATGACATCTAATAACACTATTAAAATTTTTACACTTTCGTGAGGATAAAAGTAAATTAGATATTCTAGAAGCTTTTGAAATTCACAAACATTTAAAAACTGTACCGTCTATGAATGAGCAAATTGATCTCTTAAATTCTCCTCTATTGAACATTTTGGTGAGCTGCAGACGATTACCGAGATCAAGTCACCAAGTTCTATTGCTATAACAACACTAACTTTACTTTTTCATATAACCTTTGACAATTGCATGTAAACATGCCGAAATAGGTATAAGGTTAAAATAAATAAATATTGTTAAAGTAATTAAGTATTTTATACAGTGTGTAAATTAAGTAACGCATAAATTAATTTACTCAGCTATTAGCAATTTTTGAGAAAAATGCTGGGACAGGTCAATTTTTATTTTCATTTTGGCACATTTTTGAGTAAAACTATTTTTTTGTAAACTTCAAAATGGCGGCCGTGCGCCATCTTGGAAAACAATTTTAAATAGAAAGGGGGGTCTTGAGACAACAAAATGGCGGCCTGTCAAAGCTTTACTTGTTTACTTGTTGGAACAAAATTAGAAGTTTAATGTAATAATGAATAACAATTTAACCTATTTATTATTGTTCTTTTGGTCCCCGTCTGCCTATCCACCTCCCTGGATTTTAATTTTGTTCTAACAAGTAAACAAGTAAAGTTTTGACAGGCCGCCATTTTGTTTTGGGTGGATAAAAAATATTTGAAAATTTGCACCTGTACTCTCCTCAGTAATAGCTTTAAAATGAGCCGTCTCAAGACCCCCCTTTCTATTTAAAATAATTTTCCAAGATGGCGCACGGCCGCCATTTTGAAGTTTACAAAAAAATAGTTTTACTCAAAAATGTGCCAAAATGAAAATAAAAATTGACCTGTCCCAGCATTTTTCTCAAAAATTGCTAATAGCTGAGTAAATTAATTTATGCGTTACTTAATTTACACACTGTATACAGATACTCATTAAATAAAATAGGCATTTATATTCAAAATAAAACTGACATCACCTTATTTAGAATTCTGCTAAACGCCATAAAAATACATAATGAACCCGCAATTAGTAACCAAAAAAAATAATACAGTGCATATAAATCCGGCATTTTAATATAAGTCAAATTATTATGCGTAATATTGTCGTAATTAGTTATCTTTGTCATGATTATTATAACATGTGGAAGAAAAAAATAATGCAAACGATTAGATCCTTTTTTTCTTAAAATGGTCGACAACTCGAATCCAGTTTGTAATTAGTAATAATTACACTTTAACCCCAACTCTTACTTAAACTTCCAATAAGGTAAATTAATAATAATCATTTTTACGTAAGTAAATGTCGATAGTCCACGGCCATTGTCAATGTCGGGTAGAAATTTTTCCCACGGCGCGTAATGATAGCGTTGTAATTGAAAGTGTAACCGATCGAGAGCCAAAGCTATAATCTTATAGATTTACGTTCGTTTGAGAACGTGCTATTACCCAAAGTAATTAATTACTTACGCACTTAGCTCAGATTTAAGACATCACGCATTCAACACATATACACGCAAAATTCCAGGTGCTTGTTTAATGTTATACCCTCCAGTGCTGTACTTAATATCTTAGGTGTACACATTGCGATTTAATTTAATTAATACTCAAAACAAAAACAACCAGATGTCGAAACTTTCCCATCTTACATAATTTTAAGTTTGGTATAATTATTTGGCCAACTTATACAGTTATAAAGCCACAAGCACAGTAAAAATTAAAATAACTTGATTCTGATTTCATGGTTTAAAAATAGAGTTGAACTGTGAATATACAGGGTTGGGCAAAAGTACGGAACAATGCAGATATCTTTATTTTCTTAATTTCAAACAAATAAATAATGACGTGCTGTTTTCAACAGCCAATACCGTGCCACTGCTTAATTAAACACGCAAATTTGTGTTTTCAGACACTTTAAATAACATTTGTAATTTTTCCTGTCAATTATCTCTTGTTGTTGTGTAATGTATCATGGATTTATTTTCAGTACTTGATCAAGCAGTTAAATTTGAGTTTGACTGTTTATTTTTTAATCGTTTTCAGGTTTTTTCAAAACTTTAATAACTCCAAAAATACTAGTCAAACAATCAGAAAATCTCAAAAAAACTTTTTGTTCGGTGTCCGCGAGTATCGAAACACCCTGTGTATAATGCAATGTTTTTTTCTTTTCGTGTGGCACACGTTCTATTATGTTACTAAAAATTATTGCTTTCTGTCGCGCAAACTCAAAAAGATTCTCCACTACTGTAATAGTACATACAGGGTTGGGCAAAAGTACCGGACAATGCGAATATCTTTAATACGTCAACCACCATTTTGACAAAATTTTCTACATGAAAGTTCCGATATATGGCGGATATAATGAAAGTATCGGCGATTTAAAAGGACTTCCGGTTTAGCCGGAAATGATATCAACTTTTTTATTTTAAATGGAACACCCTGTATATGTTTTGATATATCGATAGAACTCTTTTTTGCGAGTTCAGTGAAATAGGTTTTATTTATTTATTTTGAATAATTCTAGAGATATTGAACAATAACGTTTCGTAATTGTTATCTAGCAGCTCATGAAACAAAAGAATGTGAGAAGCTTAACCAGTTATGTAATGTTGTCAAATATTTTTGATTTTCTGTTGTGTTGTTTTGATGTTCGATAGATTGAGCACTGTGGTTGCAGTAATCAATTAATTAACCAAAATTAATTAAAACACAGCACGAACCAAACATATTTGACAGCATTACGTAACTGTTTAAGCTTCTCACAATCTTTTGTTTTCATGAGCTGCTAGATAACAATTACGAAACATTATTGTTCAATATCTCTAAAATTATTGAAAATAAAGGCATGGAATCTTATATCACTGAACTCACAAAAAAGAGTTCTATAGATATATCAAAAAATATACAGAGTGTTTCGTTTAAAATTAAAAAGTTGGTATCATTTCCGGCTAAACCGGAAGTTCTTTCAAACCGCCAATATTTTCATTGTATCCGCCGTATACCGAAACCTTCATGAAGAAAATTTTGTCAAAATCGCGGTTGCTGTAATAAAGATATTTGCATTGTTCCGTACTTTTGCCCAACCCTGTATAATAACAAATACACGTGCCTATAAAACCTCTTGGATTGATACCCTAAACATTAATTTTCTACCTCGTTTATCGTTTTAAAACATTTCTACAAGGAAAGGTATAACAGCTAAACGTGCGTGTGGTTTACGTTACATAACAAAGTATGTCAGTAGCTTCCGGCCAATTTTATATACATATGAATATTAATATCAGAGGTAAAATAATTAATACTAAATTCTACCTCATACCTATCAATATTACAAAATAATCCGAAGACTATTACACAATGGACAAAACACCATTCCGCATCTCGCATAATGTAATTTATTGAAACTTTCTATTATTTACAAAGATGTAACGGCTATACGACAGTTATGAAAAATTTCAATAAATTGATAAGTTGACTAGAAAAAAAAAGCAGCATTTATTTGCATTTAAAAAAATAAAAGATAGTGAGAAATTGCAAATGTTTGATATAATTCTAACTTGTTCTCGCTTTTTTTTTCAAGATAAAGTATTTTATTGGTTTTGGCGTTAAAGAACGCCAGGAAAACAGAATTCTTCAGATAAAACGTTGGATATATTTTCCATAAATTTTTTTAAGGCAGGGCAAACACAAACATCCATGACGTCACTGGGGTTCGAACCCGAAACCGCTTGGTCGTGTACACGTTACTAACCTACAACTGAAAAATTGGGAAAAGCTATTGCCATAACTTGTAATAAAATGAGATTGGTCCGCCAACAGTTAGAAAACGTCATGTCATGGGGAGCTATAACTCTTAGAAAATACTACAATCCAGAAAGAAGCTCAGAATATTGTATTGTGGAGTTACCAGATTGCAAATTAGCGTCGATTTTATAATTAGTATAAAATTATCAAAGCTATAAACGTTCATTCACACACCTGACCAGGTGTTTATGGTTTGCAATCATTTAATAAAATTGTTCAGGTAAACGACCAAAAGCAAATTTCCCAGTGGTGTTTTCCCAATGGAAAGTTGTTCCTATTGCCATTTAACATGCCAATACCGATTTTAAAGTCGAAGTTCGAAATTTTTTGGAAAAACAAAAAATCGATGTTGTTGGGGGTAATAGAAAAATTGCGTTTGCGCAGATCAGCCCTTCCACATGTGTAGAATACTAATCTACAGTTCTTTTCCGAACGTGTCTATATTGAAGTTTTGTTGCTATAGTGCAGTCTCGTGCTTTTATGAAATTGTGTGTTTTTTAGTTGCAACCAATGTTTAGTTTACCCATTAAAATCTCAAAATCGCGTTTTCACGTCGTAAATACCTTTGGCTGATTACTCAATTAAACTGTTCAGGTAAACGACCAAAATAAACTGTCCCAGTGGCGCTTTCTAAATGGAAAGTTGTTCCTATTGTTATTTACCATGCTCATACCGATTTTGAAGACGAAATTCGTAAATTTTTGAAAAAAAAATGGATGAGGACAATGGGGGAGATACAGAAATCGTGTTTGCTCAGATTGCCTATTTGACACGCGTAGAATACGAACTTAAGGTTCTTTTTCGAGCGCGTCTATTTGGAAATAGAGCTCCCCTCTCCTCTGTCTCCCTTTTTTTAGTGGACCAACCTCATGTTTTGGCGGTGTCATCTTATTAAAATTAGCAAGCTTTGTTTTTTTTGCGTTCAGGCGTAAGTCAAATAAAAAGCGAAAAAACTTCGCTGCATGGACGCATTTGCTTCAAATTCAACACAACAATCACAATACCTTGCTTTATAGCTATACTTCGTATAGCAATTAAAGAAAAAATTAAAACTTGATCCATCGCCCGCTACACTACCAACTTAAGTAGCATAGGTACCAGGTGACCCCGACAACATGTAACAACCGGCCATTTTCTCAATTTTTAAATTATTAATTTCAAATTTTTCGTTGTTAATATACACATAAAAATGCATATTACGACATGAAACGGTGTTAATTTGAACTTCCGGTTTAACCGGAAGTAATAGTTATTTATTTTTAATGCAGACCCTGTATATTTTTGTATATTTCTATAGACCTTTGAATTTACTTTACAGGTATGTAAATACTTACCTATTAACTTTTAAGTTAGACCGCTAGAGGGCGTCTTTTAAAAATCGTAGTCGGCCGTGCGGTTCAGCATAAAATTATTAAATAAATAACCATATTATTTAAAAAATTGCTTAGTAGAACTAATTTTTACTTATTTTGTTTTGACAGCGTCTTTTAGTAATTTGTTTTCAAAGCCTGCTTAGTTGCAAAAACCTATCTATTTTTACTATCCGTTTTTAATACAATAATTTTACTTTTTCTGCTTATTTTAAAAATAATAGGGTATGTTATTGGTATTAAATTAAAACAAAAGAAATTGCAATTGTAAAAGTGCAATATAACTCGAGCAGGAAAATTAAAAAATTAAGTTATGACCGTTTAAAAATAGAGAATTTTGTTTAAATTTTTTTAAATGTGTTCTTGCCACAATAAAATGTTTAAGCAAATTAATAAAGAAACACCTAAAGTTCATGATTCTTTTGTTTCCAAGGTCAACTTAAAAAAAACGAATTATGAATATAATTACTATAGGCATTTAAATTTTTTAGCGCTCTCTGGTGGCCAAAATTAAAAGTTATTAGGTAAGTATTATACATGGCTGCAAAAGAAATTTAAAATTTTATCCCAATATGCATATACAGGGTGTTATGTTAGAAACAAAAAAATGTCTATCACTTCCGGTTACACCGGAAGTGCAAACTAACACCGTTTTACGTCATAATATGCATTTTTATGTGTCTATTGCCCAAAAAATTTGAAATTAATATTTATAAATTGAGAAAATGGCCGGTTGTTACATGTTCTCGTGCTCGCGCGGCAGATTAAAGAATAAATATTTACGGCAAATCTATGGTACCGGTTACAATTAGGCTAACGTAAAAAATTGCAAGTTAATATTAGTTTTGAAAATTCCAGTAGTTTGTTTCAAAAAATGTAATTTCACCCATATGTTAATAGGGAGCAGTGAATCAGTAAGTTTGACATAGTACAGTAATATTCCACATAATTTTGCAATTTAAAGGTGTTGTTACATAATGTAGGCTCTACAAACATAACCCGACATTTGACAAGCCGGTTTAGGTCGGTTTCCGCATAATTAGCTTATCCGAAAGAGCTACATACTAACTGGTCTGCAGTTAGATGTCGCTATTGGGCTAGAAAACAATCTGAAAACAAATTTTTGTTTTACTAGTTTTCAATTAGTTGTAAAATTTAAATTTATCTAAGTTTATTATTCTATTACAAGTTCACATGGTGTGTAATATATAATAACTAAAATATCTTTTGTGGATTTCACTGCAATACCATTTTGGCTCCTTAATTTAGATTATAGTAAAAAAAAGGCCAAGCAAACAAGCTAAATCTATCAAGACCAACTTATACAAATGACCTACATTAATTCTACACGCAGAATCAAAATAAAAATAAAAGTGACCGCAGCAAAGCAGTTGTGAAAGTTATTACATAACATTTAGAAATAAAACAAAACTCAAAATTGGAAGACCAGTGAGCAATAATGATAGCAATGCAAAAAGTAAGAAAGTGATTTGTGTACCTACTTAACCGCAAAGCATTTTACTGTCGTGCTACATCTTGGGATCGTAAAAGTAAGCTACTCTACGTAGTATTTGCGGTATAGTCGTCGTTAAACTTACTTTCCATGAATTTGTAATTAATTTCATTAATGACAAGTTTCTGTCTGCGTTGTCGTTTACGCTAATTTAATTAAGAGAAATTATTTAATTAAATTAGTAGTTAAATGTTATTGTAGAAAAAAGTTTAATAATTAAAGACCGGACTTTTAGTCGCAGAATATAATAAACATCAAAAACAATGTGAAACATGTAGGACAAGAAAACTAATTTTTTATATGAGAATTTAGAAACAGTTGTTGTTCTGTACTGCAATTTTTTTCCGTCTGTTATGAATGTTGATAGTCCAAACATTATTTGTTGTATTAGTGAATCTACACGTTCTATTTTCATGAATTCGTGGTTACTATTTTACATTTCAATTAGAAAAAATATTTTTGCGCCCCTGATTAATAAATTTGAACGAAAATAGGTATCATTATAAGTCAAAACTAGATCAATATCTATACAAAATTTGAATCAGATAACTCGATTTATGACGGAGATAACAATTAATACCTGATTTACTTCCACCATCTTAAGGAAGCTATATCTCAAAAAGGGTGGGTGCGCTTTCGAACATTCGCTTATTAGACCTTGTCGACTTGACTTAAATCCAGAAACACGTCTTTAATCTATGGACATCCTATTGCGCAACACCCTGTATATTTCATCACATAAAAATCGCATTAAAAAACTTATTCGTTTGAAATTCCAATATTGTTCGATAATTCAGTGAGTTGTTAAACGAAACAGGGCACAGAATTCGTACATTCAAGCATTAATACATTGTACAATATTACAAATGGTCTTAAAACCATTAAATTCAAGGTCATAGACTATTTAACGACAAAAAAAGATATAATGTATGCGAAAACTATTCTAATAAAAAATTATTGGCAATGACATTGAAACGCTTATTTTAAAGGTCACACGACTGTTTCAAGATAGGGAAAAACCTATCGTATACCAAAGCAAGTCCGGTTTATTGTGTAAAACGTTAGCTAATAGTATACAGCTGTTGTGAGGTATCCTAATTTCTACATAAATATTCTTAATAATGGTTCTGAAAAGTTTAATATGGGAAAAACTTGGTTTTGAAGTCGCAGGAAAAATTAATATTCGCAAATAAGTATGAGAAAGTAGTCTCTAGCAATCACCAGCTTAACTTGATTTCATGTAGAAGCAGCGATTCCTGTGGCACCTGTATCTATAGGGTGCGGACAACTCAAGTGTTACTAGCTGATATCTTCAAAACTATAGAAAATTGAACTTTTTTTTTATTTTACGGGTTGGAAAATGCCGTCTCTATACGGTTAACAGCAAGTTTTTAAAAATCGCCGTATTTTAAGGGGTGAGAAGTAACTTGAAAATTTTATAATGGGATGATGTATAATTTCTAATATTATCTTAATATCCACATCAAAACAGGTATAGCCGTTTTTTCATATATTTTTAAAAACGTTTACTACTTGTAATAATTGAGGAGATGAAATTAAAAAGCGTAACGAGAAAACAGCCTATAAATATTCGAGGCAATATGCGGATGCAGCATATTAGTGCATTTGCACTAAGGGCGCAACAAATTTATTTTAATGTCTGAAATCTGAAAAAATAATAAACTTTATTTTGTGTTGCAGCAAATATTTTTTTGTAAGTAACTTTTTTTAAGTTTGGAAATACTGTTTTAGAGAAGTGAAAAATACTGTTTGTAAACATAAAGCTTCTATTCGTTTACACGAGATGGCGCGGTTGCGTTAGCGTTTGACTCACATGGAGTCAAAGTCAAAGTAAAACTGAAATGTTCGCATTTTAACTACTGAAAACTGAGGTGAAAATTAAATATTAATTGCTTTCAGGTTCCTTATTAGTTATATGCGGATGCAGCATAATAGTGCAACTGCCCACTATGCACAAAGCGCGCAAAAAAATGTATTTAAATGTCTGAAATCTGAAAAAATAATAAACTTTATTTTGTGTTGCAGCAAATATTTTTTTGTAAGTAACTTTTTTTAAGTTTGGAAATACTGTTTTAGAGAAGTGAAAAATATTGTTTGTAAACATAAAGCTTCTATTCGTTTACACGAGATGGCGCGGTTGCGTTAGCATTTTACTCACATGGAATCAAAGTCAAAGTAAAACTGAAATGTTCGCATTTTAACTACTGAAAACTGAGGTGAAAATTAAATATTAATTGCTTTCAGGTTCCTTATTAGTTATATGCGGATGCAGCATAATAGTGCAACTGCCCACTATGCACAAAGCGCGCAAAAAATGTATTTAAATGTCTGAAATCTGAAAAAATAATAAACTTTATTTTGTGTTGCAGCAAATATTTTTTTGTAAGTAACTTTTTTTAAGTTTGGAAATACTGTTTTAGAGAAGTGAAAAATATTGTTTGTAAACATAAAGCTTCTATTCGTTTACACGAGATGGCGCGGTTGCGTTAGCGTTTGACTCACATGGAGTCAAAGTCAAAGTAAAACTGAAATGTTCGCATTTTAACTACTTAAAACTGAGGTGAAAATTAAATATTAATTGCTTTCAGGTTCCTTATTAGTTATATGCGGATGCAGCATAATAGTGCAACTGCCCACTATGCACAAAGCGCGCAAAAAATGTATTTAAATGTCTGAAATCTGAAAAAATAATAAACTTTATTTTGTGTTGCAGCAAATATTTTTTTGTAAGTAACTTTTTTTAAGTTTGGAAATACTGTTTTAGAGAAGTGAAAAATATTGTTTGTAAACATAAAGCTTCTATTCGTTTACACGAGATGGCGCGGTTGCGTTAGCGTTTGACTCACATGGAGTCAAAGTCAAAGTAAAACTGAAATGTTCGCATTTTAACTACTTAAAACTGAGGTGAAAATTAAATATTAATTGCTTTCAGGTTCCTTATTAGTTATATGCGGATGCAGCATAATAGTGCAACTGCCCACTATGCACAAAGCGCGCAAAAAATGTATTTAAATGTCTGAAATCTGAAAAAATAATAAACTTTATTTTGTGTTGCAGCAATAATTTTTTTGTAAGTAACTTTTTTAAAGTTTGGAAATACTGTTTTAGAGAAGTGAAAAATATTGTTTGTAAACATAAAGCTTCTATTCGTTTACACGAGATGGCGCGGTTGCGTTAGCGTTTGACTCACATGGAGTCAAAGTCAAAGTAAAACTGAAATGTTCGCATTTTAAGTACTGAAAACTGAGGTGAAAATTAAATATTAATTGCTTTCAGGTTCCTTATTAGTTATATGCGGATGCAGCATAATAGTGCAACTGCCCACTATGCACAAAGCGCGCAAAAAATGTATTTAAATGTCTGAAATCTGAAAAAATAATAAACTTTATTTTGTGTTGCAGCAAATATTTTTTTGTAAGTAACTTTTTTTAAGTTTGGAAATACTGTTTTAGAGAAGTGAAAAATACTGTTTGTAAACATAAAGCTTCTATTCGTTTACACGAGATGGCGCGGTTGCGTTAGCGTTTGACTCACATGGAGTCAAAGTCAAAGTAAAACTGAAATGTTCGCATTTTAACTACTGAAAACTGAGGTGAAAATTAAATATTAATTGCTTTCAGGTTCTTTATTAGTTATATGCGGATGCAGCATAATAGTGCAACTGCCCACTATGCACAAAACGCGCAAAAAAATTATTTTAATGTCTGAAATTTGAAAAAATAATAAACTTTATTTTGTGTTGCAGCAATAATTTTTTTCTAAGTAACTTTTTTCAAGTTTGGAAATACTGTTATAGAGAAGTGAAAAATATTGTTTGTGAACATAAAGTTTCTATTTGTTTACACGAGATGGCGCGGTAGCGTTAGCATTTTACTCACATGGTGTCAGAGTAAAATTGAAATGTTCGCATTTTAACAACTGCAAACTGAGGTGACAACTAATTATTAATTGCTTTCGGGTTCTTTATTAATTATATGCGGATGCAGCATAATAGTGCAACTGCCCACTATGCACAAAACGCGCAAAAAATTTATTTTAATGTCTGAAATCTGAAAAAATAATAAACTTTATTTTGTGTTGCAGCAATAATTTTGTTCTAAGTAACTTTTTTCAAGTTTGGAAATACTGTTATAGAGAAGCGAAAAATATTGTTTTTGAACATAAAGCTTCTATTCGTTTACACGAGATGGCGCGGTAGCGTTAGCATTTTACTCACATGGAGTCAGAGTAAAATTCAAATGTTCGCATTTTAACTACTGAAAACCGAGGTGAAAATTAAATATTAATTGCTTTCAGGTTCTTTATTGGTCATAATTGCTTCATTAATTTAAAGGAAAATGTTTATAATCTAACTTGGTTGTCTCACATACATTGGTGCATGGTAAATTTGTAAATAAAAATATAAATATAAACATAATTGGAAAACCTACAACCATTCATATCTATCCATGTATTTCGCGCGAAACTTGAACATGCAATGCAACTAATGTTGAAATCAATGATTCAAGCGGCTAAAAGACATGTTATTGACGTCACCTCGTGTAGGTGGATAAAAAAACATGTTACAAAGTCGACAAGTACAAGCCACATTATGTGGTGAAAAGATGGAGGTGTCAGTAACTGGGGGATGTCCACAAGGAGCGGTACTATCCCTCTTACTTTGGGACCTGGTTATAAACGAACTCCTCACAAATCTGAATACCGAAGGCTACTTCACCCTTGGTTATGCAGATGACATAGTCGTTCTTATAGAAGGTAAGCACGGCACTATAATCTAAGAAATAATGCAAAATGTTCTGTTCAAGGTGGAGACGTGGTGCAACAAGAAAAACCTTACGGTAAACCCTGCAAAAACCAGTCTCCTACCATTTACTAGAAAAAAAAAACCACGGAGGCATAAACCCACCGAAACTCTTTGGAGAAACTCTACAAATTAAGGGGAAAGTCAAATACTTGGGTGTAATTTTAGATACCAAGTTGACTTGGAACCAACATTTACAGAGAACTACCAATAAAGCAAAAACATCCTTGATGATGGCAAGAAGAACCTTTGGAAATAAATGGGGATTAAAACCCCAAATGGTCTACTGATTATACACAACAGTGATAAGACCAACAATAACCTATGGTTCACTAGTATGGTGGCCAAAAGTAAATCAAAGACAGACAATTAACCAGCTTCTTAGTGTTCAAAGACTGGCTTGTCTCTGTATAACTGGAGCATTCAGGAGTACTCCGACAGCAGCACTGGAAGCTCTTCTGCAACTTCCTCCCCTAGAGCTAATAATCAAGGGCGAGGCATGCATGGGAGGATACCGCTTAAACTGCACGGGCAATTGGAGAAGCAGCCAACAGATATGGGAACACTCCAAAATAACAACTGTAGTATCCGACCCAATGCTAGACATGGCTACGGACTACATGTTAACAAAATTCTCCTTTCACAAACCATTTGAAGTACGGATAAACCGTGAAGAGTGGCAACAAGGAGAACCACCAGACTTGCAAAAAAGCCTAGTATGGTATACAGACGGTTCACGCACAGACAACGGAACCGGAGCTGGAATATACGGTAGTAAACCAAGATATAACACCTCTATATCACTGGGCCAATCTACCACAATATTCCAAGCAGAAACATATGCAATCTTAGCAGCAATAGAAGAGAACATAAGAAGGGGGTATATGAACAAAACCATCCTTATCATCTCTGACAGTCAGGCAACTTTAAAAGCACTGAATTCAAACCAGATCAAGTCAAAGCTTGTCTGGAACTGCCTTTGTAGCCTCTTGAAACTGGCAAACTCGAACACGGTAAAACTTGTGTGGGTGCCGGGACACAGAGGCATAGAAGGATGAAAATGCAGATAAACTAGCAAAGCAGGGATCTGAAACACCATTCACAGGGCCTGAACCTGTGGTTGGCACAACTAAAAAGACAGCTAGAGGAGCAGTTAAAGAATGGATTTCAACAAAACACTCGGAACACTGGAAACTCTCACCTCGACAGAGACAAAACAAAGCTATGATGGGCAGCCATCCCCATAAGCTGACAAAACCAGTCCTGCAACTTAGCAGGACTCACATCAGAATAGTGACGGGACTCCTAACGGGACACTGGCACTTCAGAAAACATCTGCATAACATAGGGCTATATAATGGAGATCCCATATGCAGACTATGTGGCGAGGAAGAAGAAACAGCCTCCCATATAATATTCGAATGCGAAGCCCTAGCTCGCAGAAGATTCCAAATCTTTGAGGGCATCAACCCCAACGAGATACAACCGCCAGGCAGTCTGATCAAGAAACTCCTAGACCTGCTAAAGGGGACGGATCTACTTGACACCGACTAGCGACCGAAGGGGATACACAATAGGCCCAAGAGGCCGCAGTGTTAAAGGGCGTAACAAACCCTCCCCGTTTCAAATCAATCAATCAATCAATGTTGAAATAGTGTTAACAGGTGCTTTTGCAGGTTTTGAAGTAAACATTATTTATTAATTAACAGTTTTAATCGCTATATTAAATTTAACCATTTAATTAAATTCAATTATAAAACATAATCAAAGAAGTTTAAGGCAAAAATATAATAAATATTCTGTTTAAAACTATTAGTAAATAACGTAATAGATAATACTTATTTCATAAACCGTCAAAACATCTGTCAATACTTTTTCAGCATCCGTTGCTTTGCATGTTCAAGTTTTAGGTTAGCTTATGGTTATATTTTTGTTTACAAATTTACCATGCACCAATGGATGTGAGACAACCAGGTTCGATCATAACCATTTTTTTTAAATAATTGAAACAATTATAGCCAGTAATTAGCCTGAAATTGATTAAATATTTCACGTCTACCTTAATTTTGCCACCTAATTGATTGTTTGCGGTAGTTAAAATGCGGCATTTACACATCTAGTCGTGTGTAAGCTAAGATTTCGATTTCACCCTGACTCCATGTGAGTAAAATGCTAACGCAACCGCGCCATCGCGTGTAAACGAATAGAAGCTTTGTGTTTACAAATAATTGTTTTTTAATCAGCATTTCTAAAGTTCAACCAAATTATTTTCGTAAACTAGAAAAATATTTCTTTTGTCGAACACAAAAGAAGGTTTTTTTTTTCAATTCACGTAATTATTTTTTCAGATTTCAGACATTAAAATAATTTTTTTGCGCGGTGTTTTTTTAATTATGTTTATTTACACATTAAAAATGAATCGTTTGTCAGAAAAATTTTTTTTTTATTATATTATAACATTAAGAGTTATTTTCAATCAATCATTAAATTTAGGTTTTGTTTGTTTTGATTTTGAAATTGAATGAGCATGAAACAAGCACCAAATGACAGGTCATTTGCAACGGCACGATTACCCGAGCAAGTTCTAAGTCACGGCCTTTAATAATAGGCAGGTCAACTCAAGCCTTTCACACGGTATGAAAATTTTACGTTATAATAAATTTGCTTTAAAAAACCATGCAACTCAACACGATAATATTTGTCAAAATATGTTATAAACAAAAACGTATATTAATAACCGAACAGGTTATGAAAAATGACATTTCAAACTTAAATCTGTAACAGTCTGTATCATTTTACATGCTGATTAAATAACATCACTTCAACGGTTTGGTATTTTTGAAACGCCTTAAAATAACGACTTTCTCTTTGTACTCGCATTTTTATTTTTGTGTGTGATATAACCAATTGAAAGTGAAAACCTGTTCAAATTTTACAGTAGGTTTTTTGCACTCAAAAAAACTTATGACTCACCTGTAAACAAAAGGGCCTACTTCGCGCAATTTGGGTTTCTCTCCTAGGTTTAGGAAATTTTCAGGATTGGTCACGTTGAAAATGTAGACTTTTGTTAGTCGAACCACTCCAGGCTTCTGCCAGTAATAGTAACTCAACGAGCCATTTGATAACCTAAGTTGCTGGAAAGGAAAAGTTATTGTTTTAGCAAAGTTAGACAGTGCACTGTTTATATTGATATTTTCACTCAAACTAAACAAAGACTGTTCTTATGTCAGTCTTTGTATAAAATATCGTAAATTTATGGCATAGATTTAAAGGCAAATACTTATGAATATTAAATGAATTGGAAATGTGTACCTAAATTAGTTAAAAAAAGTTAAGCAATAATTAAATGTAATTCAATGAAACTTAAAAACAAATTATAATGACAGCATGACGGAGACCCTGCACATTATGCAGGTCGTTTAAAAACAAATCCAGTTGATTGGTTATCAAAAATTTTTTCTTGGCCACCTAGGTCTCTGGACTTAACACCCCAACATGTTTTGTGGGCATTAATAAATTTGAAAAAAATCATCTAAATGAGCTGACAACCAGCAGTTATTAACAATTGGTTTGTTAAATATAAATTTTAATCAGTCCAAAAAAAATAATAAACACCTCTCGTAAATTTATGGAAAATTTTACTGCAAAAGGAAATGAGGCAAATAACTAAATATAGATTCAAAAAATGAGCTCGTTAATGTTGCACGCTAGTATTCAGATCTCATAAAATGCCAAGATATAATAGGTCTTTAGAGAATGTATATCAGATTAATGACAAATTAGCCTTTCTAAGCACTTGCAGCAAAAAGAAGGCGACATAAGCCTGCGAAAGACATGGTCGCGTTTTGTTTAAAGGTCTAAAAAGTAAGATATATCTGTGGTCGTGCTTTCTGCAACATTTTATCTCTAGTTATTGTACATGCACACTGTCATTGTACAACGCAACAATGTTTTGCAATTTTATAAAAAAACCTATGTTGGAAAAACCACATTGTACAACAGGTAGATAGTAAACTGTTCGTAGCTTAACAAATGTCTGTAGTAATACTATAAGAGCTTTAGAATTATAAGTTAAATTACTGCTGCATAGTAGCGACAAGAGTATCAGAGTTACACGATTTATGTTATTTTGCAAGAAGGTTTAATAATTTAAACAAAAAAAGTACAAATGGTGTTAGACATAATTTTTTTTAAATAAAAAAAACAATCAATAAACACTTTGAAAAAATAACTCGAAACATTATCGAAATTTAATCGATTTACGACTTGTAAGGTTGGATATTTAAGATTTAATACCATCCTATATAGCACAAAGATGTCCATAGGACATCCTTCATGAACGTTATGGACGTCCATGAACTATCCATTTAGGATCTCGGAGAAATCCTATGGACTTTTATACGTAGTCTTTTTGTAAGAACTCTGGACGTTTCTAGGACATCCCCAATGGACGTTCATAAGACATTAAACGGATATTCATAAGACACTTTCAAAGAATGTTGATAGGCAAGCTCTAATGTATATCTTTAATGATTGATTTATTTTTAACAAAAATTGATAGATATTTAACTTTATTATATAATTTTTTCTATTTTGGTTCTTTACTGACTACTTTATGAAACTCATTTGGGTTTCATAAAGCAACTCCTTAAAGAATTCGAAATTTTATTTTGTTAGGTTGGTGACAACCACGTGACAACAAAACCTTCACGCGTTATAAACATAACCTTCAAATTGTAAGTTCTAAAAATTAAGATTATTTAGCGTATTTTCCGCTACTTTGCGTAGCTCGGGTGGGCTGCAAGATAATTCTTCTTCCATCTTATCTTTAAATCCTAGGTATTTTAAAAATTAAATCACTTTCAAACACAGTTTGTCTCAATTTTAATTTGACAGTAGTTTGAATTGTTTGAAATTATTTTAAATGTCACCAACAGCCACAAAACCAAAACAAAATACAAAAAAACTTCTTAATCGATTATATTTTTAAATTAAAATATAAAATAAGGTAATTTTTAACTTTTTTGGACCAAAATAGAAAAAATAGTATAAAATACACGTTTCATAAGACATTTAAGCGCACTTGTCCATTAGAAAACTCGCCGCAAGCGGCTCGTTTTCTAACTTGGACGCGTGCTCTAAAATCATGTCTTATGAAACTTGCTTTTTAATATACTATTTTATTTATTACTAAATGAATTTGATCAATATAGTACTACTTTCGGAATGGTTGTACTGAAATTTTTAAATTTCTTCGTGTTTGTGAACAATACTGATTTAGTTTAGTATTTTACCTAATTTACGTTTAAATGTACCGGAGCTGAGGTATAATGGGTAATTAATATTTTTTTCTAAATATTTTACATCTTTAGAATTTTTAATTTTAAGGTTATTAAATATTATTCTCCATACAAAAGACACGAGCAGGTACTCTTGTTAAATGCTGCTAAATCTAACAGTTTTCGTGGTAATTAAATTTTTGTGAAAAATCAAGATGACATAAAGGTAACTGAAGGTGTTGTCTCAAGACGCCCAAATAATTTTTACAGGCTTTAGGGCTAAGTTCTGCACATCAAAACAATTAAACAATAAAAATGGGTGTGGAAATGTTTCGTTGCAGAGTTACAGCCTCCCCAAGTGGGACAAGTTTCAACAATTCAGACTGTTTGCTACTTCCCATCTTCAGGAAACTCGCAGACTTTCAAAGCAATTTAGTTTTTCACCAAAATTGAATTGTTTTGTAAACTGTGCGAACAAGAATACCTTTTCGTGTATTTTTGTAATTAATTACCTCTGTAGCATTTTTTCATCAAAAATTAGTAGTAATACTAAACTGAATGAGTAGCCTTTAGTTACATAAAATTTTAAAGTTTTAAGCAACTTAGCGATAATTATAGACAAAAAGGTATTCGAGTTATCACCCTGTATATATTAATTAAATGAACATCGCAAGTCGGTCTACGAATATGAAAAGAAGACCATCTGGTATAAAATAAAATTTTTGTGACGACATTTTTGTGTGATTTTTATGTCAGTAACAAAGAGAAACACAATGTAAAACAGAAAATGTGGAGGGGTGATCGTTTTATGAAAAAGATAAAAACAGAAAAAAGTATGATATATACGCAAGAAGAATAGAAGATAAAAGGAAAAAATTGTAGGGAATAAAAAAGGAAAAAGCAACAAAGAAACAAAATGGAAAAAGTGATGGTGAAAGAAGAAGAGAGGGAATAAAGCAAAGGACATGAGGAAGTAGCCAGAAAAGTGGTAGAAGATAAAAAAAATGAGTGGGGTAGAAAAAAGGAAAAGAAGGAGAAAAAAGTAAGTACACTCGCATCTGATTAAAGTTAGTTTAAAAATTGGAAACGGTGTGAAAGAAATGTATATACAGTGTGGCTAGGAAAACCCCGGCCACTTTTCTTGCGGCAGTCAAGAGATGGCGCTTTAATAAAGAAAAATTAAATTAAAATACTGGCAACAACGCAGACTCCAAGACGTTTTAGTTATTAAATACGCCCCATATCAAATCAAAAGAACTAAAACGTCTTGGATTCTGCGTAGTTGCCAGTATTTTAATTTAATTTTTCTTTACTAAAGCGCCATCTCTTGACCGCCGCAAGAAAAGTGGCCGGGGTTTTCCTAGCCACTCTGTATTTACAAAATGTTCGTTCATTTCTTTTGATTTTAATTTGGCACTGATCAAGTAAATGTTATTTAAATTTTTAAGATATTAACTAAATACCAACCTTCAATATGAGGTAGTCCAACCATGGTATCGACGACAAAACGATTCCTATTGCTAACGTGAATATTCCTAGGACTATTATTATTAGCCGTTCTGGAACAAAAAAGAACCAAAATTAATATTAATGAAAATTGCTCAAATATCATTTATTACACACACCATAAATTATTAAGTGCAACTAATACGACGATGTTGCAGAATACGAGAAATATCGACTCTGAAAGAGAAACTACAACGCGTTTTACAGCTATTAGGAAACAGTTATTGCGAAAAAGAAACTGTAATTTTGTATGTACACACGTCTGTAATTAAAAACGTATATAATAAGTGCAATAGTAATTTCTTACAAGACACAATATTTCGATACGCATCAACAATTTAAAAAAATGGTATTAATTGAGGTAAAAGTTGGTTTAATGTTTTTGGCCGATTTTGTTGTGAATAACACGAATGTTGGATGTAGGCTTTCCCCATTTCTTCCCATCAGTCAATGATTTTAGCTAGTTTTGGTTATCCAAATACCATGAATCTTTTGAAGTGGTTTCCGTATCGCATTTGGGGATACGATTGTTGTATGTTGGTGTTCTATCTGCCGTCGGCGTCTGTTTGCCTTGCATTGTACCCTGACCCATCTTCATTTAATAGTTGCTACATGGTGTACTACGTTCTTAACGCCTGTACTTTGTAGTGATGGGAATAATCGTATGATTTTCATAATCTAATGATTGCCATTCGAATAGTTTTAATACTCAAATGATTCATTTGGAAAAAACCTTTCGAACATACCTATGCGGTAGAAAGTAATAAAACCGTTCTCCGCTTGCTTTACGAATGCTTTCATTTATAATTGAATTCTCGCTCCCATCGTCCTTCTTCAAGCTGCTTGGCATAAACAGCGTAACCCCTTGGCTTCAAATAGTATTTTTAATTTCATTACATTTTATCGCTAATTTTGGCTTGCTTTTTGAGTAGTATTTGGATACATTTTTCTGTTTTATAAAACATTTATTTTTTTAAATAAAACCAGGAACAAAAGCAATTAAATCAAATCATTCTTATCTCGTTGTTTTTCGAGTTTGCATAAACCACTCTTGCTTCTCTGATGATTGAATTCTCCTTCTTATCGTCTTTATTTGCGTCGGCTTCATCGCTTATGTTTATGTGGCCTAGGCTGTAGCTTACTACCTTATCTTGTTTATTTACGTACGCAAGTTGAATTTCCTGTGTCTTCTTTAAGACAGCGTTAATTACCTCATCGCTAATTGCGGCCTGTTTTTCAAGTAATATTTCTATAAACCGCAAAAGTGGGTATATTGTTCTGTTTTATAAATAAATTATTTTTTTTAAATGTGACCAAAGACAAAAGCATTATCCGAACGTTCAAATCTCTTATCGCGTTGTTCACCGAGCTTGCGAGCGACGTGTATATGATTTTACGCATCATGATTTTACGACTCGTAAGTATACATCCCGGACGGCTCGTACTGTCATCGTATTCGCATTAAAAATTCGCATCTGGCTAATGCAATCGGTATCGCTTAAGCGCTCGCTTTCGAAATAGACAAAAACGAAAATTTAAAAATCTTAGAATCATTCGAATGATTTTCTATAGCCTCTCGAAACATTTCGAAATATTTTGATAATCGAATTGTGTGATTATTTTCATTCGAAATATGCCCTCACTAGTTCTGTGATAGACTCATTCGTTTGCCTTTCGATCTTTTAGGGTCATATTTAGCATACATATTGATTGAACATAGAACTTCTAAAGTATTGAATTACACAACTTATTACTAGGTAATGCTTCCAAAATTTTGATTTTTCACAGTAACTAATTTCATAAAACAGTTCTAATGGGTGCGCAAATAGTAGCGCACTGATTTGCTTTTGTTGTAACTTTTTTGTTTGTGGATTTTTTAGGTTCTATTTTGTTCGTATTTAAGAAATATCTTGAAATTTTATTAAAGACACATACAACTAGAGCCAGTACGCAGCTCTTAATGTAAAATTTTCCAGACCGCATTATCTCCATTTGGCAACGTGTGTTGGCCGCCGCGATCACCCGATTTGACGGCTCTTGTTTTATTCTCTGGGGCTACCCCAAAGAAAGTGTTTGTAAACAACCCACAGACACGGTCAAATTTGAAGAACGACATTCGCGCAGAAATAACAGTAATATCGCCCACTTATTCCTTTAGGGTTTTAATATACCGGGTGATTACCAAACCATGTATTACGGTATAATTTAATATTTATATTTTATGTACAACTTGGTATAAAAAAATGGGTAAGTTATCCATCTTTTCTTTGTTCGCCGAAGTAGCATAAATGGTTATTATACAGGGTGGATCATATTAACACCTTTACGGTCTGATGTATTTATTTTTCGATTTTTTTTACAGCAATATGTTTTAATAAAATCAAACTTGTAAAAACAAAATAAAAACTAAGAACAAAGACAGTTAATTAGTTTCACAAAACACAAAACACAGATTCTTGTACGGAATATTTATTGGTACAGTCCGTACTGGGGGGCAGCGGTTTTCTGAGTTGTCTGCGGTGTAAGCAGTAACTGCTACGAAATCGAGCAGCGATTGGGCAGGAATCGGAAAACTCCCGTTAGTTCTATCAGGTTGCTGAAGGGCTCTAGTAAGAATGGGGCGCTGCGGGCTTTAAAAAAGTATACATTACTTTCTGCCGCATGCCGACCAATCACGAAGAACGGGCATAATTTCCTACCTTTGCATTAGCAGACACGTGCATGACGTCATACAGTTTACTAGCTTGCTTACCGATTTTAAGGCTGCTTTAGCAACGAATCTCGGTAGTGTAGAGGCGTGAAACGCCGTCTAGCAAGGCAGGGAGTCTGCGTTCGATTCCGGGCACTGCCGTTGCTTTTTTTAATTTTTAGTAGTATATACTGCTTTTTTAAAACAATGTTTTTGGTCTTCACTGTCTACTCGAGGTTACGGATAAGAGCAGTTATATTTTTTAAGAAAAAATGCGAGAACAAAGTTGCATTCACTTACTGATAATGCGCGCAATGCTAAAGCAAACGTGAAAATGCTGGCTTGTTGCCACGCGTAAGTGCATCTTGGGTTGTCTAACCAGTAGGCGTATTTTTTTTAAATTTTAATTTGGCGCAATCTGCAAACTCCGCCCCTTCTTCGTGATTGGTCGGCATGAGGTATAAATTAATGTATCTTATCTAAAAGAGCAAGGTTGTAGGAAAGAATGGCTCTGGAAAAAAGAGGGTATAGGGCTCTAACAGTAGCAATCTTTTGCAGAGCTCTAGAAGGAGCTTGAGGTGTGGTTTGTGCTGCTGACCGTTAGCTGTTACTAGACGTAGAGGGAAATTTTCAAGTGTTGCTATTAAAACCTTAAGCTGACTTTTCATAATTGTATTTTAAAGAAAATCCTAGAGTTACAAACGCAAGTCCATGACTCCCCTCCCCGCCTGTCCCGGCGTAACATACGTCTCTGCTGCTTCTCGTTTATATAAATCCGGCTAGACCCGAACTCGGGTCGAGCGGATACGACTACGAGTTCCTAATTGGCAGACTTACTGCGACCGCCTACAGTTTATTGGTTCATATTATAATTGCTAATTTTTTAGTTCACTTCCATGTGAGAGAGTAAGACGGATTGCGGCTGCATGTGTAAAGAGAGAAAAAGTGAGCGGTATCCGGCATGTTTCCGAGTTTACGCAACAGAAGTTGTCGTTGCAATTTTTATTTTTTTTTGTTTAATGATCAGATGGCAAAGACGAATAATACTTATTATTTATCCAAACATAGTTCATAGAAAGATTTTTTTTGTGCAAAAAAAAGCATGCTTATCGCACCCTTTAAAAAATAAGGTCGTTCCGTTTACAAAACAGTGGAATTATGCGTAAAAAACAAGAAAATTGTATTCTACCACCATCCAAATAGTCGAAATGACCAATTCTATCTCATATTTCGGAATAATTTTTAAATTTTTTAAAAAGCTGTTTTTTTTTCTGGTAAAAATCATTGTGAGCTGGGAAGACAAAGAAAACCGATAAATCGGTAATTATCTTTACGAGCGTTAACCCTATTTTAGTTGTTAAGTTTTTATGATCTGCATCACGATCATCAGCGGCATTCTAAGATTTTGATCATTAATTACAGATGTCCATAGCATTTTTTGTCTAAAGAAACCACTTTTTTACGTTTGGGATAACCCCAGATATAGAAGCGCATTGCACCAATTGACGTCAATGGTAACCAGTTTAGAAACATTTTACGCATTTTTGAATTGAAGACCTCTGCCTGATGTGACCGGTTAAAAAAATTTCTGAATATTTATGCGCCTTAATCAGGCAATCAAGAGATTACGTGTATCCAGTTTTAAATAAATATGCCAGTTTTGCATGTTTTCCTTGCAGCTGCCCGTTACGTTTTCTTTATCAAATTTTGGCCTCTGGTGTGCTTGTATAAAAGTTTTCTCAATTTTTTGTGCTTTTATTTGTTTACTGCATGTTGTTATTATTATTATTATTATTAATAAACGCGTAGACAGTTTTAATACATTTCCATAATAATTTCTCTTGACGTTTGTTTTTTGACGTTTTTAATTAACTTATTGATTGAATTTATCAATAATAAACTTAATTTAAAATTACGCAAAACAATTTGGGTTTCCCGTAGACTGAAAAACAAATACCTACAGTTTAATTATTAATTATTTTTCAAATTCCAGATCAACATCAGCATAAAGCGGACTTCAGCTATACATCGACAAAACATGTAATAGTAAAAACTTCATCGCACAAGGTCTTGATATTATGAAAAATAAATTCACGGCATTATAACATTATACAGGGTGTATTTTTCAAGATGCACATAATCGCTCCAAATTTGGTTAAATAGAGAAAGTTGTGTCACTTTTTTATGCTAATTAAGATGACGTGTACAAATCAGAAAATAAACGTCGGCTTTTCGGATTATTGCTATTATTAATAGTTTTCTTTAAATAGAACACCCTGTATATTTTTTTAAATTTAATATTCTGAAAGAAAATTAAATTCTGAATATAAAAGTTTAAATGCACTAATAACCTAAAGTAGATAATAAAAAAGTTATTCGTGATTATTTATGTAGTTTAACAACAAATTATGTGTGTTGGTATCCTACAAAATACTCCCTTCGTATATGTGTTTCAAATAGTAACCAAAAAATTAAAGGATTTTATATTTCAAGAAAGCGATTGCGTTGTTGAGGAAACTGTATACCAAATCTCTGAATAAATACCGCAGTTCAGTGTTTGGCTTTGGGTGAATGACACTAGTTCGATTTTGGGGTCAGGTCTTTCTTAGGCTTATGTGCGGCTAAACGAAAGCGTTTAAGCTCTGGCTAAATTGTCAAGGTATACTTTTTGGTCTAAAAAATTACAGAAATAAAATGGCTACTAGCAACAGTACAGCTTCCGGTCGTTCTAAATCTATCTAGAGCTGTAGGTCCTCTCTATCTAGTGAGATACACTTTTAAAATTTTCTTAAAGCTGTAAGTCCCCTCTAACTAGAAAACGTTGTTGCGGAATCCACATGAAATTGTAAATCCCTTTTATCTAGCATACTAATTTTACGCACAAGCTAAGATAGATGGATGCTAGAAAAATCCTGAGCTGCATTCGGTGTAAAATCGATCTTACATTTAATAAATGTTCAAAAAAATAACAAGGACCAATAGTACATATTAAGAGAAGGAGAAAAATTAATTCGAAGAAGACGAAAAAAGAGATTATTGCTTTATGACCTGGTGGAAAAATGTTAAGAAAACTCACGAAGCATATACTGCAGTTATATCTATTAAATATTTACCAGAGCAGAAAAAAACCTATATTCCCAGATTACACAAAGACTGAGGCAGAAATGTGATGGGGGTTTTTAAGGTAAACTATTGGAAACAGTCTTTCCAAACACATTCTCAAGTTTAATGGTTACCTTAAATAACTAACTGCTAAAGCGTGTTTAGAAACTGCTTAAATTTAAGATTCAAAAAACAATATATTTTGTCACATTTTTACGGTCCCAACTTGACAAAGTACAAGTTGTCGTTTTGTCGGGCCTTTCTTACTGCTTGTTGAATACGCCATGTTCAAAACAGATAAAACCGATAAGAGTAGGAGTAGCAGTAATAGTCAGTAGGTTCTTAGTTGATTTTACGCGTTTAAATTAGCCACGTCGCCTTTTAAAATGATGTCGCCTGTGGCGTTATTTCTTGCGCGGTTTTGGTAAATTACAGACCCCTCCCTATTATAAAATTCTTAAGCCGCCATTAGTAAGTATCAGAAATACACAAGTCAAAAAAATAAGAATTAAGAATTTCTATATAAAATACTGGAGGTGAGTGCCCTATAACTAAAAATCCACACCCCTAGGTACGTCCTTTTCGAAACAACGCAACATTATGAAGAGATACTAACGAAATTCAATAAATAAACAAAATTTCCACCACAGATGAAACAGAACAGAAGACAATAAAGAATAATTGCAATCAATTTGCTTCATTAGTAATGCGTTTACGTTATTATTTATTCTTGTTTAAGGGAGAGCAGCGAGAACTCGTGACTCACACATGCGGTAACAGCAATCCTATAGATTCGAGTTATTTGCAATTCTCTTCATTTATATTATTTGTGTGATTACTCCGCTTTACAAAACTATGTAATTTACATCATTAAATCAGGACGAATCGAGCTACAATTTATCACCAATAATTTTTTTTAGCCGCTTACTTTAGCAGATATGACAGTGTAAATGGCAAAAAGCTTGAAAATAATTAGAATTTTATGTAGTTCCGAAGCAAGAAAATTGCATTTCAAAACTTTAACTCCGTAAGGGGCCGTGTATTTTCACAAATGTAATATTTTTTACCTCTCTGGAGAAGAAGCGCATGCACTTCCGGTGGTTCGGAGCCCACGTTAAACTGTAGGTATCCTATGTCTGTCTGTGCAAATTTATCTATCGCCGCGCACCAAACACAGACATAGGAGAGAGGTATGGCACTATAAGAAGAAGAATATTTTTTTAAATAGTAAAACCACAGCACACCTTTTGAAATGTTTGCCACAGGTTTTTGCAATATTAAAATTACTCGCTGTACCTCTAGCCCCAACATTTTGTCTAACGCACTTTTGCACAAGACAACATGTTTTAGATTTTAAATTCTTAGGGCATAAGGAACATGTTTTGAAAAATCGTAGCCTTTTACGTCTCATATCCCACGACAGTCAAGATAGAGTTCGCTTTGCACTCTACTATTTATTACAAGCGACATTCATTCTCCAAGAAGTTGCCTATATTTATGCTACAAAAAGTTACGCGATGAACATCACGTATGCTAATCAACAAGCGTCAAAATGTTCTTGTTTCAAGTGGAATGTTAGCCCGGGGCGCGGCAAGTGTACTAGCCTAAGGCAAATATACCGGATCAAGGCAAGGTTAACTTATTTATTTAATTAAAATTTTAGACCACGAAATAGTAATTTATTAGCCTTATGTCTAAACTTAAATACGGCGAAGGCTGCACATGCAAATATTTCCCAAAATTGCATTTGAAAATTTAAATGAATTCTGCTGTATTAAATCATGTCAGCATTACGTTTACATATTAACATTTTAAATTACTGCTACAACTTAATATGTGTTTTGGGATATCACATATTGTCTTCATCTACCTACGCATGCTTTTTATCTTCGTCCTAATACAAACGAACTCGAACATATTTCAGCAAGTTTTTTTCTATTATGTAACATAAATTATTATGCTATTTCCGCTGATTTGAACGTTCCGAACCCGGGTGCAGTTTCAAATAGTGCTGTCGAATCCGCTATAGTTTGAAATTCGGGTTTCCGATTTTAATTTTTTTCATCCGAAATATCCAGATTTTGGTGTTTGAAGTGTGTTATTTGATAAATCCATTATTCACAATTTAAATTATTGTATATGGCATTCATGGCCCTGGGTAGTACCTCGGCAGTCGGGGTACTAACCGCTGAAAGTGTGCATTTTGCTGCGCCTACGACGCGTCACCGCTATTATCGTAGAAATATCTCAATGGGCTTTGCTTAGGTAGGAGCACTACACTATGTATACATAATAGAAATGATAACTAATTAATATTAAAAACAAATTAAAAAGTTTAAGATTTTTGGCTTTAACCATATTACGATAGCCGGCTTAAATATTCAAGATAACCAAAAATTAGTCTATTTTCCAACCGTAGTTCTAAACCAACGCCGGGTCTCTAGCACGGGCCCGGTTTCAAACCAACAGCCGATATCGAGTCTGGAGGCGGTCTTAAACCTGGGTCTATAAATCTGGATTTGGTGACAAACTCGCACTAAAACAATAGTTGCTGATTTCGCTTTATCTTGAGTTTGTTGTTGTACTTAAAGGGTCTTGTTTTGTAGACTCTACCCGCACCAGACTCGAACCCGGCCGGGATATTCGGTCAAACCCATACCCAATTGACATCTCTACGCAAACGAGTCTTGTTTGTGGAACCGACATGAACCCAACCCAACTCCGCTCAGATAACCGATCAAACCAGTACCCGATTGACATCTCTACGTAATCAGGTTTAGTTTATGCACCCATACCCAAACTCAGCCCCGTTATACGGTCAAACCCGTACCGGATCGAAATCTTTACGCAACCAGGTTTTGTTTATGAACCCGATCTTAACCAGCCTGGTTCACCGGGCAAACCGGTATCCGACTGACATCTCTATGCAATTGAGTTTTGATTATGAACCCGGGCAAAACCTGGCCGCATTATTCCGTCGAACCCATATCCGATTGACATTTCTACGCAACCGGGTTTTGTTTATATACCCGACTCAAAGTGGCCGGATTATCGGGAGAAACTCGTACCCGGTCAACAAAACTACGCATTTGGGATTAACCGCATTCTCTACGTAATAGGGTTTTGCTTATGCACCCTTACCCAAACTCCTTAACCGGTAGGGTTAACCGGTCAAACCCGTATCCGAGTGACATCTCTATGCAACCGAGTTTTGATTATGAACCCGGGCATTTTTACGCAACCGGGGTTTGTTTATAGACCCGACTCAAACTAGCCGGGTTAGCGGGAAAAACTTGTACCCGGTCAACAACTCTACGCAATCGGGTTTTGTTTATGGACCCGACCCAAAACGGCCGGGTTATCCGGTCATACTTGTACCCGATATTGACATATCTACGCAATCGGGTTTTGTTTATGGACCCGGCCAAGTTATCTGGTCAAATCTGTCACCAATTTGACATCTCTACGCAACCGAGTTTTGTCTATGAACCCGAATCAAGCCAGCCGGCTTTTCCGTTCAAACCCGTACCCGATTGACATTTCTACGCAATCGAGTTTCGTTTATGGACCCGTCCCAAACCGGCCGGGTTATCCGTTCAAACCCGTACACAATTGACATCTTTACGCAATCGGGTTTTGTTTATGAACCCAACTCAAATCCAGCTGAGTTATCCGGTTAAACCTGTACCCGATATTCACATATCTACGCAATCGGGTTTTGTTTATGTACCCGGCCGTGTTATCCGATCAAATCCGTATCAGATTGACATCTCTACGCAACCGAGTTTTGTCGATGGACCCATTCCGGGTTACCCAGTCAAACCCATACCCGATTGACTTCTCTACGCAACCGGGTTTTGTTTATGGCCCCGATCCAAACCAGGTCAAGTTATACGATCAAACCCGTACCTGTTTGACATCTCTACGCTACTGTCACGGATCCGACCCGAACGCGAGCTTGTTAGCAGTTCAAACCCGTACCCGATTGATATTCCTACGGAATCGGGTTTTGTTTATGGACCGGTACAGACCGGTCGGGTTATAATCTAAAACCCGTACTTGATTAACCGCTTTACATAACGGGGTTTTGTTTATGGACCCGATACAAACCTGGCAGTGTTATCCGGTCAAACTTGTACCCGATATTTACATATCTACGCAATCGGTTTTGTTTATGTACCCGCCCCAAACCCGGTCAAATTGATATCTCTACGCAACCGAATTTTGTCGATGGACCCGAATCAAACCGGCCTGCTTTTCTGGTCAAACCCGTACACGATTGACATCTCTACGCAACCGGGTTTTGCTTATGACACCGACCCTAATCCGGCCGGGTTATACGATCAAAACCATATCCGTTTGACATCTCTACGCTACCGGGTTTTGTTTGTGTGTCCAACATTGATCTGACCCAAACGCGACCGGGTTAGCCGGTCAAACCCGTACCCGATTGACATCTGCACGCAATCGGGTCTTGCTTGTGATCCCAACCTGAACCCGTCTGGATTACCCGGTCTAATCCATACCCGATGGACCCCTCTAACACCCTGCCTGGTAATTACCTGAACGCGTTTGGTAGACCAGAACCACAACCAGAGGCCTCAGCCGCTGCTCTACCGCCCGCACACATTTGAAATTTAAATTTGTCTAAAAATATTAGAAATTAAACGTGCCAAAATGTGGCAATTGAAAGCTTGGGAAAATATTACTGGGGAACGTACTGAAAGTAATACACATACTGCGTTTAGCAGAACATCCATAAACCTGTAATTAACAAATTACATCACACACTTAAACGGAATTACAAGAACACTTTCTACAACTTACATGCTTAGCCACTTGTTATATATTCCTAATTAGCAATGTGTCTCAAAAAGCGTATTGCTTTCGCACTCGTGTGACGACCAACTATATACGTTTACGGCACCGTCACATTATATCTAACTCAAAAAAATATATATGAGTTGTAAGATTTATGGCGGTACCTTACTGCTAAATAGGAACAACAAATAGACATTAAAATAAATTATTGTACTGGAAAAATCATAAGTTGAAATGAAAGGAAGTAAAAGTAATGAGAAGTTGTTACAGTTGCTAAATGACCTGAACTATATAAATAATATAAAATTTTCTGTTAACAACATTTTGTTTTAATTTTAATACACGATAATTTAACACGTTTTTTTAAACGACTGTAAAAATTGTGGTAGGTCAAACAGAGGCAATAACTTTTTTTATTACTCTTAGTAACAACTTGCAGAACAGGCTAGGAATATAATCAGTTAATTAAAAGACATTTTAGCTTAATTACCACGATCAGGTTTTGTTTTATTATTTTTGCTTTTTGCCATTCTTTTAGTATAAATATTGTAAATTTGACGGAAATGCTTATTTCAGACCTCCAAAAATATCTATATTTCGCTTTATCACGCGCGCGCTTGCGTATGTATCCATGACTGTCTGAAGGTGGGGTTTTAAACTTATTTTTTAGATGTAAACACGCAATAATATTTTTCACACATTAAGAAACCCCATGATCTTCCCCCACCTCATTTTCCCCGAATTCGATTCTACAAGAATCTACCGCCCTCCTTTTCCAAATCCTAAAGGATTTTGGGCGCCGTCCAAAATTAAGAAATTTGGTTAGTTGCAAGCTACGTTTTTATGAAAATTATGAATGACCACAAGGAAGTGAAAAATTTTGAAATTAAAAAAAAAATTTGCTCGAAAATTGGCAATAAGATTGTTTGATTTTTCCCCTCAAACACAATTTTTTGATTACATATTTTCTCTTTTGCTTGTGGTTTTATAACCACAAAAAAGTTTTAGCGCACAACCAGTTTATTTTACATCTCTCTCTGAAGTTCGGAAAAACCATTCCGTAGACCGAAGCATAAAGTCTGACGGTGCATGCCTTTCTTGAGTTATAACCAGAAATAGAATGAAAATTAGAGATTAGATTGGTTAAAGAATTTTTTTCTCCCCCCCCCCTCCTTCACACATTTGCGTTTATGTTTAGCGATAAAAAAGGGTTTATATCTTTACACAAGAAAATCGTGTTAAACGCGAAAAACTGCTTCATATAAACCAAGGTACAAATTTCACAAGCCACAACTTTGCTTTAAAAAGTTTACTATAGTTTTTGTTTTGCTAATTTATCGCATTTATTTATTTAAATTTTTGTAAAAGTTTAATAAGCTTTTTATGTTATCTAATTTTCGTACATGATTATTAAGTTCTTGGAACTAAATATTCATATGTTTTGTAAATAGGTACGTTTTAGATACATATAATATCATCAAATGACGCAAGTTAGAAAACAAAAAACAATAACAACCATTTAACTGAAAACGATTATAGGTTTTTATTCAAATTAATATCCTGGTTCAGGTAGAAAAACATACGGCATTCTTTTCAAAACGTTGGTGACGTAAAAATATGATGTTCCTATAGCTACGGAAAGAACTAGTTAAAAAAGTTATGGTGCTACTCCAGAAACTTGTAAATTACGTAAATGCTGGCTGACATTGAATGGTAGATCAGATGATATTCAACAACTTTTATTAGGGAAATAAATTAGTTTGACAAACCGATTATAAAATAATAGGGCGATGCCAATTAGATGAATCACTATGTATAGTTCATAGTGTACTGATGGGCATAATCAAATGATTGTTGTTTGAAAACATTTAATAATTAAATGAATCATTTGGAAAAATTATTCGAATGTTTTTCAACGATAAAAAGCAGTGAAAACACCTCAGACGCTCCTATAACGGAATTCTCGTTCTCATCGTCTTTTCTCGGGCCGTTCGCCTTTGAATCGTATTTTTATTAATTTCATCGCTAATTGCGGATCGTTTTGTGAGTAATATTTCTATAATCCGTGAAAGTGGATACGTTTTTCTGTTTTTTAAATTAATCATTTTTTTAAAATGAAACTAGAGATTAAAACAATATCCTATTATTAACTACTAGTGTTACCCCAGCACACAATGCACTGCAGACAGCGTTGACAGAACCGGCGAAATGTCAAGTCACGTGATGCATTAGTTCAAATAATGACACACGACGTTATTGTAGATGGCGCCCCAAGTGACGCGCGTCTAGCCGACCTTCATATATATTATAAATTAAAATAATTATTCTTAAAAAATCGACGTAGAATAAAAATATAAAAATGTTTCATGTTCCATCTGTGGTTAGAGACCTTTCATTTAAAAAAAATGGTCCAAATTGGTGAAGCGGTAGCCGCTGGAGGAAGGGGAGAAAAAAACCCTTTGTGCTTTTATATATGTATGGATAACAGTCAATTTTTCCTTGTAAAGTGTGCTACTTGTTTATATATACGGTAATACAGTATTATTCTAAATAATATAAATTTCTTTATATTTTCGTATTTTTGATTATTTACACTTTTTAGAGCTATATTAAAGTTTTGAAATACGAACCTGCGTTAAATGACTACGAGACACAATACAGTGCGGTGGAAACGGTTTTGATTACATTTCTTTATAAATAGTAATGTTGAAGACAAAACGCTCTTGTCTCGTTGTGCGCGGCGAAAGTCGTCTTCGTGCAATTGCATTCTAGAAATTCTGTCTCCATTTGTGTATTCGCATCATAATACCACGACTGGTGGTAATCATCGTGTCATATATCTGCATTGGGCATTTGCAGTTTCTTACTGTAGGAGGGTACTGCTTCAGCGCCCGCTTCCGAAATGGACAAACCCAAAATATATAAAGTAGTAAAATCATTCGAATGATTTTCTGTAACCTCTCGAGATATCTCGAGATAGTTAGATAATCGAATGGATTAAATTCGAAATATCATATTACTAGTCTATAGGAACAGTCTAAACGTACAGTATGGGGCGACAAGGAAGGGATAAGCAAGTATTAAATGCGAAAAAGAAAGAAGGTAACGGGGTGCTGAGGTTTTACCTGTCAAAAAATACATTTGTTTCCTGGAAGGTATTGTATGTTACATTTAAAAGTGATTTTGAAAATTAAATTAAAAAATAGTCATGAACATGTGAATCTCCACTTGGCACGCCCGTTCCTGTCTTCCATATCGTGTTCCGTAGTTGCCAATTTCCAGTAAAATAGTGAAAATCGGTATGAAAATATTTGTTAAAAACATAAAAAAATCTTTGAAAAATGTAAAACAAATTAGACAATATATTAATAACTAAAAATAATTAAATATGGTACAAAACGTGCAGGAAACCTCGAAAGAATTGGATTAGATGAGAGAAAGGTGCTATTAATCACATCGAATTAACTTAAGTCAATAGGTCAAGTTCACTCGCGCATGGCTGGTTTAATTCTGCTTGATGTTTCTATTCATCAACTTATACAGTTCATCCTACTCGAAACGCGATTTATAATTAAAAACGTTCTCAAAAATTAAAGATAATTAAACCCAAATCTAACTTTTAGCCTTTATATCAGAAGGTCTCTCAACTCAATGGCAAAAATTGAAAGTTTTGCAAATGTAACCTCCAATCATATACAAAACTAAAGGAAATATTCACATGATAATGTTTGATGTTGTTATTACTGAGTTGTGAATGTATTTTAGATCCCAACTCCACACTAATTGCTTTTTGATGATTCTCTTTTACTAACCTTTAATATAAGTTGTAATTAACGCTAAAAAAGTTCGTAATTTTGAACATTATGCACCTCTAAACGTGTGAAAGGCAAAAACTAATTGAAGATAATTATTATGAGAACGATCAAAGTCGTTCAGACAAACAAGTCAAAAAAGCAAATGTGAAAGCCTGTAACCTAGTAGGTATATTCCTTTGGTTATAGTCAAATTGCACCCTTGAGCTTATAAAAAAACTAAGTATTCAAGATTAGAAATTAACTGCAATTAGAAAGCATTTTTCGTTTAAGAACAATTTTAAACGGAACAAACTTCTATGTACTCGTAAAACAATTTTATGTTTAAACATGATTGCCTAAGCATATACACTGTGTCCATAAAGTAACACCCCCCCCCCCCAACTAACTTTTGAACGACTTAATATTTTTCTACAAAATTTGGTGTGCTGTAATGGACAATTAAATACTATTTTTCAGACCATATTAAAATTTTCTATCATCCAAAATGGCGACTGGGCGCCATTTTAAATTTTCTTTTAAATAGAAGGGGGGTCGAGTGACACCTCATTTGAAAGGTATTTTAATTCTGCGTCTGATCCGAGAGTTTCAAAGAAAAATATTTAGCCATAACAAAATGGCGGATTTTAAACAAATGGACTCACTCAATTCAAAATTGTTTTGATTTTCTTGTTCAGTAAGTAGTCCACTTTTTCATTTGAAGGACAAAATTTTCCCAGAAATATTGCAGGTGGCAGTCGCCATTTTAGATGATACAAAATTTTAATATAGTCTGCAAAATAGTATTTAATTTTCCATTACAGCACACCAAATTTTGTAGAAAAATATGAAGTCGTTCAAAAGTTACTTGGAGGGAGGGGGTTACTTTATGGACACAGTGTATACTTTTTTGCATAGAACAACATAAAATTGTACTAAAACTATTTCAAAACACTCTAACAAAGAAATAGTAAAGAGCTTATAATATGAAAAACCTTTAACAAGAAACAGAGCTCTAGTTATACATTATGTTGTGCCCTTTGTTTTTATGTTTACGACAGTAGGTACTAGGCTAGCAGTTACTGCCGTTGATATCTTGTCAATGGCCGCCATCAGCTGACCTGCTGGACCCATCAAGGTCATCTGACACCCTGGTGATTTTTGGGGAATTTTCTAAAATCTGGTAACGTTTGTGCCTTTCTGGTGACTTAGCAGGGACGGAAGAATGGTTGAATTTCAGATTCAGTTAATCTGTTTCGGGAGTTGAAAGGAAGGGGACTCTATCTACTGCCAGTCACCAGAAATGTTACTAGATTCTAGGGGAATTCTCTAGTCAGCAGGGTGGCGCATGACCTTAAGCTCTGTCACTGATAAATATACTTTGGCACTAAGACTGGAATCGGATTTTTGGATATCCGGCTTTTTTGTAAGCAATTTTCGATTAGTTGATCGACTGTGACTTAGACCTTATTTAAATCCATATTTTGGATGTGACATTTCGATCTTGAAACTTGGAGTCGGTTCAGCAAAACAGCGTAAACCTTCAGCTTTGAACAGTACTTCCATTAATTTCATCACATTACATCGGTCTGTTTTTTGAGTAATATTTCTATAAACCGCGAAAGTGGATAAGTTTATCTGTTTTATAAAATAAATTATTTTTTAACATGGGTCCATAACAAAAACAATATCGTAAAGTTTAAAATATCAGATCATTCTTATCTCGTCGTCTTCCGTGCTCATACACCGTCCACTATTTTGGAATTCAAGATCGAATAGTTCATGTACTGATGCACAATTAATCGTTTGGTGTGTAGTGGCTACGCGTTATGTGACCTCGGGCTTGCTGCTTAGCTGGGCATTTGCAGTAGGCTATTGTACGGGGCATCATCGCTTCTACACCGGCTTCAGAAATGGACAAAACAGAAATTATAAAATAAAACAGAAATCTTTAAAATCGTAAAATCATTCGAGAAGTTTTCTGTAGTCGCTCGAGATATCTCAAGATATTTCGATAATCGAATGGTTCGATATTTTCATTCAAAATATTTCATCACTCATGGTAACCTTTAATTAAAATTTGTATTTTGTTAGATTTTCGTCTAAGTTTTCAGCTGAATAAACACTATAATATGACCAAAAAACGACAAAAACCACGAGTGAATTGAACAATAACCGACCAAAAAATTACGAAAGCTTGTTACGTAGCAGCGAATGTTGATGATGATTAGCAAAAGGTCGGAGGACAAGCGTCCCTTCGCACTTAGGCTACTGATGGTCATTGTGCCGCTTAAATGATCTAGGTTTCGTTGAACAGGATGTCGCTTCAGCAAAGGACCAGACCTGTTGCTGCACGCCTTTCTGATCGTGTAGGCGGACCTTATGAAAAACATGGGGACTAAGGCCTGGAGTCGTACACTGGTTCTACACGGCCCTACTACGCACCCTGGTCACAGCACTGACTCGGTTGCAGAAGATTGCCTGTCTCTGTATAACGGGAGCATTGTGCACAACCCTGACAGCGACCATGGAGGTGCTGCTTGGACTCGTGCCTTTTCACCTTTTGGTGGATGCCGAGATCAGAGCGACGGCTTACGGGCTAAGTTATACGAGGCAATGAAAACCTATACAGGAGAATGTAGGACATAGCAGAGTTGCCTCACGATTGAGGTCGACCAATTCTATTTTTCGGATGGAAAGTGAATGTATGGTTTCCTACTTCTCCTTTGGAAAATCATACGATACCCTCACCCCAAGCCGGAATGAAGGGTTATCGTGAGACCGATCTTTCCTTTGGCTCTATGGTTTTGTATGGTTTACTGATGGGTCAAGAACTAGGAAAGAATCAGGGGCAGGTGTCTATAGAAAAACACACAGAGTCAAACCGTCTTCCAGGTTGAGATCTTTGCTATATTGGCTTGTGCAAACGAAACCCTCACAAGAGGGTATGCAAGTAGATATACCTACACCTGCACCGATACTCAAGCGGCCATCAAAACCTTGATCTTCCCTAAAATTGGGTCACGACTGGTTTAAAAATGTCGGCAAATCCTCACAAAGCTCTCTGTTAAGAACTATTTGAAAATTATATAGGTTCCTGGCCATAGTGAAATTGGAAGAAATAAAGAGGCTGATGCCCTGGCTGTTGCTGGGTCTAAAGAATTTCTAATGGGTCTAGAACCGGCCTTCGGAATTTCTTCCAAATGCGCAAAGCAAGAAATATGTAGCTGGACGTTGTCACAGCTCCAATCATCTTGGACCTCTCGTCAAACACCAAGACAGACCAGACTCTTTATTAAGGGTCCTCACCTAGAATGACAAAACATCTTCTGGTCCTAAACAGAAGACACATCAGAATTGTGACAGGCCTACTGACAGGCCACGGTCACCTGCAGAAACATCTCCACACTATCGGGGTTGTCTATAGCCCGCAGTGCAGAAGATGCCAAGCCCGAGAGGAAACCTCCGAACACATACTCAGTGAGTGCGCCGCTTTTGCGGCCCTCAGGTACAAAAACCTTGGCTTTTCCTCTTTAGAGCCAAATGAAATACAGGATATAGCAACGAATGTTAGTTTGGCTTGAAAATTTTATTAACCAAACAAACACGATTTTGGACGCAGAAAGTTTTAGTAACTTACCCCTATTGCTTTTTCAGATTCATGAGTGGTATGTGAATGATTCGTTATTTCTTGTACAAACATGCGGGTTTAAATTTTCTATTGACTGCTGAAACTTTAAAGGGGACGAAGTGATCGGTGGATATATTGTAAGTAGAATAATCACCAACAAATTGATTTCGTTGGTTGTCGACACGGAAACCGAGCACTGATTGGCTAAATATAATGTTTGTAAAGTAGTCAGGAAAGAGTCATCTTTATTATACATACAAAAAGTGAATAACTCACAAACATTAATAATGCAACATAATAATTGCAGGCGGCCGTGGGCTAGCGGCTAGAGTGTTGGACTGCTATGCTTGGGGTCTGGGTTTCAAATCCCAGTACCGGAACATTGGATTTTTAACGGCCGTTCTCCCTCGCAAGAAAACTTTCTTTGGAGAAGAAGTGCTTGCACTTCCTGCGGTTCGGAGCCCGCGTTAAGCAGTAGGTCCCCTATGTCTGTGTGATTCATTAAGCACGCTCATCACATGCATAGGAGAGAAAGTCACCACGCTCTTTCGAGAGCAAAGAGACTCTAAAGAAGAAGAAGAATACTTGCAGACGTGTTCCAAAAGTAAGAGTTATTCAAAGCCGCGTTTCGAAAAATAATAAACTAAAAATACAGTTTTATTAATTTGACGTTAGAAGCTATTTCTATCAAATTTTCACAGCACGTAGAAGTACTGTTTCAGATAACAAATTTTTAAAATTTTAACTGGAAAGTAACATCCCATCTTATACAGGATGATTCGAAAACGGTTAATTTAAATCCTGATTTTAAACTATAACGAATTTGACACCACTATTTAATACCACACCTTAAACTGATTTATACAAATTTGGACCTTTTTTCCAAAACATATTTAAACAAACAATTCTACATTACCAACAAATTACCACGTATATTGCGCAAACTTATATATAATATACACAGGTTTGTTCAATTAGTTAGCTCAAAGTAAAAGTATTGCAAATATCTAGCTGCCGACGATCAACAAATTAACGTTAAACCAAACACTACAATATACTACTCAAGGTCATTTTCATTCATGACAAGGTGAAGTGTTGTTATGGTGATAGCTTGCCCTAGTGCCCAAAGCTATAATTTTGAAATCAGTCTTTACCGCAGTAAGACTATTAAAGATGAAATTGACCGCATTGATATGTTATTATTGTTTATTAATGCTTACGTTCACAATTTACGGTAAAACTGTAATTATGAAATAATTAGAAACGGCTTGAACGTTTAATGTAGGCAATTGAAATCCTAAATTGTTACATACCGTCTGAATTTCTAAAATTAAATTTTATAAATGAGACGTCATTCCCAAGATAAGATTATTAAGAAATTACTATATAAAAAGAAAGGTCATGTCAAATTAATAGTTCATCATACCGGCTACCACCAAATAATATTACGTGTGTGAACATTCATAAGAGCAGAACTGTAAGCAAATGTATACGGAGGGAGGGGGGAAAAGTTAAATATTACAATTTTATTGTCTTGAAAATAACTACTGGTTCTAAATCAATTATTTAACATTATTTTCCTACAAAAAAAATACCTTCAATTTAATACTGCTTTTATTTTAATATCTAACTATAACCAAATAATTTATAAGTTTCAATAACAGACAATTTTGTGATTATATAAAAATCTATAATAATAGATGGAGAGCTTGTTTAGTTGTCCAAATAAAGATGAAATACCAGTTAAGTTTAAAATTACACTATTTTTCTATTCAATAGACACTGCAGCAACGAATAACCTTGAAATAAAACTTTCAAGGTCGCTTAAGTTGAGTTTCTATAAAATGCAATTTACTAACTCTCTAATGTATGAATAGAAATTTTGCGTATAGGGCCGGCGGGTGGTCTAGTGGTTAAAGTCCCAGGCTTTGAAACTAGACTCCCAATGGCAGTTGGTTCGAGTCCACTGCCTGTCGGTATTTTCTGAATAAGTTAAATCCGACGGGTCCATGGATGGTGTATGTAGGTGTGTATGTTGGGTTGCATGTCTTCAGGGGTGAGGCATGTTAGACCGGTGAAGAGCACTTAGTGTGCTGAGCCCGGGAATGATAGGGTCGTGCTCACGCACCGCTTCATGATTCTTAAAAAAAATATGAACCGTAACCAAGTAGGCTGTGATACAAGGATTTCCAGGGGCGGGCAGAACTGAGCAAAGTCCCAACGGGATCCCAATGTAAGTATGTTTGTGGTGCATCGTAACTCCCGAACGGATGGTCCGATTTCGATGATCTTTGGAATGTAGAGGTATAGCAAAAATTTACCGAAAAAGTAAGCTTTTATAATTAAAATCCGTAACCAGACACGGAAGTTTGATATATTTTTTTGGTAGCGTTTTTTCCTAAATCAAATTTTATAAATTTGAAACCGGAATCTGATATAAGACTTAAGGGCAAATCCAACGTATTTCCTCCGAACTTTCTAGCTTTAAAATGGTGGCCGCTACAATTACAAAAAATTTAACTACAAAGTGAAAAAAATTTTAAAATTTTTTTTGAAATTTGGAAACTATTAATTAATTTTGCTCAAAACTAGGGACGCAATTTTTTTGAATTTTTGTAACTTTATAAAGCCAAGGATGGGCTTCAATTTACAAGTGCTAAAATTTTTGTCTGGCGTCTTCTATAAATCTTTGAAAATTTTAGATTTAAAGCCTATTTACTCAAAAACGTGTTATCAGATCTGGATGCCAAATTTGATATTGACAATTTTGCAAGCTACTCGAAGTTTTAAAACTACTAAAAGTGTAAAGTGAAAAAAATATCAAAATTTTGACTTTTTCTATGAATTTTTGAAAATGGAAAATTCCTTCTTCCTTATTTAATAAACGGGGGCCGATACAAAAATTTCTGTTTAAATTAATGAACTCATGAGTAATAGTAGAAGAAGATTCTCCTCTTAACATTTACATGCAGCAATATTTATGGGGGTTAATTTTTCCCCTCCCACCCTAATTTTTTAAACGTGTTTGCCCTCCCGTTTTTGGTTTTTAAAACCTAGAGTAATGTTTTTCAAAAAAATCAAAAATACAGTAAATACAATATACTGTCTATGTAAATAATATTTTTATAGTATTTCAATAAAATAAATTATTAAAAATGTTATCAAATTTGTTAAATAAAATTTTGACATATTTAAGGTATTTGCTGCACATTTATTTCCCACAATTTAATTATTTTTTTTGTGCCTATTTAGCTGCCTATTTAGGACTCTGTTAGTGCATAGAAATCCGGGCAGTAATAACATAAGTAACAATATCAAAAGTATAGGAAAGTCCAGGCGAAGTGCTTTACTATTTTTTACCTTTATTTGTGTTTTTATAACAGTTTTGCAAATACGAAGCAATCGAAGTATTTTTAAAAATTATTTTGATATGTTCGTAAAGAGTTCCTTCCTAGTTATAACGTATTGTAGATAACATCAGCAATGCACAATAAAGATATTAAATACTTTATGAAGTTGCAAAAAAAACTTGCCGCGACGATCCATATTTTTTCGAACTGAACCAGCCTCTTGGGTTTTATTGTATCACAACAGTATCGAAAACGCTAATAATTATTTCATAAAATTTAAGGGGTTGAGCTCTGGCGAACAAGCTGGCCATAATTTGGATATTTATTGTTTAAGTATTTTTAATTCAAAATGAGCTTTGCATTAACCTAGAAGGTCTACACATTAATAAATGTTACATTTTCTAGAAAATTGTATTTAAGTGGGTAGTTCACATAACTTAACATAACCCACAAAGTAAGTGATTTTATAAATTAATATTGAACAACTAAATGGCCTCAAGAAACCAGAAAAATTTAAGATGTGGCGAGTGAGGTGGCTATGTAAGAAACTCTCCACGTTTGATCTGATAATTGGCATATTGATTGTTAAAGTACTACATTAAATTTAATGCAAAATTCTCCGGTGCTCCGTCTTGCATGAATCAAAATCCTTATAAATTAGCAACTAATACACCTCCAGAAAATTGTATTTAAGTGTCTACCAAGTTAACTTAAGCATGGAAGTAGTTGTCTGACAAAAATCTCAGTCGTTAAAACCTAGATAACAATGTGGTTATGCAACAGCCTTAAATTTAGATATTACTTGCTTAAAGTATTCTTTTGCTTTTTACGCTAACTGATCGGTGCTTCGTTTTGCACGAATAAAAGTTGTAGTAAATTGGCAAGTACCTATTAAACAAGATTGCGTAATTGCGTTTGGCAGGCCCTGGCATGGAATAAAAAGAGCTAAAGGTTAAGATCTGGTGAATAATGTGGCCATCTAATAAAATCACCATGTTTGATGCAGTAATTAGGATATTGACTGTATGTAAGTACTACCTTATGTTTCATGTACAATGTGCATGAAGAACAATTATTATGCAAATTTTACAGTTGAAAGAAATAAAAAATTGGGTTTGAATATAGTACAAAAGGTCGTTGCTATTAAGTCTTCCTAGTACTTATTTCGTCAAGATAATTAGATATTTCTTAACAGCTCATCGGCATTTTTAAGTAAGAATTAATGTAGTTGGTCGGAAGTATACATTTATTATGTCTGTCATCCAATCTTAATCAGGTCACGGTTAAAACCATCACAGTTATGAAATTTAATTTTTCTACGTATTTAAGTATAATTCTTCAAAGATTTACTCTATTGTTTATTTTTGTAGTAATTTTCTAAAATATGTATTTTACATTTATCATCGTTTTAATAGTGATGTAATGAAGACAAGTGTTTGCACTCTATTCAATTGTTTTCATCTCCAAACTTTGACAATCTTGGGGCTCCTTGTAAATTTTATCAACAGATGGCGCAACTGTAAATGTCAATGTTATTTTAATATTTCATTAATAAAAGTAAAAATGAAAGTAACTTATTAAACTAACTATACAGGATATGTGTCAAAAATGGTCAAGTAGTAAATAATTATCAAACCGCGCCAAATTTGAAATATACCTCCAATTTGAAGTTTTAAGAGCGCCATCTATGCGCAAATCTTATAAAGAGTCCCGAGATTGTCAAACTTTTAGGATGAATTTTTTATATAGACAAATGGTAGGAGTTGCAACACCATACTCTTCCTTACATCACTGTTTTATTATTTTTAAATTTAGCTATTAACGAGCATCTTGCCGAAAAAATAACAGGAAGTCTGTTATTATTACTTCCGCTTACACCAGACGAAGATGACACTTCAATAGTTATTATTATAAAATGATTCTGTAGTAAACCCCCTAGACTTCGACCTGCTAATTATTTATTGATGTTGAAAGCTTCAAAGAAAAGGTTTTTATGAAATTGTATATAATTAATAAGTGACACAGGAAATTGCGTCAATCAAAAATACACGTGTCGTGAAAAAAAACCTAGCGTCGCAGTACAATCAACTGTTGTAATTACAGTACAACATTCGATTAGGGTTTATTAAAGGATTTTAGGTTTTTGAACTAAGTGTAACCTTGAATGTTTATTGCAAAGGAACTGCGTTTCAAAAACAACATTTTGTCTGGACTTCCCCTTACGTCAAAGCTTTTTATTTTTAAGGTAAAAAAATCATTTTATCATCTATATCTAGAAAGTATTTAATATGCACAGATTTTTTCTGTAGGTACGCATACAGTAAATTAAAGTACCAAACTTTTACCGTTTTTTTACCTTTATTTTGAACTTTGACACACTAAAATAGTTACATTTGTTTGCTTTGTATAAGCTAAATTATTTCTAAACAAAATCTAATTTTAGGTTTTACTTCACTTTTTATAGTTATTCATTCGTTAGTACCTTTTTATGGCTTAAACATTAAATATAGGAATTATCACAGTAAAACTCCATGATTTTTTACAGTTTACGAGGAGAGCGAAATTGAAGAGGAAGGGAAGATAAAGCGGGCAAGACAACGAAGAAAAAGAGAGGGACAAAGAAAGTCGGGGGGCGGAATCAAAGACACAGACAAAACAAAAGTCGCAGTAATTTTTGAGTACCTAAAACGTGTATCTCCGTCAAAATTTCGATATCAATTTTAAAATCTACTTTTCTATACTTTCAGTGTAGGGAGGTATTGGTTTCATAAAAATTCGCGAATTTAGGTTTATGACGGAGATGTTTTGAACTTCCTGGGGCTGGGTGTGTATGTAAGTGAGTGCGCCTTATAACACCCGAACGGATGAGTAAACTTCAAAGCGTTTTTGAATGAAAGAGTTTGTCAAAAATTCATCGACAAAATCAGAACACATTTTTGGCAAGCATCTTGTGGCGAAAGTCGAATTTTTCAAACATAAAAAGAATTTTTTCAGAATTTCCGAACTTCAAAATAGTGACCGTTTAGATCTGTTCAAAAATTTTTACTTCAACGCCGTTTTGGTCAGAAACGAGTTGCCAGATCGGCATAAACTTTCGATGTTGTAAAATTTTAAGAAAACACATGATTACAATGCAACAAATTGTTTTTACGAATGAAAAATAGTTTTTAATTTAAAAAATCAAAAAAAAATGGAAAACTGCCCATACGATTTTCTTTAATTCAAAAAAGCTTACAGAGGTGGGAAAAAGCTACAGGTTTTTGTTCGTGTCTCACTTTGCTGTTTTCTGTGACGCCTTCTATGAATTTTTGAAAAGTTAAAACTTATACCCATTTGTTTAAAAAATAAAAGTTCTCATTAAACTAAATTGCTCATAAAGTCGAATAAGATTCACAACTTAATTGTTAGGAGCAGCAGTATTTAGGTGGTTTAATATCCCCCCTCCGGCCCAATTTTTGCAATGAATTTACTATATCGTCTCTGTTTTTTTAATCCTAAGGAATCTCTTAATAAAAGTCAAAATATCGTTTTTTTCTTTTCATGTAGGTGCCCTTCGCTTGGAGTTTTGTCCTACATGTAAGTGGGCTCTGCTTTCCGGTTCGGGCGAGAAACGTATTATTATAGTCACTGCTGGCGCATACAAGTTTGACAGAAAAATATATTTGAAAATATGACAAATAACAATTTCTAAAGTATAAAAAGACTGCAAGACCTACTTTGCTCTTTTTTTAATTTTAAATACAAAAGAAAATTGTGCCTACTTTTTACTTTCCTATACTTTCAGTATAGGGAAGCATTGATTTCAAGCAAATTTTCGAAATTGAGATTTTGACGGAAATACATGTTTTGGACCCCAAAATGTCTGTCTGTGGGTGAATGGGTTGGTGGGTATGTGCGCCCTTAGCTCCCAAACGCATGGTCAGATTTTGATGAGCTTTGAAATGTGGAGGTATATCAAACATTCATAAAGGAAATCAGCTTTAAAAAAAATCTGAAACCGGAAGCGGAAATTGGAGTGTTTTTTGATAACACTGTTTCCCAAACCAAATTTTTATAAATTCAAAATCGGACTGCAATAAAAGGCTTTAGGGCACCTAACGTTTTTTTTTCCAAACTTTTTAGCTTCGAAATAGCGGCCGTTATGGTTTTTTGAATATTTTGAATTTAGCGCGTTGTTACTCAAAAACAGGTTGACAGATCGGGTTTAAATATTTTACCGTAATATTTCTTAAGAAACCCAATGTTACTGTGCACAAACATTTTCGAAAAATTGAAAGGTATGAAGTGAAAAAAATACCAAATTTCAAAAATTTTCAAAAAAATATCGATCAAAAACTAGGCAAAAGGTTTTTTTTTAAATTTGTCAACTCCTAGAGCTAACCATACGCTCAAAAATTTCTTTCTGGCGCCATCTATGAATTTTTGAAGCTGTGAGCTCTAACGCCTATTTACTCAAAAGCTAGTTATTAGATCAGAATGAAATTTAATATTGGAAATGCCCTATTAATACAATTTTACAAGCTACTAGAAGAGTTTGAAGTACTAAAACTTTGAAGTGAAAAAAATTTCATTGTTTTGACTGCTTCAAAAACACACTGGTCAAAAACTGGTTACACGATTTTTTTTTAAATTTTTAAGACTTTCAGAGCTATGGATCAGCAACCTTTTGGTTTATGTCCTAGTCCGTTAACTTCTTTGTGACACCTTCTACGAATTTTTGAAAATCGTAAATTCCTACCCCCTTATTTAATAAACGGGAACCGATAAACATTTCTGTTTAGACTAAATTGCTCATAAGTGATAGTAGAATAAAGTTCTCAAAATTATTTTTACATACGACAATATTTGGGGAAGAGGGTTAAAATTCCCCTTTTTATCCCATTTTTATGGATGAAATTGTTTTACCGTGTTTGGGTTTCTTTAATCCCAAGCAATCTTTCTTCAAAAAATTCAAAAAGTCTGTTTTTCTTACTTAAAAAAAATATGGAAAAATTCAGCGTACTATTAGTTTACTTTATTTCATACTGTCCAGCGTACACTACTTTACGTCATTAATTTGAGTCCGCGAAATGACACATTACAGTACTAGGCCGGGAAGTGTCGCCTCGCAACATTTCATAGGATTTCATACAGTTTCGAAAACAAGAAAAATTTACAAACATTTGGTTGCTATCGTTACTCTAAATAAGGCAACCAGATTATTCTTAATAATTTGCTTGATTAAAATATTATCCTTTATTTAAAAATTTTAAAAAGCGATACAGTATGAAATAAAATGTTGTACGTCACACGGCCGTGAGATGATCTTACAATACTCGTCTCGAAATTTCAGATTCGGCTCCTTCGTCGCCTCATCCGGAAACATCTCGACTCGTTACTGTAATAAGTAATCTCCCGGCCTTATAACGTAAATGACTATTACAGTATCACTCGCTCTCTCTTTCTTTCTAATTTCTATGCGTTGGGCGAATTCTTTCGGCGCGTGACCGAAGTACACACACACAGCTACCTGTCAATCTTTCACTATTCCTTGTTCTTACTCAGTATATTGAATAAAGTTTATAGTATTATCTTTATATGAAAGCTTTGGTATCATGCAGTATGTTTTTATGTTATTACTATTACGCAGCTATACTCTCGTTACAGTAATAAAAGTAGATAAATATTATTATAGTCACTGTTGGCACGTAATACATTAATAATAAGATATTTTTAAATATACGATAAGTAACAATACCTATTTAAAATTATTATCATATGTTAGGTACTTTGCGGTATACTCGATAAAATTATAATTATAAATATGTTATTATCATTGTAAATAAATTAGTGGGTCAAGGACGCACGTGTATTTTTTCTATTCACTTTAATTAATAAAACGTAATAGGAAAAAAAGACTTACGCAATTTCGTAATTTACTATGGTTCTTAGAAATATAGTAGTAATAACAGTGTAAAGAATTCCGATCGCAAATACTTGAAAATCTGGAATTTAATTGATTAAGGAACTAATGAACATACTGTCAGTGGGTAATTCATAATGACTACATCACAATGCTGCTAATTTCTCTGATCTTTAAGTGTAATAAAGTATAATGCAAAATAAAACTTTGGAACAAATTGAAATTGTTTAATTATTAAAACTAACTAATGTGAACACGGAGTGGCGGTAGCTCAGAGGTTGGGCACTCAGCCTCTAACGCTAAAGGTCTAGGGTTCGATTCCCCGCCGAAGCCATGCAGCAATAAAATTCTATGCCGCACCCCGCCACTTACATTCCCCTATCCGGTGTAGGCAGCCGTGGGGTCTTAATGCCTGAAACCTTCTCTGGATTTTAGTCGTTCGAATTCGACGTTAAACTGTAGGTCTCTCGTACTTCACCTTAGCGCTAAAGAAAGTACGTGGCAGAGAAGAGTGCCGGTGCCCTGCAGTTGGACGTAAAAGCTGATTACGAATGTGAACACAAACAGTAATTATGTATAGGGTGTCCTACAAACCTATACTATCGTTCATAAAAAAAGATTGACTTTTAAAATTATATTGGGCACCAAAATGGCCAGTACATAACCCATACAAGTCACTTACATAGTACAGGATAATTCAAGTTTTTCCTCAAAAAGCAGAAAAAATTTGAACAAAGCCGATTTTATAGTATCATTTTTCTCCAACTTTTCTAATGCTGAGAATTTTAAATCCCCCCCCCTCGTGATTGACCAGTCAGAAACAATTTTGTAATACATTTTGCTTTCTACAACTTGGTTGAGAAGTATTTTTTATTTATGTGCTACCGTTCGCTAGTTATTCGCCAAAAACAAATTTTGTCGCCAGTTTTACAAAATAGCGGCCGAAGCTCTTTTAGTGTGATAGATACCTACACAAGAAGCCTTTTTTGGTTCCCCCTCCCCCTGTTTTTTCTTATACAGGTTTGGGCACACGTACTAATACTAATAGTACTAATACAGCAACCGCGATTTTGTCAAACGTTTCTACATGAACGAACGTATTGGCGGTTTAAAAGAACTTCCGGTTTAGCCGGAAATGATACCAACTTTTTTATTTTAAATGGAACACCCTGTATATTTTTTGATATATCGATAGAACTGTTTTTTGCGAGTTCAGTGATATAAGGTTTCATGCCTTTATTTTTAATAATTTTAGAGATATTGAGCAATAATGTTTCGTAATTGTTATCTAGCAGCTCATGAAAACAAAAGAATGTGAGAAGCTTAAACAGTTATATAATGTTGTTAAATATGCTTGGTTCGCGTTGTGTTTGTTTTGATGTTCGATAGATTGAGCAGTGTCGTTGCAGTTATCAATTAATTAACCAAAATTAATTAAAACTGCTGAATTTAACATCAGAAATGGTTTAATTAACAGAAAGAGAACGCATTCAAATTTTAATTATGGTTGGTTTTGGTGAGCGTCGTAGAACTCAGCAAGAAGTTTGTACTTTATTTAACAATCTGCAATCTTTCTGGTAATTGAACCATTTCCGATGTTAAATTCAGCAGTTTTAATTCATTTTGGTTAATTAATTGATAACTGCAACGACACTGCTCAATCTATCGAACATCAAAACAACACAACACGAACCAAGCATATTTGACAACATTACAAAACTGTTTAGGCTTCTCACATTCTTTTGTTTTCATGAGCTACTAGATAACAACTACGAAACATTATTGTTCAATATCTCTAGAATTATTGAAATAAAAACATAAAACCGTATATTACTGAACTCGAAAAAAAGAGTTCTATCGATATATCAAAAAATATACAGGGTGTTCTATTTAAAATAAAAAAAAGTTGATATCATTTCCGGCTAAACCGAAAGTCTTTTTACACCGCCGATACTTTCATTGTATCCGCCGTATACCGGAACCTTCAGGTAGAAAATTTTGTCAAAACCGCGGTTGCTGTAATAAAGATATTTGCATTGTTCCGTACTTTTGCCCAACCCTGTATAAAATATTTCCTGCATAACCGAATTGTTGGTAAAGCGAGTATCGTCATACAAACTTACATAAAAAAACATGCTTTTATTGCGTGGCATATTATTCTATTTTAAATATTTTCAATTAATTAAATTTCATTATCATACAGTAGAAACAGTTATCCTAATTTGTTTATTACCTAAACTTATGAATTAACCAAAATTATAAAAAGCATTATCAACTTATACCTGCAACTTATAATAAACTAGTTGCACATCATTAACATGGCAGTAAAACTTCTGCTAAAAATAGAAGGAATTGCATATAATTTATTTGCTGTAAATTCATGCAGCAATAATTATAGATATTATTAAGCTAGTAATTATAGAAGAAGGTGATGCTTTTAACTAAAGATCATTGTGAATAGAAAACATGCTAATGACGACATTTAAGTTCTTGAAATAAGCATCAAGACTTTTATTTATAAGCCAAATTAACTTTGTATAATAATTGATTATTTAATTTTCATTTTCATTGCCTTCATTTACATATTGGTCATTAAAAAATTTGGAAACACCTCTATGTCTCTGTTATTATTAGCTTTAAGTTAAGTATTTCATTCTAAATGTTTTACAAAATGAAATACATTTCATGAAGATTCAAACAGTATTAATAAAACAACGTGATTTTGTTAAATTACACCCTGTATATTTGAATCATGTTTCTGACAGACCCTTTTCTTCTGTATCTGTATGCGTATAAACATTGCATAACAAACTCAGTTGAAATATATGGGTATACATAACATAATACACACATTTAGGTGGTCGTTGTAGCTCTGTCAGTTCAGAGCTCGCAGTTCTGTTCGACCGACCCGAGTTCGGACCTGGCTGTATCTATTTGAACCTTTCTAACTTTACGAAATATAGCTATAGAAGAAGGTCTTGTGGTCGTCATGTTTGATTTGAAGCAAAAGTGATCATTCGGCAAAGTTTTATTCGTTTTTGGCTTACTGGCCGATATACGAGTTATGCCTAAAGGATATACACTGTGTCCCCCCCCCCCTCAACTAACTTTTAAACGACTTGATATTTTTCTACAAAACTTGGTGTGCTGTAATGGGAAATTAAATACTATTTTTCAGACCATATTAACATTTTGTATCATCCAAAATGGCGACTGAGCGCCAATTTGAATTTCTTTTTTAAATGGAAAGGGAGGTCGAGTGACACCTCGTTGGAAAGGCCTTTTAGTTCTGCGTCTGATCCTAAAGTTTCAAAGAAAAATATTCAGCCATAACAAAATGACAATGTTTGAAGATAAAGAAGTCTATTTAAAAAAACTAAGAATTAAAGCTTAAATTAATTAAATTAAGTATTCGAAATGTTTACCATTCACTTCTTGGCACATAAAAAGTCGGTTATGAAATTCCTGCCTTACATTTTCATAAGTTTCTAGAGTGATATTTCAGCAAACTTCTGTAATGCGTTGCTCCAGTTCTTCAATTGTTTCTGGACGGGTTCTGTACACTTTCGATTTCAGATATTCCCATAGAAAAAAATCTAAGAAAGTTAAATCTGGGGAGTGAGCCGGCTATTCTACAGTCCTCCGCCTACCAATCCATCTTCCAAGAAAATGTGCGTTGAGTAAGTCAGAAACAGGCCTACAATAATGAGGCGGCGCATCGTCTTGTTAAATCATAACGTTTTCAATATTATTTCAAGCCACCTGAGATATTTCTGGGAAAATTTAGTCCTGCAAATGAAAAAGTGGACTACTGGACAATTTTGAGCTGAGTGAGTCAATTGGTTTACAATCCGCCATTTTGTTATGGCTCAATATGTTTCTTTGAAATTCTAGGATCAAACGCAGAACTAAAAGACCTTTCAAATGAGGTGTCACTCGACCATGGATAAAAAAATCAAAACAATTTTGAATTGAGTGAGTCCATTTGTTTAAAATCAGCCATTTTGTTATGGCTAAATCTTTTTCTTTAAAACTCTAGGATCAGACGCAGAACTAAAAGACCTTTCCAATGAGGTGTCACACGACCCTCTTTTCATTTAAAAAAAAATTCAAAATGGCGCCCAGTCGCCATTTTGGATGATAAAAAATTTTAATATAGTCTGAAAAATAGTATTTAATTTCCTATTACATCACACCAAATTTTGTAAAAAAATATTAAGTTGTTCAAAAGTTAGTTGGGGTGGGGTGATTACTTTATGAACACAGTGTATAAATATTTCTAACCTAAACATTGGGAATTCTACTGGGATAAAACTGCAAAAAAATGGAGGTTAGTTCGCCCAAAAAAAAAGAGAGGGAGAAGAAGGGTGCTTTATTTCAAAACAGATGCGCTCGAAAAAGAACCTTAGATTCGTATTCTCCGCATGTCGAATAGCCGATCTGTGTAAACGCGGCTTTCCCTTCAATCCCCACCAACGATTTTGGTTTTATCCAAACTTTACGATATTCAAAATTTTCAAACATTTTAAAAATTTAAAAAATAGTTTAAACACTTTAAAACTTTAATTTAAAAATTTTCTTTTCTAAATACCGATAATTATACAAATATTTAATGAAGATTTAAAATTGTCATAAAATTTTTTACAATTTTCAAATTTCCAAAAATCTTTATTAAATTTTTTAAATTTTCTGATAGCAATTTTTTTAATTGTTAACTTTTTCAAGTTAAAAACCCTTGAAAATTTTCAAAGTAAGAATTTTCCAAAAATTTATAAAAAATTTTGTTAAACATATATGTTACATATTTCGAGGACTTTGGGAGTTTTCTATATTTCCATAAAAGAATCAAAGTTACGAAATATTTAAAAACAATTCAAAAATTACAAGAGATGCGAGAAAGGTCTCGTTGCGGTTACCCGACAGCTTTTTTTGGTCGTGTGCAAAGTATTTATGGTATTTTTGACTAATCTGTGTTGATAGTGTCGTGCGTAAATACATCACCTAACCAAATAACAGCTATGGGTAGTGGTCCATAGTATAGTAACGGCGGTTTTACCTACGCAGCAAAATAGTTTGTGTCGTTTTTATTAACTTTTTCTTCCTCCTGGCAGATAAATTGTTAATGACGTAAATTAAACCTTCTTAATCATTTTCGACGATGGTCTAAGAGGGGTACAAAAGGATTACATTTCCAACGGAAAGCTGAGTTCGTATTCAGGATTGACCCTAACTTCCAAATATGGTTCAAAAATAAAACTCCTACAGTTATCTGCTGCTGGATCGCTCAAACTATTCTACACAGACCCACTTGTTGTGCATAGAGCTCCTTCTAGAGCTTAACGTAAAAAACCTCGGTATTTCTTTGAATTCCGCAGCATCCCCAGCTCTTACCAGAGCACAGCATCCCCAAATAGAAGCCGGAATACCTACCCATTCTTCTCCCCGACGGCCTTTAGAGTTACGGCCTAGAAAGCCGCTACGTAGTGTACGTGCATTGATCCCTTAGAGGACGTGTGTTTCGTTTGTGTGAATTAACAAATTACCTTATGATTTATTAACTGTACTTCTTATACCCACGGCCAGGCCGAACGGCGCGGGACTCTCGTACGAGCCACATTGTTTACCGAAAATTCTTAAGCAATTCCTGTTGGATTCTGTACGTAATGAATTGAAAGACTTCCTAGGTACAACATATCCTAAGAAGTCAAAATAAATAAGTGGAGAGCCGACTTACCATTTACCAGAACCAACTCATTTGGGCTAAGATCGCATATCACTATAAAGTCTAAATGAGCTGATTCTATGCTAAGGTGGTTCTTTGCTGACTTATTTTGACCTTACATGACATCTTATGCTAGTCAGTCTCTCAATCCATGCGTACAGAACCCAACAGGAATGGCTTGAAAATTTGCAGCAAAAAATTATACAATAGTGTAACAGCATAGCACACAAACAGCTTAAAAATATTAGACAGGTATTTCAGAAAAATGTTTTTAACTACCAGCAATTTTAAATAATGAAGATAACTGGCCCAAGAGACCTGCGGTTCTCGGCTTGGCTGCGGGAAAGGCCGTAGTGGTGGCAGTAGTATACCCTGTGTACGCTAAGGCCATTACCATGCGTCCCCACGGATAAGCTGCATACTTCGGGCACTGATCTACACAATCAGTTGAGATTCAGGTAGTCTCGTTTCAATCAGGGTTCGCAACCTGAAGTCGTATTGGTAGCTTGCTCTTGATTTGTCTTGAGTAAGTGCACTGATTGAACTTATTCCAATCTTTTTAGCAGTTGGTAAACCGTTGTGGATTAAAGCAAAAGGTAGGTGCCGCCATTTTAACTACAAATGGGGCGCCCATCGTGCTTGTTATAAAGTCTGCTCCCTTTCCTTGACAATGGTTAACATGGTTTTGCAATAATTTTATTTATTTCGCGTTTTAGTTTCATTGTCAGGTTTAGTTTAAATAATTTTCAATAAATAACAATAAACCTGCCTCAATTTTTACTAAACACTCAAAATCCAAACAATATTTACGTGTCTTAAACAGAACAAAGAGAGCTTTTGAAATGAGGTGTCACTCTAACCCATGCCCATCAAAAATTTTGTGTTAATAAGCGTCGCGACGATATCAATTTTGTTGTTTGGTCAAGAAATAGTAGTTTTGTGTAGTATAAGTGTGTATTATTGTTTATCTGTATATAAAATACTTAATTACTTTAACAATATTTATTTATTTTAACCTAATACGTATTTCGGCAAGTTTGCATGTCATTGTCAAAGGTTATATGAAAAAGTAAACAGTTAGTGTTGTTATAGCAATAGAACTTGATGAGTTGATCTCGGTAATTGTCTGCAGATGGCTTCATTTATTATTCCAAAATGTCCAATAGAGGAGAATTTAAGAGATTAATTTGCTCATTCATAAACGGTACAGTTTTTAAATGTTTGTGAATTTCAAAAGCTTCTAGTATATCTAATTTACGTTTATCATCACAAAAGTGTAAACATTTTATGGTGTTATTAGATGTCATTGAATGATTTTGTTCTAGTAAGTGTTTAGCGTAGTTGGATTTATGTGGGTGTTTGTATTTGTAACAACGTACGTGTTCTTTATACCTAATATCAAAATTTCTAATTGTCTGGCCTATATAAACCGAATTACAAGGTGAACAGTTTAATTTGTAAACGCCTGATTTTAGCAAATCGTCTGTTTTTGATTTTGCATTAAACAAAGTGTTTAAGATGTTTCTAGTTGTTTTAAGACTTACTATATATTTATTTGTTTGGTTTGATTTGTTATGATGACTTTATGTGTTTTAATGTAACTATTTGACTACACCTGTTGGTTTATCGTCAATAAATAGTACTACTACTACTACTACTACTATTTCATTGTATTGGATGAAGTTGGCGTATTCGGACAATTTTTTTTTGAATGGCTAATTTATAATCGTTTTCTTTAATTATTGCATCACCAACTATATTATAACTATGACTATATGCAATTTGTTTGATAATTAAAATTTCTCTATTATAATTAATTTCATCTAAAGGGACCGTCAAAGCTGTATGTATCAGGGACCTGTATGCTGCTAATTTATGTGTTTTATGATGACAAGAATCGTGTGGTATTGTAATGTCTGTTTGTGTAGGTTTTCTATAAACTGAGCACTCAAATTTATTAGTTGAATTAATTTTATGTTTAAATCTAAAAAGTTAATGCACTTACGTTGTTCAGTTTCTAGTGTAAATTTTATGTTTGGATGCAAGCTGTTAATAAAAATTAAAAATTCATTAATTAAATCAAATGAACTATTAAAACATGCTAAAATGTCATCAACATAACGAAACCAAAATATAACTTTCTCAGATTGAGTTGATTCAAATATTTGATATTCTAGATTTTTCATTAAATAAATTAGCTAAAAGAGGTGAAATTGGACTTCCCATGGTTAAACCATCTTTTTGGAAATAAATTTTTTTATTAACAGTAAAATAATTTTGATTAATGCAAAGTTCAAATAATTGAATCAACTCAGTCCGTTTTATTAATTCAATACTAGGTGAAAATAAATAAATATTGTTAAAGTAATTAAGTATTTTATATACAGATTATCATTAAATATGGACTTTAACGCTGTAAAGCTAGATTTTTTTTTATATTATAAATAAAGTCTATTATGGTATCTCTTCAAATAGAAAGTTAATAGAACGGAACGAAGGGTTGTTTTATAAATAAATTTTGTTTAAAATTTTTCCATTGACATCATCACTACCACATTAAGGCAATTACACTATGACATGCGGTAATAATGTAAAATAATCTACTTATAATTATTTATTGCTACATATAATTTCATAGTTGTACTTACAAACGATTTTCTCTTGTAATTTCTCTGTTTCGTATTAACACATTTTTTTACACACTTCTCGATAGTAGCAATAAAGGGAATTTTAGAAAATTATTACCAAAGAGAATATCATTTTAAAAATTCCAATGCAACGCCGCTATTTGAAAGCTGATTAATATTAAACGAAAGTTCATCTGAGCGTTAAAAGCGAGACCTCCTTTATGATTTTATTGTATAATAACGTTCACTAGGTTAGTAATGTGTTGCAACAACAAGCAGGTTTGAAATTATTTGTTTAAGAACATCTAAAACTATGAAAAAAACTGGCTGCACTTATGCAAAGTTTCCAATTACTCTAAACCTTGACATTCATCTAAAAACACCGTCAGAAGCATTCGAAATTTACTGTGCTAAATTAGGATCAAAATGTAAGTTGTGATCTGCAGCAACGCAAACAAGCCAATTAAAATTTTTACAATTTTAGGTGGCCAAAAAACATTTTGAGACACTTGGAAAAATAAAATGTGTGATAATAGGTTTGTAGCTCAAGCTAAAATTTGCTTGACCGTGACCAAGTAACATTTTAATTAACTCGTAGTTCAATTTACCAACAAAGCGTTGATTAAATACACACCAGAATTAATTGTGATAAAAATATTAATTATTAACTTGCAACACTCAAGAGAAAATCTGCAGTTAAAATAATAGCAATTAAGTGCGTAAACGTGTGTTAGTTTCGGAGTTGGTATTAATTTGAGAAATTTATGGTAAATTGGAAATACTTCAGTTAGCTGCTTATTAGTTGTTTCATTTTCATTATCATGTGTCGATAATGCTTAATAAATCATGTTAACCTACCACAATAGCAATTAACCTTCCTCATTGAGACATAACATATGTTGTTGTATCTTACATAGAGTTCATGGTCAAGACGCAACTAATTAGTTGTAAAAGAATATATTTATTGCAATCATAAAAGTTTATGACAGAAAGCTCATAATAGCTTTTATTAACTTTAAACTGTAAACACTCTTCTAAAAAAACTGTGGAGATTGGTTTCCAACTGAAATTAAAAAAAGTCCTGTTTCACCCGCGACTGATGGTCAGTCCTAATCCTTAGCAGAGCCGCCAGGATAGCCTTCCTTACGACGCGACGCGACGTACCATCGGTATGTGTGGAAACTATTATCGTTATAACCAATTTCACATGTATTCTGACGGTCTCTTTCCGTTTTATTCACGGTGCTCCATGAGCGAAAATCCATTTCAGATTATTTGAAAGAAAGAGACAAAAATAGGGACCTGAATACGAAGAAATGGCTACCATAGACATTGAAATTATTCATAAATTCTGCCCTGGGCCATCTTTAACTCACATTCTCTCATGTCCAACTAAAAATTATCTGCAACAAAAGTGACAGCAAACATGCAGGCCCGTCTGCTTTGCACGTCACTAAGCAACAGGCAAGTTCCGTTTCATGCTATAATCTGCAAATGTTTGTTTATTTTACTACGCAACGACGTTCAATGTTTGTTTCTTTTGCTGTGCGACGACGGTCCAAAAGCGCTGCGTTTTGGATGGAGTCAGCTCGTTTTCAGGATCAAGACAGAGCTAACCTCCAAATACGGCCTAAAAACAAAAACTATTAATAACATCTGCTGCTAGATTGAGAGCAAGTTAATGGTTCTCCTTGGTTTTGAGGATCGGAAACGGTCCAAAAACTAAACCTATTAACCATAACAAAGAAGCTCCTGACCCTCAGGACTAACCATCAGAAACGGTCATCGATCACATGTAAAACGGGCTTAAGGACGAATTAAGAAACGCGGTGTAAACCCTCTTCAAACAAGTGTACAAATAGGTTTTATAGGGGAGGGGAATAAATTTATAATATGTGCTCTATTAAGTGTTGTAATTTTATGGAACAACCGCTGTATATATCTAAAAATGTGTTAACAGTTTAAATGGCCGAGCACAAAACTGTTACGGTTCATTGGGAAAAGCGAGACACGTCCGTTCAAAAGAAATAGTTGGGAGTAGTAAGAAATTAAAAGCCAAAGATAGTGGTTGCAATATAGCATTTTAGTAACAAAGTAAAGTTAGTAGCTAAATAACAATGTTGTGTTTGTAGCGTTCAATTATGTGACGGTACTTGTGTATACTGTATTCTTGGAATCTAACTAATACGGTGGGACTAGGAGATTCCTTGGCCTGGTTAAGGAAAAGAGTATCAACCTGTGACTCCGCAACGTATATCATGGAGTAGGACGGGATGCCCATTTCCCGTAAAGACATGTGGCTCATCTTAGGGCTCGCAGCCTGATGTTAAGACTGGTAGCTTGTTCTCGTTAAACCGTTGGTAACTTCAGTAGGCGCGCTGATTGAGCGTAACTCAATTCGGCCTGAAAGGGGACGTGGCGGATAAGGTTCACGCTAGGTGCCGCCACGTTAAATTAAACGGGTAGGCCATAATAACCGCCTCACGTTGAATCCGGTGTTACTAGTCTGGCAATTAGTTGTTCGGGTTCGAACTCTTTGTCCCCCGTGATCCACCTTAGCATTAGAGGAGAGTACGTGGTAAAAAAGGGTATATTAATTTGTTTTGTTTCAGACTCCTTTCCAATATATCAGTTTTCCACAAATGTTAACATGTGACGACGGAGCCCAGTAAAGAGGCGTAAAGGTTGGTTACAACTGGTTTCTAAACCTAACCCAAGACTTACTTATCCAATCTGGTCTGATCTAAACTAATGTATATTAAATCCCTAACTGTCTCACCATAACACGACAACGGACTGTTACATTTCGTTACAGCGCATTTATTATTTTGAAATGTTTATGTAAAAGTCACGTAGGGCGGCGCGGCACGCGCTAACGAGTCTTACATCTCAATGTTACCAAAACAGCGCGAGACGGAGGGCACGTGTTTATCCGTTGCAACTGTTTTTTTGCCAAAATATTAGTGGAAGTTGTTTAATTAACTTAATTTAACATAAAACCTGCCATAAATAAACAAACCTCACTGTTAGAAGTTTACAAGAACAAAATTTTTAAAAATTAATTCCGTATCAATATTAGCATTGAATAAAAAATACTTTCTAACGCTTCTAACACTTGCATGTTAATATTTTCTCAATAAATGGCACTTGCAAAATAAACTTGTTAATCAGTGGATTCTTAATATTAAACAAACTATATAAAACGGCTTGATATTAACGAAAAGTGAGAGCGTCTTATGCAAAAGCCATAATTCACTCAATTCTTATATTTTTGCTTTAATTAAACAACCTGTTGCCAATATTGTAATTAAAAATGCAAACTGTTGATCAATTCTTTAAAAAGGCGCTATATTTACGTTTAACCTTTGGAAAAGCACAAATGTAGTGCCAGTCTATGAATGTGTTCTCAATAAAATATAAATTGAGACAACACAAAATGTAAAAAGAGAAATTTGATTTTTTCAATAGATCTCTGACAACATCACAATCATGTTGTAACAACAAGAATAAATAATTCCAATTATTCTCGCCCCGTACGTGTAATAGAACATTATTGCCGGTTTTACGCTATCCATATGGCGCTTATGTAAAATGCATTACACGTAACAAAGAATTTAGTATTTCAGAAATTAAGGATAAAATTTAACAGAAACTTTTACGCAATAACCCAATAAGCTTAGGCTCAAGTGAAAGGCATTTATTTATTGTTGTTTTTTGTTACTATTATATAAAGATTTACATATTTCTAATTGCTAATTAAAACCACAAATCACATTGAAGCTCTATTTTTGGTTTTTTCCATTACAGCTGCTTAAGATTGTCATCAATGTCATATTTAAGGTTGACATGATTCACCTATTTTATGCTTCATACCAGCCTTGGTCACATTCTACGATGACAAAAAAATTATTTAATTTAAACTACTTCGCCGTTTTCGTTGAAAAAAACAATTTAAAAAAAATATCGAACGCAATTTCAGAATTTCCCTCTCCCCACTTATTCCAGTCACGGGTCTCACAGACCCACACCTAAAAACCCTACTTAGTTTTCGCTGCTCAAAATTTATAAGAATCCGGCTACAGCCAGGTACAAACTCGGGTCGGCCAAATAGGCCGCAAGCTCGCTGACCCTCGCAGAATAAAAAATTATGCATTTTTAAGTTGCAGGCTTCCACTGCCATTGTTAACGACTTCTAGGCTTCCGTGTTGGAGCCGCGTCATCGGTGAATAAACTGCCAACGTTTCGTCGTTGGTTGCACGGAACATTTTCAGAGCTGTGATCGCTATGGGATCTGCAACACAACTATTTTCGTCCAGATCCCAAAGTGACCACTGATTCACTGAAAGCTGAAAGCCTAGATGCCAATTAAGTGCGTTTTGTTTGTATTATACGTTGCTATACAACTGCGACTGTTGTTTCGTAAATATTCAATTCTAAAAATGTATGTTTGTATTGTGCAGGCATGACTAAGCAAAGACGACTTGAAAAAAGTAAATGAGCAGCATATTTTAATGTCAGTTACGTCAGTTAGCTTACTGGATTGAACCGAGCATAACTTAACGGTCAAAACACCAACGCTTAAAAGTTTGTTTTACAATTGTGCATTAGCTTCCGGTTCAAAGCAAACCAACCTATTAGGCTCCTTCTTTACCCTGTTTTTGATCAACCGCAAGCTAGCGATCACAAGAAAACCAACTCATCAGACTACTACTAGAGCCCGGCTTCTGGATCACGCGCCTTCTTCAAATTCGACGCCAACCACCCCGTACAGCAACATTACTTTGCAGTATTGCAGCACGCAGGCTCCTTCTAAATTTAATAAAAGCACGCGTTATTTTTTTTATTCCGACGGAGAGAAAAAAAGACCTGCAAGCCTGCCCGATAAGCTGCTGCCTCCCAGCGCGTAGCAAAACACGGTGTGTTTTGTTTTGTGTAAATTAATTAACTGTATTTGTTACTTATACACTGATCTTGTATACACCGATTGTTTAATAACGTTGTTGATGTTATATTATAACATAATTTTATTGTTTTAAATAACTACTTCCAAGCTACAATTAGTTTTACGTGAAAACCGCAAAGGTTTCCGATGTACCAACCTAACGTCTCTAAAACTCCAATGTGGCAGTACTGATAAATATTTTATATCAAGCGATAAATCCCACAGAAAATGTTGTCGGGGTCGTTTTGGCTATTTAGACCACAGTCACTAAGTCAACTTGAAATGACCTTGAAATAAAATATCTTAGAAATTATGAAAATTGTTTGCTTGTTTGGGATCTTGAAAGAGATGTTATGTTAAACCTTCTATATATTAAAAGTCAATCTCGGCTGCCTGCGTGCGCGGCTTCCTTGATTAATGCCCTTCTACCTACGCTCAGTTTTGCCGCCGCTGTCGGGAGATGCAGAACGGCGCCCCAGCGCCGTAAAATGGGACGTAATTCGCCACCGTGTTCGGCACACCGGGTTCAGCCAGTATGTGTTATTGGGACAATGGACTGGACGTCTTAAAATGATCTTCAAAATAGTATTTTCAATGTCTTTTAAATGTAGGTAGGAAACAGTAAACAATACGTATTACATGTGCTCTTTTTGCAGCTAACTGAGTAGATTTTTTCTGACATTGATTTGTGAGTTTAAGACAAAGACGACCTACAACTTTACCAAAATTCCGATTCACCGGAAGGCCTGGTGTTACCAGTAAAGCGTCTGCGTTTCGAGAAATCACGGTTGCAAAGTACACATTCCAAATTTGGATCTATACGCACATAATCCGAAATTGACCTAAAATCTTCCCACTCAGAGCCACTCACTTGCATAACTCAGCTAAGAGAGAAACACAAAAATTAATATAAACCAGATAAGTGGTTAATGGGTCAACGACTTAGAATCTGGCATGATTTAATAAATTCAAATGTTCTAGATCATCACCGTACATCTTCACCCTACGAGATTTAAAAAACAATGATAAAAATTTCAACCCACTGCTCTACTCACAGCCAATCAGCGTCGAGGAAGGCGTGGTTGTTTACAACAGCGGTTGATTCGCATACATATGCGTTACCGCTTTCTTGGCGCAACATCCGCGGTCCGTCTTACTCTACCACAATGCAACAAATCGCTTCGCGGCATGCTGGCTCCCTGCCCGGTTTCAAAGCGGACCGCAACGTCTTAAAGCACCAGCGGGAGCCCCTCGTTTTTTGTTATTTGTTGAATACAGTTGTTTATGTCAAACCTGTTCTTTCGTCATGTATTATTTGCTTGTTTAAGTTTAATGTTTACATTAAAAAATAATTTTTTTTAAATACTTTAGGTCTTGATTTAAATACTTTACATTTAGACCTATCGACACCTTCGGATATAAAAGGTGAAAGATTAAACAAACATTTAGATCTATCAAAAATGATAAATTATTTTTTAAATCGCATTCTCAAAGTAATTTAGTTGTTAAGAACATAGCAAAAGAAACGTCAATAAATAGCGTATTGAGAAAGACATTTAATAGCCTTAAAAATATTTCCTAAATTCTTTGGTTGTTGGTAGACTAAGCAACATTACAGCACAAATAAAAAGGCAAAATGTATTGCATAAAAAACAAAATCTTAACACCGTTACCCTCATGTACTAGCAGTAGGTGTTATAATCAACAAAATAAATTTAAACAAATAAATATGTAGAGCACTAAAGTGGTTACATAAGTTTTCGCAAATTTTCCTATGATATACCAATTAACTCTAAACCTGTTCACTTGCCAGGTTTTGTAAAATAAACATCCAGCTCTGTGATCAACAAAGCAAAGTTTGTTTGATAAAGCTAACAAATATTTGTCGTTTTGTAAAATCTTAACGAGAGTTGAACTCCTGAAAGCCTGGAATCGTTTTTAAGAAAAATTGAATATTATAGTTAAGGTGTACAGCCCACAACGTCATACGTGCATTGAAATGCTGACAAAAGTTGTATATGTTACGGTTAAAGTGTTAACATCGCTAGTTTGGAAACTAACCAATTGTTTGCTATTTTAGTTGAATTCACCTGTTGCAGCAATACGGGTCAGCTGTTATGAACAAAGAAAATGCGAAACGCTATTTTCGCTTTTCCGGAGTCTCTAGGTTAGTTGTTGAAATAAAGAGTTTTTTAAAAATAATGCGAATAACTAAATAAATAAACTAGTTAAGTTTACACTTTAGCCGCAACATATATACAGTTAAAAGATAAAGTTATCGTTTTCTTGGTAAAAATAATTCACTTTGTTTAATTGCCGCTGTTATCATTTTAATTCCCTGAGGTTCATGAACTTGCAACGAACATGATAATCATACTTTGTTTTTGGTTCTATACTTTTAATTTAGTTTTGAAAAAGAGTTACTTTCTAGATCTATAACAAAATTTAGGACGGTAAAAATTACTATAAGTAAACTTACTACTTTTAAATTTTCCTTTCTCTGAAATGAGCATTTGAAGAGGCATGGACCTCGGTGAGGTGGTACTGTTTCTAGGTGGAATGCCAAAAAGGCGATTTCGTGCACTATGGCCTACTCTGAAGTACTGCTTGTAGAGCCCCATTTTTGAAACTTCACTGGGGCTTAACTGCAAGGAAAAAAAAATACAATTAATTATTTTTCTTCATTAATAAAACGCTACGTATGTTTATATATTAAATTGGCAGTGGTAACGACGCCAAACATTTAGACATTTATGTTTAATATAATATTATGTAACTGATATTCAATTACTCTGTTGATGTATGAATGGTTATTATGTAAACAGCTCTTCTACATCACAGAATACAATAAAATTCCACAAAACTTCTTTCAAGAATACCAATACTTTAAGAAACCACAACTAGATTGAAAACCATCCTTGATTTTAAATTTATAGCAGTAACTGATCAAAATTTTAATTAGGAATAAATACTGTAGACGTCGTGTGTTTTCCCAAAACAAACAAAACACTTGATCGGAATAAAGCGATCGCTTCCTTGCCATAACGTTTGTATGTATCTCTCCTAAATATTAGTCTAATCTCAAAAATAAGCTCAGATTCGTATTCTTCCTTCGCCTCACGCTTTGATAACGTCGAGTTGTACACATCGGCGAGTGTTGCGCCGCCTTACTGACTGCTACATAAGCATTCGCTTAAAATAATAAACACGCTGTCTCGAGATGTAAGAGTACGTCGTCGTGTTATGGTGAGACAGTTAGGGATTTAATATAGGTACAGATATTCACAAGTTTAGTAATATAGGTTTTTTGCCATTTCTATTTACGTTTTAAAATGTAAAAATATGTGTTTAGTTGTTGAGAAATGCTTCTATATTGTATTATTTTTCAATGTTTTAATTTATTTTAAACAAAATATCTATTTATTTATTTTTAATAACATTTCTGTTAGGTACTACTGTATATTTACATTACAAATTAAATATACACAATTTATTTTATCGCACTATCACGTACACTATGATTGAAACAAAATTAATGATTTTTCAAAATTTAAGTAGTAGACTGAGCAACCATTTTTGAGAGGGCGGGGTCAACTAGCTTAGCAAGAGCTTAACTGATAACTGGACTTGTATTAGCCCGAAGCCTCCAGAAAAATGCATGAGTGGGGTTTCAAGAATTATAGGTAAATAGCAGTGAAGGTATTGAAATCTGAAAATATTTATTAAAAATTCCAAATCCTGAATAAGTGCAGGTAATAAAGCTAAAATAATTTAAAAAAGCATTTTAGACGCTAAAAACAAATTTAGGCTATTAAAACTTATTTTAGGCAGTTTAGGCAAAAACATATAGCGCTTAAATTATTCCATTTAACGGAAAACACATTTTTATCCAACTCTCATGCATGTGTCTAAAAAATACAAATAGTTCGTATTTCTTAAGATCCCGACCCTACTTATACCCGTTAATGTATGCAACTTGTATAATAATTAAAATTTTTATATTCTAACTAATTTTATGTAAAGAAGCCATTAACGCGCTGTGTTACATAGATCTGTATGCTGCTAATGTATGTGTTTATATATACTGAAAGCATATAAAAATCACAAAAATTTAAAAACCGTAGCTCAAAGTCACCTTATTAGAAGTTTTAGACAAATTAAACACGAATCTGCTTACATAGATAACCAAGATCAACACATCGTCAATTCTATTGTTCATGATGTATCAACAGAAACTGTTTACTTTTAATCTTGCTTTTCATAATCACGTGTTAACAAGTTAAAACGCTTATAAGGATAAAAAAATATCTGTTATTAATTATTTTATTTATAATATATTAATATCAACTTAACGAACTTAAGCTTCAACTTATTAATGAAGAATCCTTTTTTTAGTGACGACGCCTAACAAATGGTATTGTAGCTGCATCGCAAGAAATACCAAGGTAAACCGAAGGAACCCTGATCCAAATAAGAAAAAAAGGCTGGAGGTGAGCTGACTTCCTTCCATCCCCGTAAAAGCACCAAATCAAGAAACTGACAAAGGACGTCAAGACCGTAGAAGCGATACTGTAAATAATTAAAAGCTGTCGGGCAACCGCCACTAGGCCTTCCTCGCATTTATTGGAATTTTTGAAAAATTTTAATATATTTCAAAAATTTAAGCTATTTTATGAAAGTTTTAAATATTTTTAAAATTCTCGATAAAATTTCGAATATATTTTATAGCTGATTGAAATTGCAAATATAGAATATATTTAAAAATTTCAAGTATTCTGAAGTTTTGAAGATTTTGAAAATTATGAAAATTTAAGACACCGCAAAATATTTTTGGTTATGAAAATTTTTAGAAATTTTAAAAATATGTAAACATATTGAAAAGTATTAAAAATGTGAAAGTTTTTGAAAATGTTAAAAAACTGTTTAAAAATTTGAATTGAAAAATATTTGAAAATTTTACAACTTCTGGAAAATTTAATAATTTTGAAATAATCATATTCAAAATTATTGAAAATTAAAGAAAAAGAAAAAGTTTTATGAAATTTTGAAAGTTCAAAAAGTGTAAACATTTTGACAATTTATAAAAATATGTAAATTTTCGAGCACGTCTATTTTGACATAGAACACCCCTCCCCCATCCTTATTTGGCGGACCAACCTCATTTTCTTGCGGTGTCACCCTATTACAATTACTAATCTTTGAGCGCTAAATTTGATTTTTCTGCGTTAAGGCGGCTGAACTGTAAAGTGTACACAGACATACAGACAGACACCAGACAGACAGACACACGACATCGCTGCAACTTCCGCTTCCCAAGGCCCTAAAACCTTCTTATTATTCAACGTTACGTAATATATACAATTTGCAACCACTTATACCGTCTGTCTATGAAGTAACACCCCCCCCCCTCGGCTAACTTTTTAACGACTTATATTTTACCACAACATTTGGTGTGCTTTAATGGGAAATTAAATACAATTTTTCAGCAAATAATGAAATTTTGTTCATTCAAAATGGCGGCTGGGCTCCATTTAAAAATTTTTTTTAATGGAAAAGGGGGTCTAGTGACACCTCATTTGAAAGGTCTTTTAGTTCTGCGTCTGATCGTAGAGTTTTAAAGAAAAATATTTAACCATAACAAAATGGCGGATTTTAAACAACTCAATTTAATATTATTTTGATTTTTTTATCCAGTAGTCCACTTTTTCATTTGCAGAACAAAATCAGGAGGCTGAAAATAATATTGAAAACGTTATGTTTTAACAAGACGGTGCGCCGCCTCATTATTATAGGCCTATTTCTGAATTTTCAACGGACACTTTCCTGGAAGATGGATTGGTAGGCGTGGGTATGTAGAATAGCCGGCTCGCTCCCCAGATTTAACCCCCTTAGATTTTCTTCTATGGGAATATCTGAAATCGAAAGCGTACAGAACCCGTCCAGAAACAATTGAAGAACTGGAGCAACGCATTACAGAAGTTTGCAGAAATATCACTTCAGAAACTCATGAAAATGTAAGGCAAGAATTTCATAGCCGACTTTTTATGTGCCAAGAAGTGAATGGTGAACATTTCGAACACTTAATTTAATTTCTTTTTGCCTTAATTCTTAGTTTTTTTTCAAATAGACGTCTTTATCTTCAAACATTTGCCATTTTAATATGACTAAATACTTTTTCTTTAAAACTCTAGGATCAGGCGCAGAACTTTCCAAATGAGGTGCTACTTGAACCCCCTTTCCGCTTAAAAAAATTTTTTAATTGGTGCCCAGCCACCATTTTGAATGATACAAAATTTAATTATTGGCTACAAAATAGTATTTAATTTCCCATTAAAACACACTAAATTTTGTGGTAAAATATCAAGTCGTTCAAAAGTTAGTTGGGGGGGGGGGCGTTACTTTATAGGCACAGTGTAATTGTAACAAAAATAGAAAACCGTGTATATATTTAAAATTACAAATTTCATTTGTTTATCAATAAATAATATCAGGCGCAATTGGATTAGTTTTAAATGTTTAAATTGTTTATCCCTGACCAATAACTAAATTTTAGTTGAAAAACTTTTTCTAAAATCCATAATTATATAAAAATAAACTTAATCTGAAAGTTTTCGTAGATATGATTAATTACAAGCTGTAGTTTCGTTAAAATAGTTTAATAAACCAAAAGAAAATATTATATCATCTCAAAGCTCATAATTACTTATTAAACCGCAACAAATTTCTTCTAACAACCTTTGTAAACAAATGTATCGTTTTAATTTATGTACATCTGTTTAAATTTGCGAAAGCACCATTAATACAAATCATATAACCAGGACTTCCTCTTATGTCACATCACCTGATCAGTAATTGCATTGTTGGTCCACTTTCTTCTAAATTTTATGAGCGGTAATTATTAGTTTTAAACCATATTAAGAAAAAAAATATCAAAATATGTATCGCTTTTATACGATTATAGAATCAACCTTTCTTTTATGTCTGGAAAATCCAGACTTAAAAATGCGGCATTTTTGCCAACAGAGACCTTGGCTTTAATTTATACCTGTCGGGAGCTCTAAGTCTGCATTTCTTGCAGTAATAATTTAATTCTATCTTCGGTAAGTTAACTACATTTTACTGTTAAAAATGGTAAAAAGGTTAAAGGAAGTCGTTTTTTTATATATTTGTACTACTAAGGAATCTATGCAGAAGGTTATGAATTGGTTGATGGAATTTCAAGAATTTTGAGCCATAATTTTGTTTTCTTTTAAGTCTTGTAGTCCTTCACATTATTTTCATTCATTATCCCGGATCGAAACGAGGTTTAACTTGAAAACGAACAAAGTATTATGTATGTCATATTTGCTATTTAATATCTTACTTAAATACAGGGTGTTTTGCAATTGTATCTCTTTAAATCACGATGTTTTTGGGTTCAATTCGAGTTGTAGAGTTCAATATACATGTGTTTGAAAACGCACCCTTTTCAATATACAGTAAAGATTTGCGCGGGCAGGGGCGGCCCATACGGACCCAGGTTGGCCCGGCCCGCAGGCCCGGATTGAACGGGTCGGGCCTATGAATTGCGAGGGCTAGCCACGCCGGCGCCCACTTTAATACGAAACACTACGAGCCTGTTACAAAGCGGATACGGGCCGGGTCTGGCCAGGACGGGCCTACCTACCACAGATTTTAATACAAAGCATGAAATACTATACAAAGCGGAGCCAATGAATGACGTCAATAACCTGCAAGTTTTGCAATAACGGAAATCTGAATAAACAGACTAAACAAACACTAAACTGGTGAGGCTGATATAATCAGCTATTAAATTTCTTATAAGATTCGCAATAAACAAACACTGTGCCGAAAGTGTATTATTTAAATTTATTACTGCTTATATTTGCTGATAACGCTGATATATTACCGCAAAGCAAAAGGCGGAATGTCTTTTTATTAAAATTACTTAATGAATTAATTGATTTGCATTCTTATAAGTGGTCTGTACTGTATCGTTTATGATTCAAGCAGACGTTGGCACTCGGCAGTAATCCCTATTGCTTTCAATTTACAAATTTTGGTAATAGTTTTAATGTTATTCATATTTTTATTTATTTATTTTTAGGTTTTGGTGTATAAAGTTCTGTGGTGTGTAATTGTACCTACAATTTATTTTATAATGGATAAAGAAACACAGTCAATTCTACAAAAACTTAATAAGGGTGAATTAAATTTTAAAACTTTTAGTGAGAGCGACAAAAAAAGTGAGATTTAGAAAACGTTTAGCCATGTAGATGACGGAAATGGTCAATTGCAAGAGGACAAATAACAATTGTATACTACTGTTTAAATATACGTCGAGCAAAACAGGCACCTCACACCCGGGCCTGGTTTGTAGAAGTAGATTCCGGGTTGGACCGGGCCGGGCCGGGCCTGAGAATATTCCGGGCCGAGCTAGGCATGAGAAAATTCTGGGTCGGGTCGGGTCGGGCTTTATCATTTACACGTACAATTCGAGCATCGATCGGCCGGGTCGAGCCGGGCCGGGCCTGAAAATTCGCTTGGCCCAGCCAGGCCTGAGAAAATTCCGAGCCGGGTCGGGTCGGGTCGGGTTTTATCATTAATACGTACAATTCGAGCCTCGATCTGGCCGGGTTATAAAAAACCAGGGTCGGGCCGGACCGGGTCTGAGTATATTCTGGGCCGAGCCAGGCCTGAGAAAATTCCGGATCGGGTCGGGTCAGGCTTTTTCATTTACACGTACAATTCGAGCCTCGATCGGGCCGGGTTATAAAAAAACGGGGTCGGGCCGCACCGGGCCTGAGAAAATACCGAGCCGACCCAGGCCTAAGAAAATTCCGGGTTGGGTCGGGTCGGGTCGGGTTTTATCATATACACGTACAATTCGAGCCTCGATGGGGCCGGGTCTTAAGAAACCGGAGTCGGGCCGCAACGAGCCTTAAAAGTATAGCCCATACAGGGCTCTATTGTACAGTCGAGTTATTCGATTTTGAATCCGTATGGATATTTTGCTAGTAATGCTAGTAATGAGTTACTTAGATGTAGAGGTGCTTACCAAATTTTTTAATGTATTTTTTAACACTCGAAATTTTTTTAAGTTTGATTTAGTTTTCATACGAAAATACACAGAAAAATTACTCTTCTCAAAGCTTTGTTAAAATCCAACTGTTGTTTACATTGAATCCTTTTACAAAATCACGGAAAATAAATACCAAAAATAAACCCGAAAAAAAAATTTCAAAATTTAATTTCCTTACGAATGTCGGTACAAATTCAATTCAATATCAGTCAATGGAAATCCATTGATTGTAAAAATATTTTATTTTATTAATGGGTCAAGCAATTATTATTGTTAATTGATTATCACTATCAGATTATCTTCAGACAAGAATAACTCCCGTTGATTTTTTTAAGAAGCAGCAGAAAGAAAAAACGTTGCCATTTAGCCTTTTTAATCAACAATTAATATTATTTTTTACTCATTAATAAATACTCTTATCTAGTATTAGTATGAGGTCATGCAATTTCGGATAAAGGCTATCTGTGAAGTGAGATTGTTTTAAAAAGTTTGAACATTGTGAAGAAACTATTGCTCAAAAATTTAACAGACTTTTTTTTTAACTTTTTTATTTTATACAGGGTGCGGCAACTATAGCGTTGCAAGCTGATATCTCCAAAACTGTACCAGATTAAACAACAAAAATATTTATGGGTCGGAAGGGGGCGTATATTAGGCTTATAGGAAGCTCTGTAAAGCTCCCCTATTTTAAAAAAGAAGAGGAGGTAGCTTAAAAATTTTAAAAAAGATATTATATAATTTTCAATATTTTTTTAATATCCGCTTTATATCCACTGTGAATTTTTATTTCACTGCTTTACAACGCCCTCTGGTGGCGACGTCGCTGAGCATAATGAAACCAGTCATAATGCTTCGTTCACGCAACTGCCTTTTTTGGCCAAAAGAGTTGGACATAGGAATAGCAGAAGAAAAAAAAATTTAAATGATTCTACCCGCATACATGAAAAATGTAGGACCAATAAAATACAGCTACCATTTCAAAAATTTACTTTTAAACTCGACTTACGTATTTACTTTCTTTTTTTTGTGAAATGCTTGCAAGCATATTATTTAACTACGTTTGTTATGTTTTTTTCAATGTAAAAATACCAAGAAATTAATTTTGACATTCTTGTTGCATGTCACTTAGTGGCCTACCGAGTGATTAATATTTTATTGCCAAAACCATTTTCTGTGGAAAATAAAAATTATAAAAATAAATTCTATGTTTTGTCTTACTCTGACCCATCTTCTCTCTACTGTTCTTGAGTATTTGTCATACCATCTAAGAAATAGGTAGTGAGTTACAAGTCAAAAAATTATACCAAGAACTGTGTAAGATGGTCCGCTTGTGTATGCCAGATGTTCCCGTGCAAATTTCTTTTGGAAATCAAGTTCCAGGGCGTGCAATATCCCGCCTCTCACCCTCGCCCACTTCAGGCGTCCATAACTATAAGTTTGAACTACTAAGATCCCCGGGCAGGTGGCTATGAGAATTGTAAATCAAAGTCGTTGCTTTTACTTAGAAAGCCTATTAGAATATAAGTGTAGCCAAGGGTCGAAATTATTTCCTTCTCACGAAATACACACACTGCCATACTAAACTTTTAAAATTAATTAAATTACTTTTTAATAATCAGCGAGAACTTTTTTACAGCCAAGGTAATTACAGAATTCTAGCAATTGCAAGGCAACTGCGGTAGTTCCTTATTGATTTTCATTGTAAAACTATCAACCTTCAATTTGGTGACAAAAGTGATAAACAAACACGCATTTTGTAGTGTCAGTTGGGAGATCGAAATTCTTAACAATAAAAAAAATTAATTTAATTATGATTGTCGTCAATAAAATTCTATATAGCATGTTTACGTCAATTTTGACGTCATAGGTATTTGGATGCTGCTAAGTGGTTAATGATATTCTTACATTCGAAGTCTAGAATATATTTTTGAATCAAAAACTGCTTTGTCAGAAAATTAAAAATAATTATTGGAAAATTGATCATACGCGCATAATTCTTATACCGCTAGGATCTAGTATGATAATTATTGACTGACGTTTTATCAAATTATCGCCCCTAATATACACTCTTCCCTTAAATTACCTTAATACCAGATTCTAGCAGAACCCGTGTGCTACGCCCCCGATTTCTTTTTGATAATTTTATATACAGCGCGCGTCTCGGGAAGAAAAACATTCCAGAGAGACAATATTAAGAAATAGAACCTTCTGTAAAAACGCGTCAGGAGAAAAATATCCAATAAAATCCCTTGACAAAATTTTGTTAAAAAAAAGCGTGACATTGCTAAAAGAATTTTTGGAAGCAATACATACGAAGTAAAAATCCTGTGTATACATGTTCATACAATTGCAAAATAAAACTTGCCCTTATTCAAATAAATTGATCAGCAAAAAAACACGTATCTTTTTCAGGGATAGCTCTTTCATAATTATACCGTAATCCATCAGCACAAAAATAGACTTGCTTTCGTTTTTGAAATGTGTTTCGGCGTTGTTTTTCGGAAAATTATTTAACCGGGTTGTTGTTTTTTTGTGGGGATTTTTTTCTACTGCAACATCTTTTAAAACGAGTTCTTTCGGACAGGTTTGACCGGCAGGTGTTTTTTTTTTCATCGACATATTTCCAACAAACTTATTCTGAGACTGTAATTTTTAGACACTTTTTCACCGTAAACCGAAATTGACCCCTCCACCCTATAACCAAAAGCAAAGTTGTGCGTCACTAATGCAATTAATACAAATTTTCCAGCGAATTTGTTATGGCTCATATTTCAGTGACATTTCTTTTTTTCGACGACCGATATTGGCCACATGAGCAAAAGCAACGTGAAGCGCCATTGATAAAATGCATAAAGCACCCAAAAGAATTGTAGGTATTTATAGGTTCTATTATCTATATGTGGCGATCGCGCTAGGTCTGTAAATTAAGAGCTCACAGTTCTATCCGATCGACCCGAGTTCGGGCCTGGATTTTTATAAAACTTGAAGCAGCGGGGACGGGCTTGAGTTAAGTTGGGTTTTTCGGGCCTGTTAGATCCGTGAAAAAGCACTATAAGTGCGTTGAGCCGATATAAGCGGGGTGGGGAGAATCTTTAGGTAGCAATCGCAACTGCAGGATTGTTTTTAAAAAATATGTTAATGTAAGGTACGTGATTAACAAACTTGCGTTGTCATTCTTTAGCGTCATGTTTCCTGCATAAACAATTAGCTTCTTGCTTTAAATGTATTTTTCCATGAAACGTTTCATAGTATTTACGCTAATATCCATGGTATTAAGTTTAGCAGAGTGGAACTTTAATATTTGTTATATATTATTGTCTTTCTTATTATCAATTAGTAGTCCCGACTGCACAACTGAACTTAACCATAACTCACGTTCTAATCCCGAACCCGGTGCCGCGTGTTTGGTCGAATATTAAGTAAACGGAAATGATTCGAGACACAATCAATCAAGCAAATTGTGTTTAGTCAGTTTTGCTTATATTCATCGAAAAGCATAGCGGTTTGCTGTACAAAAGAGTATCGGCCTTATGTAATAGACGCGTAAATATGTGGGTTGCAGTAGTGGTGCCCCACACCACTAAAAGTTGACAGGCGAAAGGGTGCAAATTTAATATATAAATTCATTCTGCATAAAAAAAGTCGAGATTTGCGTAAACCCCTTTTAGGTAAATGTTTTTGTACAATTTAATTTCCGTAAATATTCAAGTAAATAGGATTTTTGATATTATTATTTTATTATTAATTGGTACCCTGCTGAAGTGACCAAAATGTTTTAACGATTCTGTAAATCAGGAAATGTGGGATAAAAATGAACGAAAAAATTCCCGTGAAACACCGAAAAAGAACCGCAACAGCCCCCGGAAAAAAAAGCCTTTTAAATGAGCTCCAAGAATAAATCTTATTTATAAAAAATCGTGAATCGGTTTGATTCTATGAAAACAAATGTGTTAATTAATGTTGTTTGTTAAATTTCGAGGCATGTTTTGTTGACATTTGATATCGCATTTCTGTTAGTGTGATGATCAAAACAATGCGTAAAAATAATTTATTCTCATACATTTTTACAGATATTTTTTCGACCTTTGAATCTACGCAGCTAAAACAATTATTTCAAAAGCGTTTGTTTGTTTGGGTGTATGTGTTGACGACACTCGTATTCTTATAGGCGTTTCAATTAGAACCACAAATCATAATCTAATTGTATTCTTATAGGTGTCTAACAAACAATGCGATAAGTCATAACCTGCTCACACACCTGCGGGGGTACGTTAGAGATATTCCAGTCTTATAATAACTGTTGGATATTTTAATACTATAAAGACAAATTTAAAAAGAAAAAAACGTTCTGCTTAGTGAACCACGGTTTTGGATGTTGGTTTAAGGACGTTCATATTAGTATGCACTAAAAATCTGCTGTAAAAAACACCTTAAAACTATGCAAGGTTAATATGTTCGTGCCTTTGTAACGCGAGAAAAAAAAGTACTTGATAAACTTGTTCGATCGACAAACTATTTTCTTTAGAGATGTTTTTGCAGGAACTCGGTGTGTTTGCTATGTTATCGTATACTATACTCAGGTAACAAAATAGTATTACTGTAAATTTATGCAAATGATTAACCATGAATCATAAAAAAAAATTAACGTATTTTAATTTTTTTTTAACTTATGGTGAACTTTTTTAAATAAAGGTAAATATACGGCAAAGCAGTAGTAAGTTATTATTAGCAAAAACGAACTGCCCAGCACACATGTTTGGGATGATTTTATTTAAGTAATGAATTGATTAAAATAGTGAACAAAAATTATCATACTAAAAAAAGATACTTGAAAATGCAGATTTAGGTATAATTGGATTTATGCATAAAGGTATGTAGTTAAGCATTAAAAGATGATTCAATCTTGATCCAGAATTATTGTTTCCTACGCAAACAGCCTCAAGTCGATTGCTGCAATGTGAATTTGAATATAGGTGGAACATGGCAGTTTAGCATGGAAAAATGAAAACGCTGTGTGTAGTATGCGCTTGGAAAAATGTTATTACTTGCATTCGCCCTAAATAGAAAGAACATTTTTTCACAACACCTGATGAGATTTTATTTAATAATTTTGTAAAACTAAGGCTCTAAATAAATTATTTATTAAAAGTCAAACCACTCGTGCAATGACAAACCCGATTACGAAACCGATTAGGCCAAACATAAAGAGTTAAGGATAAACTTGTTACAGCTGAAAACAGTAAGTTGATACAATTAACTACAGCACTGCGACTTTACATAATAACTAAAAATAAACATTTAATTTAGGTCTAATTAGCTGTACAACGCGTAAAATTAACTTTTTATGTTCCACCTGATTAATTTTATGTAGCATTACAAAATAAAAATGGTCAAGTTGAAATACAATACTATAAAAACAAAAAAAAATTCGAACACTATCACTCATAACCTTTAGCATACAAAACAGGTTCTCCACCAGAGCTCCACCCGAACATCTTAACATTAGTTTTACAACCTAGTATATCAATGCTCAAAAGACTTGACTATTATTAAATAATTTATCTACAGCCTTATTTCAAATAGATTTTCAAATGAATCGCCAAAAGAAGATATAACAAAACTACATCTTTCTATTTACGGTGAGTAATAAAAGTTTTCCAGGGACATAATATACAGCTATATCATTTTTGCCATGCTAAGCTGCCATGTTCCACCTGGATTGGAATGCACTGTATAAGAAATAGAAAGATCAGATATTGAAAAAAACTAAAACTGTAAAAAAAGTCGAAATTGTACATAAAATGCACTTCCATAATCAAACTAATCAGTCCTTTTTTGAGAATCATCTGATTGATTCTCTGTTGTGCATATGAGTTTGTGAGAGCTGAACTTGCGCTGTGTACTTGATCGCGTGTATATGAGCTATTGCAAGCTTTTGTTTGTTCCTGTATGCCTATGAGCGCCTACGCACTCGTCTCAACGAGAAGGAGCTGAGCGCACCTCTACAAATACCTGCGTACGTACGCGCGAACGCAAGTTTTATATGTCTGTCCTTTTGCGTGTGCATACATGAATATGTGTGCACCAACTCGAGCGTGTGTATACGTTGGAACTTCACGATATAGTAGATCAATGTATATAAAATGTAGATCATTCAGTAACAACGCAAACAAAGAGTTGAACTCATAGCTTCTATCCCAAACTCTAGCTTTAAAATTCCTACAGTTAAGTTCACGCTTGATGTTTGTATACTCAATGCAGAATTGGTAGAATGGCACAATATTCAGTTGTGTAATAGCCCTGGAGATACAAAAAGCTATGCTAAAACAAGACTTTCGAGAATTTTGAATTTTTCAAAAACTTACAAGAAAATATCTTTCGATTTCTATGATTTGGTGGAGTTGAGAATTATCTCTTAAGTGACGTTTTCTATGTTTGTTAATAAATAATAAAAACTTTTTTAAGCTAAAAACTGTTTATTATCACAAGTAATATAACTAGTGATCTTGGATTTCCAATACATTTTCACGAGCGCAAAGCACAAGTGTATTATCTTAAGTCAGCTAGCAAGAGTTATCTATTAATCGAAGTTTCTTACAGAGAAATCGGGGTCACGCACAGTTAAATACAATGTATTTTAATTATGTTAAATTCCAGCGAATCTCAGCGGAAATGGTTAACATATTTACGTGTTGAAACGCAGTTACGACCTTAACTTGCCGTGTCTGTCCGAATTTGATTGGTTGTTGACATGAAAATCAAGTATAAAATCTGTACAAGAAGTAGTATAACAACACAATGTGTTTTTATCGGAAAATTTTGTTGCTTTGCATTAAATGCTACACAAAGTTTAAGTTGTTAAAAACAATATATCTAAGGCGGGGTTTGGGTCTGCTGGCTTTAACACTGCTTTAACCAACGCGATGTGATTCAAGTACAGATCATGTCAATCCTGTGCATTGTATACAGATTATACAAATAAAAACTTACTTGCAGTCGCCTATGAAACGATCGCGGCATGTCGATGATTAGTTTGTAAATCGTGGAGCTATTATCATAGTTGAGTAGCTTGTTATTTCATTGTAATTACCCATATTTAACATTTTTAGCATGGTATATTATTTTATATTTATTATTTTTATTTTAAAAACGCGCATGGTAAATGTCAGTTGGCAAAAGTGGTCCATTTAATTCACCTAATGAAAAAAAATTAAAAATCATGTTAGTTTAGCGGTAAAAATGTGGACTTGTAATCAGGGGTCTAGTTCAAATCCCGTGGTAGACTTGTTTTTTTCCTAATGTATTTTTATTTAATGGTCTTAAACACATGAAAAAATCGAGTTCGGTGATACATAAAAACGAGTGGGCAATAGTTCCAACGATTATTGTAAATTTCATATGATTTGTTACTTATGTGGTTATAGGCTACGGGATTTGAACTGGGGCCGCCAGATTACGATTCCACGCCTTTACCGCTAAACCAAAATAGGTATTTTACTGCTATATAGTGTTGTACCGTTTCTATCATAATTTAAATTAAATAATAATAAAATGTCGTTTAAGTATTTTTCCGTTATGTGCGTTAAGCAGGTCACTGTTTGTCCATTGACGTTTATCAAGCACGTGTGTAAAATCATAATAATAAATATTAAAAATAATTTACAATGGTAATTTGCTAATTGATTAAATATAAGCAATTATGGTAAAATAATAAGCAGCGCAACTATGATAATAGCTCTACGATTTTCAAACTAATCATCGACATGACGTGTTTGTTTCAAAAGCGACTACAATTCAATTTTTGTTTGGTCGCTGCATGTAAGATAAAAACTTGGCAGTTCGTTCCTAGGAAAAAACACAAGGTCAGTTAATACTGCAATAAATTAATTTACGAATAAAAACAGTATACCAAGTACGTCAGCCAAAATATTTTGCGCACCAATTATTGCCGAGAAAAGTTACTTATCATTTATCGCTATCGATAAAAAAAACAGTAGCTCTTTACCTGTGTAAATAAAATCTGACTTAGTCACAACTGAAAATCACAAATTTCTTAAACTGAATGAGCGAATTAAATAATAACTTTCGCAAAAATTACGAAAACTTGTTGCATATCAATTAGAGTAGAGTAATTTCCTTAAACAAAACAAACACGAGCTGCTATGCAGAAAATTTAAACACTATTCTTCGGTTATTTTTCAGTGCACTAGTGTTATATAAATTAATTATTGCACGAATGCCGCGCTGTCAAATAAACTTTATTTTTCAAACTAAGAATTAAAATAAATAAGTTTTTTGTTTCTTATTTATTCCCTATACCATTTTGTACGTCAAAAATGTCTGAAGCAACATAAACACGTTCTGCTATGCAGCAAGTTTGGCTAACGTACCCCGATTGCTTTTCCAGATTTAACAGTGGTATAATATAAATATCAGTAGATTATAATTTCTTAAATAATATATCGAATTGGCATAATAATCCACGATATTCGACTAACAATATTTATTTGTTTAGACCCAACGAATAAATTTAGTAGTATTATCACGTTTTAAAAATATTTTTTCTGTTTTACTATAAGTTTTCGTAAGGGAACGTATTATGATGGAATTTGATATTTTTATAAAACTACATTTTGAACCTAACAGAACTCCAAAAGGTGGTTATTAACGAATGTTTGGGCGTACGCACTTCTGACTTTAGGGCCAGCGGGTGTTCTAGTGGTTAGAGTCCCAACCTCTAGAACTAGACTCTCAACGGCAGTAGGTTCGAATCCTCTGCCCGTCGGAAAATTTTCTGAATAAGTTAAACCCATGGACGGTGTGTATGTTGGGTTGCATGTCTTTTCGGGGTGGGGCATGTTAGACCGGTGAATAGCGCTAAGTGCGCTGAGCCCGGGTTCTTAAAAAAAATACTTGGGAATTATCGCAATATTAGACAGTCATTGCTGTACTTCCCCTTTTAATAAAAAACGAACAAAATATAGGTTTAAAAGAACGTGCGCAGAACACGCGAAGTGTTCTTGCATAACTTCACAAAGAAGTAGCATAGCAAAAAACAATCCGTCGACTGATTACGTTTGCCGAAATGTTCAAAAAACGATTACGTTTGATTATATAACATGTTGTTGATAACTTTACATAATTTATAGTTTTTATCGACAAATCTTAATTAACTTTAAATTTGCTTTTAAGTACCTTTTTTGCCATGGTGAAAATTAAAATCTAGGTGATTAATTAGTCCGAATGATTTTGAGGTTTTGTGATAAACATAAAAATAATAAATATACCGACTGTTAATTTTAATTAGCTATTGCGCGTGTCTTTTTTATATTACTGACTTGAAAAGAAATTTGAGATATTTTTATAAACTGTAGTGAAAGCTGACCTCTCGTAAAATAGTACATTATACACTAAGGGAGAGAAACGTCTTATTTTTCCTGAGGCGTAATTTGAAGCCCGAGGGCTACAAATACATCGATGGAAAATGGCGGTCTCTCCCGAGGTGTACATACTATTTTTTCCGCGAACGGGAGTAGAAACACTTAATTTCGTAAATTAAGAATTATAATAAATTGGAGCGAAATTACAATATTTGGAAGCCTTTGGGATGTTTCCATGCAACGTACCATGACAACAAGACATTTGTTTACAAAAATAAATATGAAATTAAATAAAGACTCCCCTAGGGAAATTGTTGTCTTATTTTGTCCCTAGGGAGTAAATACTTTACCTCTGGCACAATTTTGATGCCATAAAAACCGACTTCTACTCCCGGTTGTAGAAAAAAAAACAATTTTTTCCCTTAGTTTGAACCAATTGCAATGAAATGCAAAACAATACAGCAACAAAGCATTCTTGACTTGTGCCTCGTATTGCATCGACACCCAAAACTTCTGTAGGTAAACAATGTCCTGCTTATTCTGAATACTGTTGTTATTTCAATTAATTAACACTATTTGAGTAACACCTTATGGCTAGGTGTATTATGCAACAGATGCTGTAAAAGCTGATCTGACTTCACAATTATCACTTTCACTATCCCTTGGTCGGGCATCTCGAAATGGCTTGAATAAACCGCAGCAGCCTTGTTGTTGTCATAAATGTGGAATGTGTTCCACATACTTTACCACGGTTTTAAACGCACAATTATGTAATCTGGTAGAAGTCAACAGGACTAGAAAGTCAAATCGGTTACGAATTGCTTCTACTAATAATTATTAAAGATTATGATCGTATTTTAACTAAAAAGGCGAAGCATTTTGCCTGGACATTCCATACTTTGATGTTTACATTTTATGTTTATGTTTATATTTTACATACACGTGTTTTAATCCTAATTATACTCAGAAAACAGCTGTCTATCACAAAATAAATGCACAAATTGTTTTTTTTTTGTACTTCTCACCATTTTAAAGCTACAGAGCCTTCATTAATTACTAATACCCACGTGACCACAAAAAATAGGCAACCCAACTTACACTGTTGGTAAGCCTTTTATCCAAAAATTCCCAGGCCGTTTGTTAACTTATCAAGGCTTGCTTGTTTACATACATAACCTCACTTTGAGTGTTGACAGTGACACTTACAAGGAATTTTTAGTTACCACGAGTACCAATCCTGAACTGATTTCAACATTTAAATCTAAAACTCCCTAACTCACTGCGGACCAAAGGTCACGTGGGTATCAGTAATTAACGAAGCCTCTGTATAAAGCTGAAGAAAAAAATCGTTGAACTTGTTTTGAAAAAAAAATATGTCAAAGATTCACTTCTGGTTGCAGTTTTAATTAAACAAATTTTTGAATGTACAAATTACCACTATTTTACAAGACAAACAATGAGTGCAACAAGGAACGGAGAAAATAAGCGAGCCAACTGGGGATTCACGTATTTATGGGTATTTTTGAATTTAAATCGTTTTAAATTTAAAAGTATCTTTGGATACGTAAATCCTTTTTTGGCTCGCCCGTTATCTCTCTTGTCGCACTCATTACTAAGAAGGTTGCTTAGGTTCGGCAACAGATGGCTTTGCAATCGAGCGTACCAAGAACTGATTTGCTTACTTTAATTTTAGCCCCTATTTCTTTTAGTTTTAATTTTAATTTTAAATTTTAATGCTCTATTTATAACCAATTCAAAGACCGGATTAATACGCGCTAACAGTGTTGTCAGATATAATTTAAAACAAAGTTTTCGCACGCACAAAAAAATAATTTTTTATGTTATAAATTTGAAATAATAATTTTGTGAATTGAAAAAATAAAATATTTTTTCGAAATAAACAATTTTTGTTATTTTACAAAGATTTTTTTTAAGTCTATAAATATTGTTTTAACTAAGTCTAAAAAATAATATTTGTAAACATAAAGCTTTTATTCGTTCACACGAGATGGCGCGGTTTCGTTAGCACTTTTGGCTTCGAGCATTTTACACACATGGAGTCAAGGTGAAACCAAAATATTAGCTAACACGAGACTTCATGTGACAAACCGATTAAATATTAGATATTTTTCTTTAATTAATAAAATAGTTATTAGCGTCAAGGCAATTAAATATTTTGTTTCTAAATGAATTTGGCTAATTGATTATTTTTAGTTGGTTGGTATTTACACATCAAATCTTTTGTTAGCTAACATTTCGATTTTACATTGACTCTATGTGAGTAAAATGCTTAAAGCCAAAAATGCTAACGCGACCGCACTACCTCATGTAAACGAATAGAAGCTTTATGTTCACAAATATTATTTTTCATACTTCAAAAATAATTTTTTTAATTATATTTTACTTAGATTATTACCTTGTCAAAAAAATATTATTTATGCGGACACAAATAAAAGTATATTAAAAAAATGAGTAAAAACAAAGTAGCATAATTTTTATTCTTTTTAACTGAATACTTTTTATTATCCTGAAATACATCTTTTGTTGCAGCTTTTACATTTTTTTTATAATTTAAGTTCTTTGAACTTTGTTTATTTATAAGTTCTAGCTTTACTTCGTTAAAGTTCATTTTGAGTATGAATAAAATACGTTACTACTTCAACAATATTTATTTATTTTAACCTTATACGTATTTCGACATATAAACACCCATATAAATCCAAATACGCTGAACACTTAATGATATCTAATAACACTATTCATTTTATATACTTTTGTGATAATAAACAAATATTAGATATATTAGAAGCATTTAAAATTCACAAACATTTAAAAACTCTACCTGTTAAAACTTAGTTTAATTTAGTTTTATTTCATTATAATTCGTGTTTTTTTTATGTGTTATTTTTTATTGAAACTTGCGCGTTAACGTACGTAAGTTCCAGTGTTGCTTTACACCCTAGTACCCACTTCCCGTTGTATCCGTCTCCCACCAATTTTTTACCTACCACCCTCCCAAGAGGGCTTCTAGTTTTTTAACATGGACACAGTCCATTATCATCGCTTTGTGTTAACACCGTTAATCTGTGTTAAAAAAATAAGATTTGTACGAGTTGGTGCGGCGTGAAAGCTTTCTTACGCTGTCCAGCATATCTTGGCAAGGGTTCGACCAGATCCCAGTTATCCCGTAACCGCGAAATATCCTGCTGTTTGGTAAGTAACCTAATTCTTACGTACTCCTCGTTTTTTAATTGGTATTTCGTCGCATAATTGTACACTACCTTTCATGAATAAGCAAATTGATCTCTTAAATTCACTATTATTGGAAGTTTTGGAATGAGATATTAAATCATCTGCAACCATAGATAACCAAGATCAAGTCACAACGCTCTACGGTGCCTATAGCAACACCAACTGTTTAATTTTTAATATTACCTTTGATAATGACATGTAAACATGTCGAAATACATATAAGGTTAAAAGAAATAAATAGTGTTCAAATATTAACGTGTTTTAATTACTTACTTTGAATTTATTACCTGTTTCTAGCCTTTTTTTCTGCTTGCTCATCTGGTTTTGCCTTGTTCTGTTTCTTTTTTTTTGATTGGGAAATTAGGCAAGCAAGCGGCATGGTGCATGCCCGAAGCGTCTGATATTATGTAGTAGCTAACTCTCTTGATCTATTCTTTGATTTACGTTATAAAATATTTTCGAAACAAAAATTATTTTTTTTGTACAGGGTGTATCAAAAATAGATACAAATAATAAAATCTTAAAGATTATAGTATATAACAACCAGAAATAAACAATTGTTTGGTAAAGAAGCCTTCAAGGTATAAGAAAATAATTAGTAAAATTTGACCCACAATTGTTTAAGTACTGCAGGATAAAACAAAACTTTGAGTTCAAAGAAATGTTATCGGTAGCAAAAACCAAAACAAGACAAGACGTTTTTTTATCATCCGCAAGGTAACAGTGTTTACATTTTTGCCACATTGGATTTAGTTTACGATAGTTATCTAATAAAGAAAATAACCTTGTAAAGTTAAAATGCATTTTCTTTCAACCTCAGCAGTTCTCAAACAAAAATTTCTAATTTAACTTTTAGTTAATAAATATCAAATGATTTTTGAAAAATTAAATTGGTAGCACTGGATTCTACTTGGACTAATCTGTTATCGCTTTTAGTATTTGTACCTACTTTTGATACACTCTATATGAGCAAGTTCAGCCAGATCGATTTGGCATTTTTTCGAAAAATCATAAAATAAACATGCATGCAAAGCAAACCTATTTTCTTGGTTATTGATAACTTTGATTTGAATACGTTTGAGAGGTTAATCATCAACGCTTTCCTATAAGAGATGCTCATCTACCATAGTTTTGTATATTAAATGTAACCCATACAGGTCAAACAGATTAAAAAGAAAAAAGAAAAACAAAACTTACTTGAAATAAAAATAATAGTTTAGGACTGTTTATACACAAAATGATTTGTACGTAACGCAATTAAACGTTTTGAATAATCAAAAGCTGAACATTTTTCAACGCACGGTATAACAGCACCAGATACTCGCAGCAGCTTTCACCGCACTATTCGTTTCTAAGCAAACGAGAAGTAACACCAAAAACAATTGAAAATTAAGACAAAACACTAATTAACATTTTGCAGGTAAATAATTGGTTTTTAATTAAATAAATCAAGGAATACAACTTTTTTGGTGCCACTGTGCTGAGATAATGACAAACTTATGTTTTATATTCAGAACTAAAAAATTTAAAGAAAAACAAAGTCCTGGGGCAAAATCTAGAATATATTTAGTGCGCATTTCGATGTTTTCTAATTATTGAATAACTTTAAAATTTCAACGATAAATAATACAGTAAGATAAGAAAAAGAATGATGTAATAAATAATTTTAACATACGCTATCAACAGACGCCGTGGCCGAGTTGTACAATGCGTGCACAGTTTTGTGAATCATAAGTTGCTCGATAGTTTAAATGCATTACGTTTTTTTCTCTAGAATTTTACTATTTTTTGAAAATGGTGTACTTGGGCTTTGCATTATTATTTTCTTTTATTGTGTACATGGTGGCCTGCTGCTGTTTATGTTCCCTGGGATTTTATTAGCAAAAGTAGCAACGCCGCAAGAAAATAACACAAAAAATTAAGTACTTGGGAGTAAAAACGAAAAATTTATGTTGCAACGTTATACGATGTTGTCATACCGGCAAAATGTTAGTAGCCGGCACCGGCGCGCTAGCACCAGCCTACGAAGGATTATTAACCACAAATAGATAAACCGAAACTTTCATGTGTCCCAAAGGTTAAAAATCGAATGGATTTGGGTCTGGAGAACGTGGAGGCAAGTGTTTGTTTTCACTGGACGTATCCAACGGTTTCTAAAAACACTATTTTGGTATTTTAGAGTCGTTTGGAAATTTATTGGAGCACCATCGAGCATACATGCCGCATACGTGTTGAAGTATGGCCGGTGAAAATGCGTTCTCGTTGATGAAAATGAATATTTATCAATTTTTTATTCTAATTCTATTAAATTTGTGTTAATGCAACTATTTTTAAATTTCGAAATTAGTCTCCATGTCACTATCGAAATAAATTGACCGTTGCTGTGATCTTTACAAATTGGGCAGGCAAAAATAACCTTTACCTTATCAAATTTGAATGTTGTTTTTGTGAATAGTTATCGTATATGTGTATAAATAACTGCTTTGTTAATACAAAAATAAGAAGTTAAAGAACGGTTTGATTATTTCGTTACTATGTCGCAAATGGTATGAAAAATAATATTTTAAAGTATGTAAAATTTGTTTTTTGGGTTTTATTTAAAAAAAATTTTAGAACGTAATTAGATCTAAAATTAGACACTTTTGACGTTAGTAAATACTATTTAGGATTTTTTATTAACATTTTCCATGCGATATCCAAAAATTTAGTGTGAGTACGCAAATTTTCATCACACTTTTCTTACACAGATTGAAATTTTCGAAAATTTTAGATTTATCAAATATAGTAAAATTTGGGGTATTCTAAACAAGATAACTTACTTGGATAAAAAGTAGGATGAATTTCCGGTTTTGAAATTTTAACTCCAATAGATTACACAGTCACATCAAAACTGAACTTTTTAATAGCGTTTTAAGGTCAGTCTGCGTTAGTCTTTTTTTATAAATTACGAGTATGAAGATAAAATATTGAAGTAAACAAATTAAAAAAATTATTTACATGTGAAATTACTGAATGCAAAGGAGAGCGCAAGCCGTCAAATTACACAATTCTGAACAATTTACGTACATGTATTTAAGAATTTATCTCTTTACGTTTATCTTGTCTTTTGATAATCGGTGAAGAAATATTGAAATGTTTAGCCTTGACAGGTCAAATATGATGCATAAATAATCGATATGAATGTATCTTCTTATTTCATTATCATAACGAAGGGATGAAAGGAGTTTAATGGCCAGGTTGAAGGATTTGCCTGTTTGTTCCAAGATTTTTTTCTCTGGACGGATTTTAAACAAAGAACAATTAAAATTGCATTAAATATAATAAACGAGTTTTTTGCTCTGAACTCAATCTATAATTAAATTAATTGTTTATTAATTTGAATTTATCTAATATTATTGAACAATGCTGTTTATAAATTTCTTTATGTGTATATTCTTGATGCATTGAGAAAGTAAATATTTAAGCTACGTAGTCGATGATTACCATTTTCAAGGTATTTTTAAGTTATAACTAACTATAAACCTACAGGTAAAGGTAATTTATATTTATATAGCGATTGTATTAAGCACTTCTTAGGCAACAGCCACGAGACCTTCCTCCAGTTTATTGAATTTTCGTAAATATATTGTAAATTTAGATCATTTTTACATTTTTGACAATTTTATAGAACTTAAAACTTTTGAATTGTATTGAAAATTTAAAAAAAATTAAAAATATCAAAATTTCAAAAATTTTGTAAATTTTTGAAATTAGTGAAACTGGAAAATTTTTTAATTTTGTGGTTTTATAGAAAATGTTTTGACAATTTAAAAATCTTTTTTAATTTTAAATTTTGGAAAAAAATGAAATAATTTGTGGTAATATTGAACATTTTCAAATATTGAAAAATGTTTGTAAACATTTTCAAAATGACTATTTGAAAGTTTTTGAAAATTTTGAATAAATTTTAAAATTAAAATTAATTGAACGTAAAATTTTAATTTTCAAAGTTTAAAAAGTTACTTTGAAGGCTATTTTGACAGTTTTAAAATTTTTAAAAGATAGTATTGCAAACACTTCCTTAATAAGTATCCAAAATCAAGGGTTTTGGCAAATATTCAATTAACCCGTTTAGGTAAACTAACAAAAATGAATAAGTGTATACAGACACACATTCTCGGACCGTAAAGCGTGCCTATCCGTCAAAATTTTCAAAATTTTAATGGTTTTTATCGTCACAATTTCGGAACCTTTCGATAGCTATATCCGCATAGAGATGAAGGTAAAAAGCAAGACGGGAACTAAGAGAGAAAGAAGAAGAGATAGTTATAAAGAAAATACACAAAGAAAGACAGAAGAAGAGATTACACATTACGCAATAGCAAAAAACAGAGATACACAGTTAAAGTAAGAAAAGTAAAAGTGAGCATAGGAGGGGGAAATGGTTAAAAAGAGAAGGCCTGATAGATGGCGGCGAGAGATGATATAGAGAGAGAGAGAGAGAGGAGAGAAAAATAAAAAACTAAAAAAAAAAGCGAGATGAAAAATATAAAAACAAGACAACTCCGAAAATACAGCGAAGATAAAAGTGAAGGAAGAGGGAGCAGAGGGGAAAGAAAAGGTAACAAAGGGCTAAGTGATATAAAGTAAAAATAAAATGGATAAAAAAAGAGTAAGAACAACAGATGAAGATGTGACACAGTTAACTAATTTTAAGCTGGCAACAACAGTTTGATTCGCATTTTACGGTATTGAAATAAAATAATTTAATATAAAATTAATAACTTCACCCCATTTGAGCAATAAACGATTGTAGTATGTACCCGTTGCTAATTTAGGACCATATAATTTTAATACCCGAGTACCCGGGAATTACCAATTATCTGACAATTATTTCTTACCCGATAATTACCCGTTACCCGATAATTACCCGTTGCCCGATAATTACTCGTTACTCGACAAACAAAACGAGTTTAATGGTTTCTATAAATACAATTTTACAATAAATATTTTAATTAATATTAAGCAAACTGATCTCTAAAATAATGCCTAAACTACACAAAATAACAGAACACAATAAACTTATTTAAAATTATAATTTATTTTTATTATTTTCTACTATATAAGTGTGTCTGATATCCGGTTAAATGGGGTTTTACTTAAAAACAGTGTGTAATAATTTTTTTCTTCTAATAATTTGGAAGTTTTCGGGTATTTACCAGGTAACAGCTTATAATCGGGTAACTGGTAATATTAGGGTAACGGGTACCGGGTAATAAACGCGTAATTATTGGGTAACGGTTTATAATCGGGTAACTGGAAATTATCGGGTAACGGGCACAGAGTAATAATCGGTAATTATCAGGTAACTGCTTATAATCGGGTTGCTGGTAATTATCGGGTAACTGGTAGCGGGTAATAATCAGGTAATTACGGGTCATTATCGGGTAACGGGTATTTATTGTGTCACGGATAATTGAATATCCTACCCGGGTAGAACATTATAGGGTACTATCCGGGTATCTGTCGTCATTTCTAGTTGCTATGCAACAGCGCTTTTATTTGGTTAAACATTACAATTTCTCCCTCTTTTAATAAACAATTGTGAACAATTGTCTAGATATGACTAAGCAATGGCAACTTAAAACATTTTACATAAACAGCGCATTTGCACAAGAAAGTGAGTTAGTTTACTGATCGAGCATAAACAAATACACGTAATTCAAAAACTAAAATTAAGAATCTGTTTTAGGATCAAGCCTCAACTTCCAGTTCGAAAAAAACTGACACAGCACACTCCTTAGAACTCTGATTTTGCATTAAGCGCGAGATTTCGGTTGAAGCAAACCGGCTTAGTACAGCAAGCTTGTGCTAGAACTCGGCTTACAGAAAGATTGCAAGCTTTCGATCTGGCTCAAATCAGTTCCGCAAGCTCTTGCTACAGCACTGCATCATTCAGCTTTTTTTAAAGCCCTTTAGCCCCCCGATTTTTTCGCATTTTCCCGGAGATATTAGTGGATGCAACCCAAGTCACCGCTGCTTCCCATAAGTATCTTGTAGCACAACATTGTATGTTATGTATTTTAAATTATATGTTCTTGTGTTACTATTTGCTCTTTGTTTTTAATTTCGCATTGTTATTGTTCTTTGAAATTAGTTGGTTTGTCATGTTTGACATTATTAGAATATATTTTAAAAATTTGTTTTTAAACATATTAAACCTTAAACGTGTTAAAATAGAATAGAAAGATTCATGACCGCAAAGAAAAGGGGATTGAAAAAGATGAAAACAGAGAAAGTAGATAGACGATCGCTAAAGACAATAAAAAATGGTGTGTGAGAAAGAACAGAGAAGAAAGAGATGAACGATTGTGAAAATAATTGTGGGTAAAAATAAAGAAACCTTAAACATGTGGAAAAACAGACGTACAAATAAAGAAAAAGAGAGAGAAAGAAATAGAAGCGCTCAGAACGAAAAAAAAAGAGAAAAAAGGAAGAAAAATGAGAAAAAGGTGAAAACAATAAGATTAAATAGGACGAAAGCAAGAGAGAGAAAAATATGATGAAACTAGTGATAAAATATTTTGATTTAAAATATTTGAATCATTCGATTATCGAAAGAGGTTACAAAAAACCATTCGAATAATTTAACAATTTTAAAATTTTCGGATTTGTCCATTTCTGCAGTAGGCATCAAAGCAATACCCTCTTACAGTAAGCAACTGTCCAATGTGAATACATAATTTTATGATACGACTAGTCGTGGTATTATGATGCGAAAACACAAATAGAAACAGAATTTCTGGAATGCGATTGCATAAGCACTACGATATAAGAATGTTTTATATATTGCTATTTATTAAGAATAGCAAACACAGCAGTTTCCACTGCACCGTTTTTTTATGGTCATTTTAACGCAAGAAAATGTTTGAAAATTTTAACACTACTCTAAAAAGTGTCAATACGAAAAAATATGAAAGTTTTAAGAGATTTATTAATATTTGCAATAATACTGTTGATAAAAACAAGTAAGACACACAAAAAAAAATTAAAAATTAGTTTATAATTACATAATAATTAATAATCCAATAATGGTTTTGTTAAAAAAAAAGTAATTAATTTTTAAACAGAAAAATGTATCCACTTTCACGTTTTATAGAAAACAGGCCGGAATTATTGATGAATTAATCAAAAATACTATTCAAAGCTGAAGGTTCCGCTGTTTTGCCGGGCGGCCCGAGAAAAGACGATGAGAACAAAAATGCGAATCCGATACTGTTTCTTTCCCTGGTTTCATTTAAATAAATAATTGATTTTTAAACAGAAAAAAGTATCTACTTTCACGTTTTATAGAAACATTACTTATAAACAGGACAAAATTATTAATAAATTATTCAAAAATACTATTCAAAGCTGGAGAAAAGACGATGAGATCGAAAATGCGTTTATACGATAATTCAAGAAGCAAGCAGTTTTCACTACTATTTACAGCATAAAAGCATCCGAATTATTTTATCCGAATGAATCATTCGATTATTACATGCTTTCGAGTGGCAATAATTAATTTATGAAAATTATTCGATTGTGCCCACCACTAAATGAAACAATAGAGAGAGAGAGAGTAGCAGGCGAAGAGCGACGGTAGAAGAAGACAAAACAGCGAATGAAGAGAGGATTAAAAATGAGCGAAACACTTCGCCTGGACTTTCCTATACATTTAAATACATTGTTTTATATTTTCCAACACTTTCGATATACACCTGTCTAGACACGACTAGTTAAAGTAAATAGTTCTTATAAGTTGTAACATCTTGAAGCGGTTGAAGAAAGACCGACCGCTGCGCTGCAAGCATAAGGTTGGGTAAAATATTCGGACTGAATCAACGGAAGCGCGGAAATTGATATTTGAAAATATATTAATAACTCGAGAAGTATTATTTTTAGCAAGAAATTACTCTTATTAATTTGTATTTAGAATTTCAAAACCTTTCTGATTTTAAAGCCAAAATGCCACGTTTCCATTTAAAAAAAAGTTATTTTTTACCGTGGCCGCCATATTAAAATTGGAAACTCAAGTTTTTTTCTTAAAAACAATCGAGAAGAATTTGCCCTACAACTTTGCTCTTGGGTTTGCGAGTCTATCTATTAAAATAAAAAAGTTAGCCTACACTGAACATTAAACGACTGGTACAAGAATACAACTGCTGTAGAAAGTATGTGAAATTCTTCTAAGGACGAAAAGATTATTAAACGGCAAAAAATTCGATTTTTTGATTTTTTGTGAAAAGGTTCTCCTAGAGCAAACAAAAGAAGAAATGAATTTTTTAATTTTGTAGCGAAAATTTTGGGGGGGAGGGGGAACAGTAGCCCCCCTAAATTTTAAAGTATCAAAAAAATATTATGCTATTCGGATTTCGCTATATTGCTTTAACAGAAATATTTTATTGCCCCCCGTTAAATAAATAAAAGGGTACCAATTTTCAATTTTCCAAAATTCACAGAGGGCGTCACAGTGAAATTATAGCAATGAGCAAAAAACAAAATTGTAGCAGATGCTTATCTCTATCAGCTTAAAAAGTTTAAACAAAAACGTGTGGGCAGTTTTTGAGAAATTTTTTTTTGAAAAAATTCCAAAATTTTGGTGTGATGTCATTGCGATCGTTTTTATATTTTCAAAATTAATTATATTTCATGGTATAGTACCCTTGAAGGGCTACAAAACAAGATGTAGTTGATTCCAATCCGGTTTTTTAGTAAATGGGCGTTAAAGTCGAAATGTTCAAAAATTCGTAGAGGCCGCCATTTTAAAGCTAGAGAGTTCGGTAAAAAATCGTTTGGTTTGTCCTAAGGCCTTCTTTAATCTTTACTATTAAAATTTTCAAAATTCAGTTTTTGAAAAAATGCTACCAAAAAAACATGTCTAACTTCCGCTTCCGGTTTCGGTTTTTTTTAAAAGCTTATTTTGTCGGTGAATTTTTGATATACCCCCTCATTCCAAAGCACATCAAAATCGGTCCAGCCGTTCCGGAGAGATGGAGCGTAACACACCCATCCACCCACCCACCCACAGACAGACATTTTTTTTAAATTACTTTTTTGGGGTCCATGGACCCCTCCCCCCGACTATTTCCGTTAAAATCTCAACTTTGAAATTTTGCATGGAATCAATACTTCGCTATACTGAAAGTATAGGACAGTAAAAACGTAAGAAAAGGGAAATCCTCATTCGGAAATTATTTAAAGAAAACAGCTAACCTTACTTCAATAGTAAGTATTTTCTAAACTGTCACTGAACCTTTACGTTTTCTTAACATTGAGCAAAAATGGTGCTATTACTTTGTCACAGACGACCTAATCCACTGGAACTAATGAATGCATTTCTCCTATCTTCTCTATCCTAGAAAGCGATTTTCTTGAATAGACACAAGAATAATAATGAAAGTAGCTACATAACGCCCCATTACATAATGTCATGCCATTTAATCAAATAGTTCGTGTGTGCATACAATATTCTTCACTCTCTACTGCACCCTTGATTATATGTGCTAAGTTGTGCAAAAATAGGAAGCAGTCGTAAATACCACAAAGTGTTACAACTTCGCGCACCTATTTATAGCTCTGTCATTTATTTATCACATTTATTGCTTTACAATGTTAACCAGAAATTTATTAATTGATACTTGTTAGATTTATGGGTTAGTTCCGAAATTTTTTATACAAATCAGCACTTATGGTTTTACTCTGGGCTTAATTTGATATCAAATTGGTTTCTGTTTCACGGCCAACACGTTTTTTAAACGGCATACTTTATTTTTTTGAATATCTTGGTTGGTATGCATTTTAATTAATTAGTGTTTTTAAATAATCTTGTTTGAATTTTAAATGTTTAAATATTTAAAGTATAAATAAAGATCTTATTTTCGTTGTATTCAACAAAAATGAATCCTAATCTATCTGTCCATCTAATATATAAACGCGAATAGTGTCTAAACTTTGGACTACAAAAATGAATCCTTGGAAGCTGTATGTAAGCGCTATAATCGTGTAATACATTCCGCCAGTTCATTTTTCATGCAAATACGAAACTTGCGTAAACAGAGATCCCTTTTTGGGTGCAGAGATTTTTTGTGTATTTGAAATACTCTCTTAGTGCCGAGAAGTTTACAAACTTCCGCTAGGAAACCATAAACATAAAACGCACTAAACTAATTCCAAACTGATTGCAGCATAAACATATTTTAGAAGATTAAAAATTTCTGTTGCGGCTAAAGCGCTCTTGATTAATAGTAGAATAAGATTCATAACGTAACTTTTAAGTGCAGCAATATATAAGGAGGGTAACTTCTCCCCTCCTTCCCTATCTAATTTTTCGAACAAATATGTCAAAATCCATTTTATGTAGATTTAAACCATAAAATTAGGAATACGATCCAAGGTTTAATTGAATAATTCAAAAAATCGCAAGGCATAGCCCACGGGTTCTGCTAGTATTTATTATTTATTATTTATTAACTCAAAATTAAATTTTGATACACTTAATTAGCAACTACAATATTTAACTGCATCCGAAAGGAGAAATGCAATCAACCTGAAAACATCTCAAAACTTGCTCAGCTGTTTTTGCTTCCCATGCCGAGCGATGCACAAAAAATTCATTAGATCAGACCTTGACCAGCCTGCGTCACTTCGCAGACGTTTAAAAAAATTAAATGCCAATGTCCTAATTATAGTTTTTTGAATATTATAATCAACGTGTGACGCTCGCTGGTCAAGGCCTACTTTTTGTGTATTGCTCGTATTTTCACTGTGGGGAGGTATTGTAATTGAAAAATAAATCGATTCTGACAATTTGATAACTCAAACCTCTGAAAATCCAAAAGAAAACCTGTATTATTAAATGTTTGCATAATGCTTTACTGTTTCAAGAACTACCATGCCGATTTTAAAGAAATTTTAAACACCTAAGCATGAAAAAACATAGAAATATGATTTAATACAGGGCGAAGTCACAGCCATACAAGGGCTTATATGGTCACCAGAAATAAGTAAATAGTTAAATGTTTTTAATCGTATCGTTTTGTTAGCAGAAACGGAAATTTGCTAGGGATAAGCGAACTTTAACAAAAAAGACGATTTCTTGAATCGATCAAAGTCGCGCTATAAAAAAATATTTTGGGACAAAAAATTGATTCGTAAAAAATCTATTCAAAAACATTAAATGCAATTTTGCTAAATTTACACATGTGAGCGCGTTGCATTGCAGGAAGATAAATGGTGTTGCCCTCTACGGATTTTTGAAATTCAGAATTCTTTCTAAAAAAATTGCATTTACGCTCATCAGTGATAGTAGAACAAGAATCTGGATTTATTTTCTATAAATGTCAATATTTGGGGAGGCTAATTCGCTACTACCCTTTCACGTTTTAACTAACAAATTTTTTGATCTGATTTCTGCTTTTCTGAAATCCAAGAAATCTCTTTACACAGAAATTAAATTCAAAGTTTTTGTCTTTACGACTTTCATGAAATCCCAAAGCAAATTCAAATCATTTATCGCATTAAGTGGAGAGATTTTAACATCGTACGAATCATCAAGAATCAAAAAAATATCGAAAGCTTCTTCAAAATTTCGAAATTTCCAACAAATATTTCTCACGCCACGCCGGCCGACGCCCCCCCCCCCGCGTTAACGGCTATTAAAAAAAAGTATTTCGTAAATTTGCAGATAGCATAATAAATGCAAATCGAGAGTAAAATTAAATATTAGCTGATGCCTAGCTCTAACAGCTTTCTGAAATTTAAAAGATTTTGTTATCAGTGGGTCACGTGTAATGCACGATGTTATTGCATGTTAAATATCCCTACCCTGTGGAAGACAGAGGTTCAGCTGAATTTGTGTTTAATTTGTGGAAAATTTTTTCGTGATGTCTTCATGATGAAGTCTTAACAGCAGAAACAGCAGGTCATTAAATTAACACGCAGGCAGGTGCGTATAGAAAAACAGACAGTTTTTAAAGACCATTTTACGAGCACAATATACAGGATGTATCAAATTGCGTGTTAACAACTATGGGTATCTCGTTTATTTGAAGAGATACGACGAGGGTTAAATTAGAAAACAGTTGTGGAATTGTATGCCCATTAACAATCTAAAAAGATATTAAACTTATCTTGCTTAGTTTAAAAAAAACTGAAATTTTGGATTTTTTGTCTTTAGCTATCTCATTTTTTTTTCTTATAATCGACATTTTAAAGTTTTTCATATTTAAATAGATTTTTTAATTCTGATTTTAACGAAGTGTCACGCGTTGCATTTTGTTTAAGTTTTGAACATTTTATTACAGGAAATAAAAATTTCATAAGAGTGCCATGGAAAGACCACGTCATTTAATTTAATTTGAAAATATTCTAGTAGGCCATGAACTGATGGAAGGAAAATAAAACACAACTTTTATTTACTTTTACCTTAAGATACATCAGGTACGCGAAAATTTCAGCAAATTTTGTTTTGAGCGTAGGCAGCAGGTTATCTTATTTTTTATAAAAACAAATGAATGACAAATTTTCTAACATACACAATTTACTGACAATTCCACTTGCAGTTTTTATGTTTGCAACTGGCATAACAAATTTGAATAACAGGTTTAGTAAATACAGCAGAGTTAACACGCAATTTAATACATCCTGTATATATTTTATCTTCGTGAACTATAAGTGGAGAAAAATGTAAAATAGTAGCTAAACCTTTGGGCTATGCTCCTTGCATTTGCAGCCCTCTGGAGTTTGGCTTGGAAATGAGAGGTGATAAGAGTGGTAGCGAGTAAACAACTAGCCTTTAGAATAACGCCTAGTCGCTTGCGCTTACAGCCGATCCTACCTCATATGACTTGCGCACCTCCTCGACATGCAGCTGGAATGTGTGTAAACCACCAAGTTCGTAGTAGCATGGATATGCGGGTGTGTATAAGTAGTTGTGGGGTCGAATCCCGGTTGGGACCAATTTTTTTTAAATTTTATAGTTTCTTTTAAAACATTGTTGTTGCGTTTTGCTGTTTACGCGAGGTTATTTGTTAAGAGCAGTTATATTTTTAAAGAAAAAATACGAAGACAAATTTGCATTCTTTCACTGATTGACGGCATACTAACACGCAAGTCTGGTAATAAATTAAAAAAAAAATTGTTATTTTCTACTGAATGCAATTTATTAGCAATGAAAAAATCGGCTGTAACAATGCAAATCTCGATGTACATATAACACTCGCACATATACGAGGCAATATTAGACAATATTGCGCAATTCAGGATCGGCTGTAGACCAAGCGTCTAGACGCTAGTAGCCTTTAGTAGTGGGGTTTCGTCACTGCGTTATATAAAGGTGAGACAATTGCGGATGTATTATATATATATATAAGTGTTGGATTATTTTACATTATTATACTGATAATGAAACCACTTAAAAATTATTTGTATTGATGACAACATAGATTTATAATATTATCGTTTTATAATGATAATGTAATAATATATGTTTAGCTTGTAAACATTCCGCAGTTTTAATATTATAGCAGTCATATATCACAAATAATGCTAATTCATACAAAACTAAATCTAACCTTTGCTAATAAGACGAGGTTTTCAAATTTTAAATAATCTAAAAAACTGTTCGTTTTATAACTTTTATCTCATTCCTTAGCCACGCAATTTACACATTTAAACTGTTTTAAGTTTCTTTCTTAGTTTGTATGCCACAATTTATATTACGCAGGATCTTTATGTAATGTTGTTTGCCTCGCACTTTGATAGTACACAAAGCATTATAATAATTAGTGATTTAACAAGTAAAATTGTATTTCAGGACTTGTTTATTTAACTATGAACATTTTCCGTAGTGTTTAAATAAGAAGAAATCCTTGTTATTCAAATTGATGATGACCCCCATTAGGAACAAATAATGTGTAATAACCTTTATTAATGAAAAGTTATAAAGTTGTAAACACGCAATTACAAGTCAATTGTGCAACAGAGAGAACTATTCTGCTATCTTCATAGAAAAACTAATTATGTCATTTGTTTTTTATTAACCTTCTGTATTAGCACAAGAGCCTATTATTATTGTACAAGTAAAGCTTCATATTTTCATTGCATTTTTCCATAAAATTAAATTTTAAACAGCCCACTTAGCCCTCTTTTTTTCGTATACCTATGAGAAAGGTATTAGATTTGTCAAAACACTCGTTCTAGGCCACCTGGATACAACGGCCACCTGGTATTTCGTGTGCCCATATCGGCCACATTGGTCTAGTGAACAACAGCCATATAAGACTCAATCGTCGCATCTTCGTGGGGTCAGAACGGCCACCTTAGACATTAAAACCGTAGTTTCAGGTGGATACATCGGTCGCCTTGGTCTAATGAGCACTTCGGCCACTTTAAACAAAACGGCCAACGTCGTTTGGGGTTGGTAGTCGTTGGGCTTACAACGCATCGGTGGCCGTTGTGACCAAAATGGACAAAGTGCCTATTAGACCAAAGTGATCGTTGTGTACACCTGAAAGTACGGTTTTTGTGTCCAAGGTGGCCGCTCTGTCTACCCGAGGATGTCCACCGACGCGTTGTAAGCCCAACGACTACCGACCCCAAGCAGTGTTGGCCGTTGTGTCTAAAGTGAGTGTTATGCCTAACTAAAGGCGCAGCCGATGTGCCCAAGGTAGCCGTCGCATTCACTATACCAATGTGACCGATATAGGCACGCGAAGTACCAACTACAGGAAGACCTGACCACAACGGCAACTGGTGACAACGACCACTTACCATTTTAGCCGCTATGGCGGTAATCATAACGCCCACCTGATGACAACGGCCACCCAAACCACCGGTAACAACTGCCACTTTGGTCATAACAGCAACTTTTTGAATTTGGTTATAACGACCACCAACACTAGTTACAACGGCCACTCGCCTATGTGGTCACAACAACCACCCTGATCATAAGGGCCACTTACTTATGCTTGTCACAACGGCCACCCCCTCTGCAGGTCACAACGCGCCACAACGGCCACTTGCTTGTTACAGCGGCTATCTTGGTCACAAATAAAAATTACCGCTTGTAAATAATACAAAAGGTACGAATTGTCCCGCGGATTATAATAGCTATTTGTGTAACAAGGGAAGAAAGTGATACTTTTTTCCCGCATGTGCCCCAGCACACAAGAGAAAAAGACACCTTCTTTCCGAGTTTCAGATATGATTTTTTCTTTGACCTTGAGAAATTCGTAAAAAAAACATTTATTTTAAAATTAACCTAAATTAAACAATTTAATTTTAACAGTTGTATAAACATTGACTTTTGCAAAATAAGAAATCTTTATTATCCACGGTAAACATGGTATACAAGACGTATCCAAGTAAAATAAACAAAACGCAGCCAATAAATGTCAACTTTCGACCACCAAATGAGGGTTAAGAAGCTTACTTTTCAATAAGGTTGACAAAAAACAATTTTAAATATCTTTGAACGATGCCTATTGTATTGAATAATACATTGTATAAAAGGTGGGCAACCGTTGTGACCAGCAGAAAAAGTGACAGTTTAAACCATCGAAAGTGGGTTGTTGTTGTGGCCAGTGTTGGTTGACGTTATGACCAACTTTAAAAATTGGTCGTTTTAAACATGGTGGCCGTTGTGGCTAACGTTTTGGGGGGTTGAAATTTTACGAGGGTTGAACGGTGGCTGTTAGGACCAGTGAGTTGGGGGAGTGTTGTGACCAGTGTAGGTGGCGGTTATAAACAAATTTAATAATTGTCCGCTGTAATGAGCGGTGTTGGAAATTAAAATTTTAACGCAGAGGTGGGAATTGTGAACGGTGGGTTGGTTGGGCGTTCTGACCAAGGTGACAGTTGGACGAAAGTCTCTGAATGGCCGTTGTGACCAAGGTAGCTGCTATACCCGTAACGGTCAAACGGCCAAAATACCAAGTGACCCTTCTGACCGTTGGTCTCTGTGACATAGACCATGTCTAGGTGGCCATTGGTACTCAAATGTAACCACAACATGCGCGTGCTAGGAATTAGTGTACCTGAAAAATAACTTTAGAATCTTATTCTACCCTAACTAAATAATCGCATAACGGCGATATTTTAACAATTGATTATCCCTCTTACCATAATTTTTCTTAAATCCTAAAAAGCTTTAAGTGTCTTACGTTCAAAGTTATGGTGAAAGTATTAAATCGCTTTAGAAATAATACAATAACCAACAATAACCACGAATAACTCCAATGAATTGAAAATCGGACGTTTGGTTTGGTTTGATTGAGAAGAATGTATAGTGACGTTAGTTCTACAGCTAGTTTTGTTATTCAACAAAAAATTAATATGCCTGCACTTTTACTATTTTAAACACAATTGTTTTACATGATTTTTCCAATTTAAATGTCTCCAACAAGTAGCGCATCCTTATCCCACAAGATTTAAATTAAAGATAAATTTCAATCCACTACCCCACTCATAGCCAACAATGTGGGCGTGGTCGTTTACAACGGTCGGATACCGCTCTCTCTTTACATCACTGCAGAACAACGGAGGTGGTTCTCACTTTCTCTCAAACCTGTGAAAAGCAGTTCTAACAAATTTTTAATATAAGAAATTAACCTTCGTCTTAAAGTTAAATAAAAACAGATGAGTATTTTTGTTTATGTTGTGTAGACGCTGCAATGCAATTTGTTGACCTTACTAACAAACGTAATTATCTACAAAAAGCGCGTTCACACGGAAGTCAGTTCATTCTTCTGGATCATTCAAAACGTTAAAAATAAGCTGCCTAAGAATCAAGCATTAGCTTCCGGTCTAAGGCCCAGTTGCTGGATCGAGCACAAGCTTACGTTTCAAAGCCCCTCAGCACTGTTGGCCCTTTTAAAAGCAAGGTAGCGCCTACATCAGGTCTCGACGCAGCCCCTTGCTCAGCACCACGAGCATATTCTCAAACGAAGCCGTCCGTTCTCCACGCAGATCACAACCTTGTGAATCCCGAGTCCCTGTTTTATTGTTATTTGAATTAATTTGTTTATGTAAAACTTGTTGTTCGTTCATCTTAATCAATAATTGCTGGTTTTGTTCTTGATTCTTTGTAAATATTTTTGTATTAAGTTGTTTGGTAAATGTTGTTCTTTTTCATGTTATAATCTAAAAAATACTTTATTCTAATTTTGTAGGTCAAATAAATACCTGGACCTTTTTAAAGGTGTTAATTTAACTATATCCAGTTTTTACCTGAATTTGCTTCGGCAGCTAAAAGATCTACAATTTCCCACAATAAATTAGTTGTAACCTTGATCGCATTGGGAAACAGTTCTTTTATCACATTTCGGCACATTATCATAACAGTTTTCAGATTAATCCAATCCAGGAACATCTTTTTTATATACGCAGACATTAAAATTTAAATTTAAAATAAAATCATAACGGTCTCATTTTTAATCTTGAGAGTTATAAAGAAATTGCTTGATTTTTCTGAATATTTTCTATTTGCTTCTACGAAGATCGTTCAAAATGTACGTGGCCTAATACAGAGATGGCGCTAATTCGGCGGAATTTGCATTACCAATTTTCAGAACCATCCTTTCTTAGGTTAAAGATGACAGTATCTGTCAATTAGTTTGTGTGTTTGACAGTTTGACCGTCTCGAGTGATTTCGTAAATAATAGAAAAAACTTAGTTGCGAGCAGTGATAAAGTACTTTCATTTGAAAGGCTTAACACCAACCGAAATTAAAGCAGAGTTGGATTCGACGATTTTGAAGTCCGCTCCCTCGTTTTCAATGCTTAAAACTGAGTTGCCGTGTTTAAACGTGGTCGTGTGAGCACAAAGAACGAACTCCGCAGTGGACGCCCAAAAACGGCCACTGCCCCGGATATGATTGAATAAGTCGTCCGAATCGTATTGGATGACCGTCGAGTACAAGTGAGCGAGATAGCAGACATAGTGGGCATCTGAAATAACAGTGTGCACAGAATTTTAAATGAAGAATTGGAAATAGAAAAATACTCCGCCCGTTGGGTGCCGCGTATGCTCACACCGGAGCAAAGCTGAATCGTTTAATTGTTTCTCGCGACCTTTTGGCACGTTTTCGCCGAAATCCGAAGGACCTTTTGAGCCGTATCAGAACCGTCGATGAAACCTGAGTCCACCATTGCACTGCCAAAACCAAGGAACAGTCCAAACAATGGACACACGCCATCGCCACCGAAAAAGGCAAAATCGCTATTGTCAGCAAGAAAGATTATGGCAACTGTATTTTGCGATCCTCATGGAATTATCTCCGTTGACTACTTGGAAAAAGGAAAATAATAAATGGCGAGTATTATGCCAATTTGTTGCAGCAATTGAGCGACAACGTCAAAGAGAAACGGCCTCATTTGGCGAAAAATAAAGTGCTTTTCCATCAAGATAACGCACCTGTACACCCGTCCGCAATCGCCGTGGCCAACATTCATGAATTGGGATTCGAATTAGTACCTCATTCGCCTCATTTGGCTCCCAGCATTTTTTGCCTATTTCCAAACCCGAAAAAATGGCTCGGCGGTAAAATATTTTCATCCAATTTCGAGGTAATCGCTGCTGTAAATAGCTATTTTTTCGACCTACAAAGACGGCATTGCTGCTTTGGAGCATCGTTGGAATAAGTACGTTGAGCGAGCAGGTGACTATATTGAAAAATAAAATGATTTTTTGTCCAAAAAACTTGCGTTTTCGTTGTTAGGCCACGTACATTTCGAACGATCCTCGTAATTTTAAATTTTTAAAAACTTCATGTCTCATCGAAATTAACAACATCTATTTACTGTTAGATATTTCCCAAAAAAACTGGTTTTGAGTTTTTTGATCGCCAACACATATTTTATTAGATAATTCCTATCGAAATTTTTTACATCACTTTCTTAGTTAATAATAAGAGATCAAACTCAATGGAATTTGCCTATGACCAAATCGAATCCTTTTACAAAGCTACACTTGTTTAAAAGTGCAAAAAAATGATGCAGCTATTCCGAAATTATTCGAGGCATTAGTTATAAGCTTTAATTTATCTAATTCTATTTGTTACGTTTAGAAATGATATTAAAACCTTAAATGTGTGTAATTAACAGCACGTGCAAGCTCTACCTCACATTCGTTATACAGGGTGTCTCAGACATGACTCCCCAGGCCTATAACTTTGTTATTTTTAAAAATAACTATAATAAACTATATATATTCGTAAATGGGAGCAAATTCTCTATAAGATGGGGAAAAAAATTTTAGAAAATCTGTACTCATATTATGGCAGCGATATTCAACTTTTTTTTTTTCAAATTGCACACTATGCTTTTTTTCGGTCATTCTGATAGTACTCTTTATTCTCTTTACAACCATGTAAACCAATATGGGTCTTACATAAGGAAATTCTCGAAAAAAATACGATTGAAAGTTGAAGTCTAGGTTTGCCATGGAAACAACTGATTTTTGTAGTTTGTACTCGTCGGCGATGAAAACAATAGCGTATAGCTGTAAAACAATTGCAATTTACGTTGCAAAGAACGACAGTTATTCTTTCTGTATTTGTATGTTCTTGTTTAAAATCATATTAGAAATGAATTACACTAATTCTGAGAAGCTTGATATGATCCTTATTTATGGTTTATGCGAGAAGAATGCAAGAAGAGCAGCAAGGTTGTATGCAGAAAGGTATCCGGAAAGAATACATCCTGATCATAAAACGTTTATTAACTTGGCATCGAACCTTCTTGAGCATGGGTCATTTAAAAAGAACAAGAAAATTCCAAATATAAATAAACGAACCGCTACAGATGATGCTCATGCAGTGGCAGTTTTGGGGTATGTTCAATTACATCCTAATTCTTCGCTTAGCACCGTTGCATCTCAGTGTGACATATCAAGGGCTTCTGTGGGTAGGATTTTGAAAAAGAATGCATACCGACCTTACAAATTTATGCGAGTACATGCACTGCACCAAGGGGATAGTAACCGCCGAATGGAGTTTATCAGTTGGGTTATGGCGAATTATTCAGAAGAACCTGACATTCTTAAAAGGATACTGTGGACGGATGAAAGTAGATTCCACAATAATGGACTGGTGACTACACAGAATTCAAGATACTGGTCAACAGAGCAGCCGTACTGGATCAGACAAAGAAATTTTCAGCACATGTGGGGGATTAACGTTTGGTGTGGCATAATAGGAGAACACTTAATAGGGCCCTATTTCTATGAAGGCACTTTGACCGGTGATCGTTACTTGTTATTTCTTCAAAATACGCTTCCAACACTGCTGGAAAATGTGCCGCTTAATATCAGAAGAAGGTTGCTTTTACAACAAGATGGTGCTCCACCTCACAATAGTCTTGCAGTTCGAGATCACTTAAATTACGTTTATAGAGATCGTTGGTTCGGAACAAACGGACCAGTGCGCTGGCCAGCTCGCTCACCCGATATTACACCATTAGATTATTTCTTGTGGGGATATGTAAAATCTCACGTCTATTCAAGTCCATTTGAAAATTTGGATGAACTGAAAGATAATATTACTACAGTCTGCAGTAATATTCCTCCAGAATTATTAATAAAAGTTACAAGTAGAGAATTTCTACATAGACTTGAATGTTGCGCAACTGAAAACGGAGAGAATTTTGAACAATTTTTGTAATTATAATTAATTTGTCATTAGCATTCAGTTAATTAAGGTAATATTGTATAAAAATAATGAATGGGCATTTTTTTTTACACTACGCTATTGTTTTCATCGCCCGACGAGTACAAATTACAAAAATCAGTTGTTTCCATGGCAAACCTAGACTTCAACTTTCAATCGTATTTTTTTCGAGAATTTCCTTATGTAAGACCCATATTGGTTTACATGGTTGTAAAGAGAATAAAGAGTACTATCAGAATGACCGAAAAAAAGCATAGTGTGCAATTTGAAAAAAAAAAGTTGAATATCGCTGCCATAATATGAGTACAGATTTTCTAAAATTTTTTTCCCCATCTTATAGAGAATTTGCTCCCATTTACGAATATATATAGTTTATTATAGTTATTTTTAAAAATAACAAAGTTATAGGCCTGGGGAGTCATGTCTGAGACACCCTGTATAACGGATCAAACCTAACTGTTAAATAGACAACTTTTTACATAACAACCATGCTCTACTTAAAATATGTTATTACGATTTTGCTAATTAGTCTCTAAACTAAAACACAATGTAATTTGTATTAAATATTAATTTATTTAGCATACCTTGGTCGTTGAAACTTCCAACTTTCTCTTCTGCTTTGAGCAAGCAAAGTTTATTAAATGCAATATTTGTTTATGTATGGTCATAATTATTATTTCTTCTTCTAAGAGTTTGGTACATAACCGCAACAAACCCATGAAAGGCAAATGATCTATTTTCCGAGGAACATTTTCGATTTATTACGTGTTAAAATTTTAAAATTAATAATTAACAATTTAAAGAAAATAATTAATTTCGTGATTTTTTTATGAATTGTGCATAATGTAAGTACCCTTTCCAAAATTGCAAAAATATTAATTCAGTTGAATGTGATGGAATAAACATTGCACAAGCTTTAAGAATTACAAAATAGTAATAGTAGTTTTGTTTTTTACACAAAACAATACAACCACTGTTATTAAAAGCTAATGTAAACATTTAGCGCTCGTCTTCATCTTTAACATTGCATAACTTGGCGCAGTTATAACTTATAAGTAACGGAGAATGCCAGGTGATAAACTGTTAATTGGTAATTTTTTATATTTACATATTTGCCTAACAGGTTATTTTGTAAATGTGTGTGGTTAGCATAACTTCATTCAAATTTACGCATACTGATCATACCTTGTAAAAAATGTTCCTTATGCCCTAAGAATCAAAATCTGCAAAGTTATCAAAAAATTGTCCTGTGCAAAAGGGCGTTAGACAAAATTTTAACGTTAGAAGTACAACGAGAAATATCAACATTACAAAACCTGTGGCAAAAATTTCAAAAGGTTTTCTGTTGCCTTTCTATTTTTAAAAAAATATTACTTTTTGAAAATACACGTTCCCTTACGGAGCTAAAATTTTTGAAAATGCGATTATTTGATAGTTACGAGAACAAGAACGCCTCAAGTTAAGTTAAAGTCGAAGTTCTAGTCTAAAGGTTTCAGATTAAGTTGAAATGCTAGGAAAAACAGCTTCCGACCCTACTGCACCTTTACAATTACATAAAACCTTATTCTATGTCTTTTGACGTATAACTACCATTCTTTGGATGAGGAGCTACAATTGCTGCCACCAACAATATTAAAAATTTTGAATATAAATGTCTAGTTCGTCTGCTACCTGATGGCAGCTAGTACTTAAGTGACGGCGCAGGGTGAGCGCGGCAAAGAAAAAACAGCGAGAACTCGTGACTCACACATGCGGTAGCAGCTAAGCTATAGATTCGACTTATTTGCGACTCTCTTTATTTATATTATTTGTGTGATTACTACATTTTCCAAAATTATGTACTATATATCATCAGAATCAGCACGAATCAAGCTACAATTTATCAGCAACACTATTTTTGTGTTAACAGCACAAAGCTTGGAAATTATTACAATTTTTTGTACGGTTGAAGCGAAAACGTCCAGATTTTGAATCCCTAAGGCATAAAGAACAATTTTTGCAAGGTCTTAGCTTTTTACCTCAGAGTGCATCCCCCCCCCCTTATTCCCAGTTTTAGAGATACCAAAAACCAAGTCTTTCATGTGATTTTTTTCTCTTGCAATTATTAACGTGTATTTTTGAATAAGTTTTTACTTTCCCATGCGTTATTGCGACAAAAAAATATTTTGCGAGATTTAACTGAAATCCACAACAAAGTAGATTGGAGCTATTAAGAGCAGCCCTTGACTAGCGTGCAACACGTCTTAACTATTTTCAGAAAACAATTACAACGCCACTGTTGAACTTAATTGTAGTTTTCTAAATATATCTAGAACGTGACTCATGTTGACCCCGCTCTTGTTCTATTGCACTTTTCTATGGATCGCTTGATACACTTCAGCCAGCAAGAAACCAAAAAAGGGCATTTTTAAACGTTTGTGTACGCGTGTATATGTGTTTCAAGCTTTTCAATCTGAAACTTCTCAATCAATTTTAATATAATTTAGAATACCAAGTCTGACGCAAAAAAACAGTTTCCAAAATCGACTCAAACTGGAAACGGTAGCATCATTTCTTTAATAAATAATATTTTACAAATAGATTCTGGTAGAGGAGGTTTCAATTAAATTTTTTTTTCAAAATTATTAGCTGCAAAATGGCGGCTCCTGAAATTATTCTGGAAATTTTGATTTAAAAACACCTGTTTACTAAAAATTGAGTTTTCAGATGGCGATAAAACTTGGTCCTAGGAAAACACAACGTTATAGATATTAAGGTAAAGTCACATAACAAAATTTTTAAAATTTTCAAAATGCTTGGACAGTTATTTCTGAAAAACTTTTAACACAAATTAAAACAAAATGTTTAGCCAACAAACAAAATATTTATGTTAATTTTATTAAAGGGTGTTTTTCCAAGTTTATAAATTATCTGTGATGTCACCTATAAATGGGACAACATTCGCAAAATTTATGCCGTCGACCACACAGCTTCCCACTTTTGCGGTTTACAATTGAGACTGGAAAACTTCAAACTCATCGTTCCGCTCTCACTCAATGGGACTCGAGAGGGGCGTGGTCTTTTACAACCACGACTTTTGTTTCGCTAACCCCATAGGCATGCCGGATACCGCCGTTTGTCTCATTCTATCTCTACATGCCAGTACGAAAAGAATTACTGTTTCTGAATTATTTAAAACAAAGCTACAAACTTTGTCTCATCTGTCGAATAAACAATTAAAGCGCATAAGCTTTTTTTCAGTGGTTATATTGATTTTTATTAAATGCAATGAATTTTATCGAGCTGTGAAGTTGCAAAACGCGTAACACTCGAAACCCCATTTTACGTGGGACCCGCAACCTACTTAGTTGACGGGTAATATAGGTTCCATTTACATTGATGGTGCTTAACGTATTAAATTAACAACTGTGCATATTTGTTTGTATGATGTAAGCATTGCGAAACAATAAGAATATTGAAACATTGCAAATATACCGCGACTTTAAACTGCAAAAAGCAGTGGATTTGCAGATCACGCAGGCTTAGCTTTACGTCCCAAATACCACTGCCTGAAAACCCAGATTACAAATCAAAAGTAAGCTTTCGGTGTGTGGCAAACACACAGAGTAATCTTCTCCTAAAACCCTGCCTGCATATTGAGCATAAGTATCTCTCCATAGCAAACCTACACAGCAAACTCCTGCTAGATCCCTGCTTTCAAGTCAAGTGTAAATTTTCGGCCCGCAGCAAACCAAGACGGCAAGCTTGTTTCCAGATCGAACATCAATATCCGGTTTCGAGCAAACTCAGCAGACTCTCCCTATAACGTCGCAGCAAACAGCTCCTTCTAGAGCCGCGCAGCACTTCAATAAAACCGATAAACCTACCAGCTGCTGCCCAATTTTTATGCGAACTTTCGGAGCAGCTAATTATCTCGTATTTGGTTGTTGTATTTTTTTTCTTGTTCTTACTTTGTTGAAGTTCATATTAATTTATGAATAAAAACTATATTTTGGTTCAACAGTATTTATTTATTTTCATTTTATTGTTTTTTTTTGTTATAGTAATTTGTTTATTCATGTTTAATGTTGTTGTTAACATACAATTTTGATAAATAAATACTTCAGACCTACAGGTGTTAAATTCGAAGTCTTTAAATTTATGACTTTTATATTCAACTAGCGAGAGAGGAGTTAAAAATTCGCGTAATTTATAATAATTGCTCATCAATCATCAGCAGAGGGCGCATTTATTATTAAAAAATAACCGCTTGTAATAAGCTTGATAAATCAGAAAAGAAAAACCATGAAAAATCACAAAATAAGCAAAATAAAAAACAAGAAATTTTTTATTTGTTTTGCATAAGAATCGAGATAAGAATGAGGTATTGTTTATTATAGAACACAGAACTTGGTAATTTCCCGAGCGCACTATTTGTTTCTCTGAGGGATGTTTGTTTGGCCTAGCAGGGCTATGTAGAATGTCGTCTAAACATTTGGTAAATTATTCGCTGTCGTTTCAACCGAAAAATAATAAATAATTAATGTATGAACCTTAGATTTTTCAAACTAAAAACTGCAAATGTTAAAATCTTTATAAAAAATGCACCAACTAGCTGTATAAAAGCTAAAATAAGCGCATATAAGCGGTTTAAGAGCATTATAAGCAAAATAAGCAGGAAAATATGTCAAATGATTACATTTTCATGAATCGTGGAAATACAAAAAGATTTTCATTTCCATAATGGTGCATAAACAAAATGCTTTAAATTCGCGCTTAGCTCATCAGTAACAGTGGAACTAAATCCTACATTTATTATCTGGCCTGTTCTTTAATTCCAACCTATTTAACCGCAATTAAAAAAAAACAAGATTTGTATTGTGATTATTTCGAGAGCGTGTCTTTTCGAATTTTTAGTGCGCTGATGTTAATTAATTATATTCGAGCACCGGTGGTGGAATAGTGGCCAGCATATTAGATATCGGAATAGGGACGGGAACGTATGACCATAGTAGTTGGTACCCTCGTAAGCACACAGGAAAATATACTGGTATTAATATTTTGAATTGATTGTGTGGTACGCACATGGTGAAACATTATTAATAAATATTTAACTATTAAAAAATTAATAGTTCATTAATAAAATAAAACTCTTGGTAATTGTTTCACAATTAGTTGGTTTTTATTTTCTCGACTTAAGTTTCAACCATCACGGTTATCGTCAGGAGTTTACAAATCAAACTAAAACTAAAACTTTTAAGATGTACAATACTACCCTACCCATTTCCGGAATTTTGTCGTCGCCGCCCTGACTCTAAGTGTTAACACATGTGTTTTTATGCTTTGTATACTGTAGGTCAAGGAGGGGTGAATCGCCTAAATCGGTGTGGTCGTTAACTATATTTTTATTATTATTTATTGCCTTTTTAATTTCTAAATTTTCCAATTTATTTAAACGGTTGCCCTTGTTTTCTACGTGTAAAATTTTTGTATCTGTGTGTTTGAAATAATGATAGTTTGTAATACAATGTTGGGAAATGCCGGTTGATTTTTGATTATATTTAATTGATCTAATGTATTCATTAATTCATGTAATAAAACTGCGGCCTGTTTGTCCTATATATATTGCATCACAATTAGAACAGTCTATTTGATAGATACCATTTTTTGAATATTTTTCTAAAGTGTCTTTATTGTTTACTAGATGTTTTTGGAGTTTGTTCGGATTGTGCATAGCTACGTTAATATTTAATTTTTTGAGCCTGTTAGAAACTTTATAGCTAACTCTACCTATATAATTGATTTTTGACCATATTGTTTTTTCAATTGATGCCTTTTGTTCGTTGTACAAAAGGTGTTTTACATTTTCTTTTTGTTTTTTCTTTAAAATGTTATCTACAAATTGCTCCGTGTATCAAGAAATTACAAAAAAAAATGTAAAACATCTTTTGTACAACGAACAAAAGACATCAATTGAAAAAACAATATAGTCAAAAATCAATTATATAGATAGAGTTAGCTATAAAGTTTCCAACAGGCTCAAAAAATTAAATATTAACGTAGCTATGCACAATCCGAACAAACTCCATAAACATCTAGTAAACAATAAAGACACAATAGAAAAATATTCAAAAAATGGTATCTATCAAATAGACTGCTCTAATTGTGATGCAATATATATAGGACAAACTGGCCGCAGTTTTAATACAAGAATTAATGAATACATTAGATCAATTAAATATAATCATAAATCAACCGGCATTTCCCAACATTGTATTACAAACTATCATTTTTTCAAACACACAGTTACAAAAATTTTACACGTAGAAAACAAGGGCAATCGTTTAAATAAATTGGAAAATTTAGAAATTAAAAAGGCAATAAATAATAATAAAAATATAGTTAACGACCACACCGATTTAGGCAATTCACCCCTCCTTGACCTACAGTATACAAAGCATAAAAACACATGTGTTAACACTTAGAGTCAGGGCGGCGACGACAAAATTCCGGAAATGGGTAGGGTAGTATTGTACATCTTAAAAGTTTTAGTTTTAGTTTGATTTGTAAACTCCTGACGATGACCGTGATGGTTGAAACTTAAGTCGAGAAAATAAAAACCAACAAATTGTGAAACAATTACCAAGAGTTTTATTTTATTAATAAACTATTAATTTTTTAATAGGTAAATATTTATACTGGTATTAAATTTTCAAAAACCCACAAAAAAGACATAATAGAAAACGTAAGAAATTTTATGCATTTTGCTCTGCCCCACTTTCTTATTATAAATTTAAATAAAAACCAGTGAACTCTGGCTATGTTTCTGTATTTCTACTAAACTACAAATCAATAACAACAACAACAACAAATTTTTAATTTTGTTAAATGGCGTATTGACGTCAAAGCCAATATTTAAAAAAATAAAACCATATTTGAGGTTTCAGGAACTTCAACTTTAAAGTGAAATTAACTTTAGAAAGGAATAATTTTCGTAATAATCCACTCTTATCTATGCTACCACTTTTTGTAATACAAAGACCTAAATATCTGTGGTGAAAAATAAATCAAAAGTGATACTTCCTAAATATTACTTTGATGGTTATCTAAGTGCGGAATTCAATGATAGTGAAACCGCACATTACCTTTCACCGACATATATTTTTTAATTAATTTTTGTGCTTTGGCGATTTTGGTAATCAATAAACACATCGTTAAGTTTCCGCAAAAAAATTAAGTATAGAGTACATGTACCAATGGTTTAACTAATATAATTTAACAAAAAAACTGATTAAATTGCTCGGGGAAACGAAAGTAAACAAAAATGCACTCAAATTGCTAAGCTGACTAGTGAAATGTTAAAGGATACATCAACCATCTACGTTTGAACTAGCTCATTAGGAAATCACCCTTGAAAGTTTCAAACCATACAAGGTTTTCTGCAAACAATTATTTCAAGGTCATGGAAAATCTGTCTGGGTCAGCTGTTTTTATAAATGGCAATTTACTACTTTTTTAGCTCAAGAATTTTAATATAATACATAACATCGCAACCAACTTGTACGTAACAGTTTTTTCAAATCAAACTTTGTACCTATGTCCTTGTCAAAATTCTCTCGCCTTACCGAGTTAGTAACCTTAAGTGCCCTACGAACCCATCAACCCTGTTTGACAAGTGTGTGACGCTAATTGTCTGGAATTTTACTTAACAAAAATTGGAATTTCCGATCACGTATCTTCAATAAATTAATAATTATTTCCAATTTTTCTTATGGAATAATTCTACTTTAAAGTGGGAATTTCAATACCAGTTTTTACAAAGTTTCTTATTTTAATAAATTCAAAATATTCTGGTAATTGGACTGAAAAACCTCTATTATGATGTTTCTAAACGTTTCAAAATCTGCACCTTAAAAAACATATTTAGAAAAAGTGTACGGTTCTGTTTCGTATTGGAAAACAATTAATAAATTGTTTCATCTTAGGGAGGCTGTAACTCCGTAAGAAAAATTTTTCAGGCGCATGTTAAAAAGAGCATTTTTCATTGTTTCAGATTTTAAATCCAATGGGAAAGTACATGCCACATGTTATGAATCACTCTGCATTTCTTATTGCAAAATTCTAACCCCAACACTTACGGCCGTAGCTCAGTGGTAAGCGCGCGGGCTACCAATGCAGCAGATCCGGGTTCGATCCCCGGCCCGGTCGTTCTCCCTGGCAAGGGAGGTGGATTTTTCCCCAGGAAAACCTCTCTGGAGAAGCGCATGCACTTTCTCTGGTTCGGAGCCCACGTTAAACTGTAGGTCCCCTATGTCTGTCTGTACAAATTATCTATCGCCGCGTACCAAACACAGACATAGGAGAGAGGTAGCCAACGCCCTGAATGGCGTATGGCACTGTAAGAAGAAGAAGTCGCTATTATGTATGGGACCAAAGCTCCTCTGGTCAAACGGTTTGAGATATGCATTTCATATTTGGTATATGTTAATGCTGAAATCGTTGGTCATAATATTATTGGACCATTTTTCATTGAAGGCAACCTTACGTCGGAGAGATATCTTCAAATGCTGCGTGAAAATATTATTCCTCAAATTATAGAACTTTTACCAATCGTGATAACCCAATTGCAGTCAACGAAAACATTTGGTTTCAGCAAGATGGTGCGCCTCCCCACTATAGACCTGCAGTGCGCAATTATTTAAACGACATTTTTCATCGGCGTTGGATCGGAAGAAGAGGAACCGTAGAGTGGCCCGCTCGATCACCAGATTTGTCTCCTTTAGATTTTTTTTTGTGGGGCCATTTTAAAAAGTCGCGTTTATTTAAATAGACCTGACAATTTAGAAGAATTGAAAAATCGTATTCGTGCTGAAATGGCTGCTATTTCTCGCAATTCTTTGCGCGACTCTTAAGACAATTTTAAAAAACGCATTCATCATTGCCAAGAAGTAAATGGGCAGCAATTTGAACATCTCCTCTCTTAACTACTGTTAATTAACAATGTTGTTGTTTTCATTTTAATTTAAGAAATGTTGTTTGTTATCCTATTAATTTTAATTACTGTTTGTGTTTTGTTTATTTATGACGTTTTGTTAATGCAAGGGTTACTAGATATGAGTAAATGTGCAGTGACGAATTAACCAAGTACACCAGCTCGAAGTAGGTCGCTCCTTCTCCTTCTGCGGAACTGGTGTGCGATGAAAAAAAAGGACCTTTTCAGAACCACGATGTTGTTTAAAAATAGAATTTTCCTGAAAAAAAAAGTTAGTCCTAAACGATGTAAGCATGCCTCAAATGTTTTTTTAATTTTACTGCGTTATTTTCTTATATAACCCTATACATGTTTAATATTTCTGAAAAGAGAAAGAAATAAGCTTTCTATTGATGTATCACACAGCCTAGGTTGCTATTTAAATAAATTCAAGATGGCGGCCGCGCTTAAAAACTATATGCAAAATATAATTTTTCTTTTATTTCAGAATATGCAAAATAACCTCAAATTAACATATACCAAATATGAAACGCATATCTCAAACCGTTTGACCAGGGGAGCTTTGGTCCCATACATAATAGCGACCCTGTATATCAGATTACATTACATCTACATCTATCTGCACGCAATGCTATGAGAAGTAGTGAGTTACCACCAAAGACCGAATTTATATCACTAAACCAGCTCAGTTTTGCGGGGAAAATAGGCACTTAAACATTTAAATTATGGTCTTAAGCAGCACATTATGCATTATTAGCTGAAACACATTAAATTAGATTTAAGGTTATGCTCAGTTAACGTAAATATGCTATTATTAATTGGAATATGTACATAGTACTTCAATATTTGCATTCGTTTGCTAATAAAGTTGCAACGAGATATTGTTTGAATTGTTTATCTTTGTTTTAGAAAAACATTGCTTTTTTAATTATACTTTGGCAATTCTTCTGCGCTTATTTTACAGACTACAGTTGATTCAAGACCATATCTCGATGCAAAGTATTTTAATAGTTCATTTTATAATGCCTCATGTTCCATACACAGATCTACTTTCAATAGTTTGTTGGTTAGATGGCCAAAATCCCAAGTTTTCGTTTTCTTTAAATTTTAACTTCTTTTTATTTCGTTCACTTTAATGTTGCGTTTTTTCTTCAAAAGTTAATAACTTTCGGTTTGAGTAACCACCCTATAACGTTGCTTTGTGCGTATCTTACCAATCGTATACAAAAAGTTTATATTGAGCATTTAGTCTCAAATCCACGAAGTCCCACAGGGATCTAACTTAGGACCATTACTATTTCATAATAAATAATCTTCCTGAAGTTGTTCAATTTTTTCAAAATGTTTATTATAGGCTGGCGACTTTAAAATGGCTTGTCTGACACTAAATTACTTGCCATTAATCGAATATATGATCTGAGAGTAACGAATAAATTATTTTTTAATATTGGGAATGGTTTTGTTATGAGATTTATGCAAGGGCCAACTCGTAATTTGGAAATATGTAATTATACGATGAATTTGACTCCGCTTCATAGAAAGAGTGTAGTTAAAGACTTGGCTGTCTTGAACTGCCACCAGAATGCAATCTCTAATGTTAATATTTCTAAAACCTATAATAAATACTCCGCCTATCACAATGTGAGTATTTTGGGAACCCCATTAACAAAATACTTAAATTTCTTATTAAATATTACGTAAATTGCTTTCCATCTTTCCTATATAATATTTTTTGGTATTTATTTACATAAAAACATAGGGAAATCCACTTATGTAAAATAATTAAAAACATATGTAATCAAAATGGTCGCAATAAACTGCTTAAGTTCTTTATTTACCTCACAAGCAACAAAAAATGGGGTTTCCTTAGAACAAGCAATTTATGGGTATTCAAATTTTTGTTTAAATGCTTTGTTTACCGGAAATTGGTTTTATTGTCTCTAAACTATTGGTTGTGTTGGCGATTATTAGTCAGAATACAATATACCTAATAATATTCCCGAAATGCAACCGTTTTATTTAACTTCGTCATATCTAGTTAAACTGCTTAGATTTTCCTATACGTTAGAAATTGTTGATATATTTTCAAAAGTATTTATACATCGACACTGTAGCCTCAAAACATACTACAAGACTACCGGGTAAAATTATATTGATATAATATTCAACGGTAACCACTTAAAATAAGTTTAATTTATTTTTAGTAGCGGCGCCTATCGGCGCATTTTGCAGCTACATCGCCGAGTTTCTGTGTTGTGATGTAATTCAAATATGCGCTAAAAAAGGTAACGGCGAGGCTTGCGTTTGAACTGTAGTTAATAACCGATAGTTATTTTGAGAAAAATTTGATTTATTTTGATAGAAAAGAATCTTTGGGATTAAAGAAAACTAGAAACAAAGAAAGAGTTCGTTAGCAAAAAATTAGAAAGAGTGGGACTATTACCCCCTAAGAGCATAATTTTTTAACAATTTCTAAAATTTAAAGTAGTTCCACCTTTCGCTTTCACCTTGGAATTTTTTAAAAAAGCTTATTTATTTCATCAATATTAGATCATCCTCTGGGCACTTATGAGGCTTCATTCACCTCCCTATGCCCACCCAAAGAGAAACATTCTGAAAACCCCCTTTTTAGGTCCCAAAATATGTATTTCCTTAAAAATCCCAAAAATGTTCATAGAATCAATTTATGTCCTTCCCTGTACTGAAAGTATAGAAAGGTAGAAATAATAAGAATATGAGGCGAAAATATTCTTCTTCTTATAGTGCCATACCCTATTCAGGGCGTTGGTTACCCCTTTCCTATGTCTGTGATTGGTGCGTGGCGATAGATAACTTGCGCAGACAGACATAGGGGACCTACAGTTTAACATGGGCTCCGAACCACAGGAAGTGCATGCACTTCTTCTCCAGCATAATAAAATTTACTCTATTCCATATAAGTTGAGTAGAGCGATACTGGGTGATTTAAAATTTCAGTGTTAGAGGGTGTAATAATTATATCTGAAAAAAGTATGACATTCTGTTCTAGAATGCTCAAATAAACAACATTGATGAAAACAGCAATTTAATATTTTGCATACAGGAAAGTATATACAAAAATCTAGAAATGGCGTTTTTATATAAGATTGGTAACAACATGAACCTGATTTTTAAATTGAAAACAAATTTTATGAAAAAATTAATTATTTATACAAAACAATTTGTTTTTATCTAAAAGTAAAAACAAGCAGAAATGATTCTATTCTATTTATTTAAATTATGCAATCTAATTCAATTAATTAACACTATTAGCAGTCCAAACTACAAAAAATCGCATTAATAAATAATTAATTACTTTCTATACAATCCGAGTTTAAATTACGAGTAGTATTAAAGTTTGATGAAGTAATCTTGTAAATTTGTTTATCTGTATTCAAGCAAGTATTACCAGTTGGGTATTAATGGTAAGGAATACTACGTTATTATATAATATTTAGTGTAAAATTCCAGCTTAATAAAAACAAAATTACAATAGCATAATGTTATGCAACGTTTTGTATTTTTGCGTAACATTTTAAACATACACAGGGTTTTCCGCCGTTGAATATTCGTAGACCGAGGACGTGTTTGTGGTTTTAATTCGAGTCAAAAAACGTCCAGATACAGCCCTCTATATTAAATTAATATCATCGCATTAAAACAATTAATTTAAATTTTTTAGGGATGTTGATGTTTTAAAAATAAATTTTTTTTTAATTCAAATCTTGATCGACCAGGGGCGTAAATGTGTATTGGGATGGGGGGGGGGGGGCACTTAACGTATTACTAGTGTTACCCCAGCACACAATGCACTGACAGACAGCGTTGACAGAACCGGCGAAATGTCAAGTTACGTGATGCATTAGTTCCAATAATGACACGCGACGTTATTGTAGATGGCGCCCCAAGTGACGCGCGTCTAGCCGACCTTCATATATATTATAAATTAAAATAATTATTATTAAAAAATCGACGTAGTATAAAAATATAAAAATGTTTCATGTTCCATCTGTGGATGGAGACCTTTCATTTAATTCTAACAACTTTAAAGGAGAAAAGTACCTCATGGTGTATTTTTGCATGGTCAATTTGGTCAGCCAAAATTTCAATTATTTTAAAGTAAGAAATACGTCGAGTACCCCAGCATCTACGCTCCTGGTTGATGGATTTTACCTAAACATTGATAATTTTAAATTATTGCTGGTACAATATCTATACAAAATATTTTCTCAATTTTAATTTTTGTCCACCTTATTGTGCTACACGCTATATTAATAAAATGTCGCGTTTTATTTTTAGATTAAAAATTGAGAAGACATCATAATTATTTTAAGAAAACTCGTTTACTGCTGCAGTTTCAAAATTGCTGTTAGAGAAGTCTTATTTTAGTTCAGAAATGCAGTTTAAAGTTAATTATCTGTAGCTGTTTATTTAAATTTATCGTCATTTTCAAGAAACGGGTTTGCAGTCTCTGATTTTAAGTCGATGACTTTGAGCGTCTTGAAGTTACCCCTAGCTGTTAGTGTAATGGTGTTATTTTGAAGAAATATGTGAGCAGGTAGTAGTAGATTCTGAACTACGGGGGTCATTTTTAAATTTAATTTTTGATCATGGATAACGCTAAAGTTTTTTAATCCAATCTAAGCATTTAGTCTAAGCGTTTCCGAAAATAAGCTGTGCTTAGAAAATTAATAAGCTTGTGCTTATAAGACTCATTTATTTTTAATTATATATTTAATAATAATAATAATAATAATTTATTTTAGTGTTAGAAAGAGTACATCTTTATACACTCGTCTAAAATCGTCGAAAAAATTACATATAGTAACTAGTAACAAATATAACATAAAAATAAGTACAAAGTAAAGACAAACTTACATAGATCAATCACAGTACCCACATTAGACAATGCATGTTCGATAATGTCGTCTGCTAATCGTCTACTAATAAATATTCCTCTATTGAGTAGTAGGCTTTATCCATAAAAAAAAGTTTCAAGTTTTGCTTAAATTTACAAACTGGTAATTGTTTTATGTTTTCAGGTAGTTTATTGTAGATTTTAATACACTTGTGGTTGATGCTACGTTGGGTTGTTTTGATTCTATGGTAGGGTATCACAAAGTCACTTTTTTTTCGGGTATTATATGAGTGGAAGTCCACGTGTTGCTTAAAGTTTATTTTATTTTCATGAATAAAAGTGGCACATACAATTATATGTATAGACGCTAAGGTGAGTATTTTTAATTCTTTAAATAAGTTTCTACAACTTGTTCGCTGGCTAACACTACTGATTATTCGAACACAGGCTTTTTGTTGTTTAAATATTATTTGGGTTTTTGGTGAATCTCCCCATATGAGAATGGCGTAAGAAATCAAGCTATGGAAACTGGCGTAATAAGCTAGTTTTGCTGCTTCTTTTGTAGCAATGTTCATTATTCTTTTTATGCAATAAATTGAATTTGAAAGTTTCTTGCTTAGTGTGTTAATATGTTGATCAAAATGTAGGTCTGGTTCGAAGATCACTCCCAGAAATTTAATTGGTTCGTTTTTTTGGTTTTTATTTGCTGCAAACGTTGACACTTGCGTTTTCTTAACGTTAATTTTGAGTTTATTTGCGTTAAACCAGTTTTCTGCTTCGTTTAGTGTATTGCTAGTTTTCTGTGATAGTTCCATTTCGAGTTGTCAAGTATTAATAAAAGTTGTATCGTCAGCAAAGAGCAGCATCTGCTGTTACGTTTGCAATTAAGTCGTTGACATAGATGATAAATAGAATTGGCCCCAACACCGAACCCTGTGGTACTCCATGTGTAATATGTTTAAGTAGGGAGTTTTTATGTTCGTATGTAACTATTTGATATCGATCTTGTAAGTATGACTCGAGAAGTTGTAAACAGATACCACGAATTCCGTAATATTGTAATTTGCGTAGTAGTGTTTGATGGTGTACGCTATCGAAAGCTTTACTAAGGTCGCAGCTTGCTAGTTGTACCAGCTGTTTCTTGTCAATCGCCTTTAGAATGTGTTCCATCATGGTTACCATTGCAGTAATAGTTGATTTGTTATTTCTGTATCCGTGTTGATGAGTAGTGAGAAGGCCTTTTTTTTCAAAATATCTTACTAACCTATTTTTCAGTATAGACTCGAACACTTTAGACAGGCATGGAAGTACTGAAATCGGTCGATAGTTTTCAGCATGGTTTATTTCTCCTTTCCCCTTAAAAATTGGCGTAACTCTAGCAATTTTGAGTTTTTTAGGAAATGTTCCACTGAGGAAACATTTGTTTAGAAGGTAAACGAGTGGTACAGCTATCGGTTTAATTATGGCTTTTAAGAGAACCGCTGATTGCCCATAAATATCTTTGGTCCTTTTGTTCTTCATTTTTTTAATGATTTTAAACACTTCATCTTCTGTGACATCAAACATGTAGAACGAATTGGTTGTATTTCTATTTTGTAACTGAAGGTAGGTTTCAGCGCTTACGTTAGATGATGTAATTTGATCTGCTATGATTTTTCCTCCTTCTTTATTTATAACTTCCCAGAGGGCTTTTTGTTTGTTTTCGTTTGTTGTTATGAAGTTTGCATTGGCTGCTTTTTTGGCTTTTACTATTTCTTTTCTGTAGTAATTTCTGCATGTGATATATGAATTTTGCGATTCATGATCTTTTTTAACTTCTGCTTTGGTAGCTAAAGCATCCAATATATTTTTTATCCTTTTTAATTCTTCAGTGTACCATTTTCTTATATTTGTAGTTTCTTTCCTTGCTTTTCTTCTTTTTTCTGGACAGGCGGTGTGGAATTCCGCTTGAATAATTTCAAAGAATTTTTCAAAAGCGTATTCGGCCGATTTCTCTTTGTAAACTATTGACCAGTTCACTTTGTCCAATTTGTTAATAAGAATTGCTAGATTGTATGTAGTTATTTTCCGATATTCTACTGTTTCCGTTGTTACATTGCAAGAATCCATGTGTGTTACAAGGAGTTGACCTTTGTGGTCTGATACGTGGAGATTTATTGTTGTTCTTTTCAGATTATCTTCATTTTGATTTGTAAAAATATTGTCAATACATGTAGATGTTACGTTGCCTTGTCTACCTTTTCCTACTCTAGAAGATTCTGCGAAAGTTGGAAAGAGTCCGTATTGCTCCATTAGGTTTAGAAAAGTATTTGTCGTATTGTTATTTTTTTGGATGTTTATATTTAAATCACCGGCAAGGTATATTTGTTTTTTAGTGTACTTTTGTTCTATATATTCTAAAGTTTTCTGTAACTTTTCAAAAAATAAGTTGTTATCAATTGATGGATTTTTATAGACACATAGGATGACTATATTTAATTTCTGTATTTCAATTCCTGCAACTTCAAAGTGTTTTTCAGCAGCAAAGCACTTCATTTTTCCAATTTCTGTGGCTACATATTGATTTTTTACTAGTATCAAGACTCCTCCATAATTACCACTATTTCTTGAGAAATATGCGGCTATTGAATAATTTGATATATTTATACAATTTATATTACTTTCTGATAACCAATGTTCAGTTAAACATGCTATGTCTACATTTAATTTATTTAAAATTAATTCTACTTGGTCAGTTTTATTATTTAAAGATTGTAGATTTAAATTTAAAATTTTGAAATTTAGCGGTTTAATTATTTCCTTGTTCGTTGTTTGTTTTTTAGCATTTGTTATTGTTGGTTGCTGGGTGAGGCAGGTTGGGTTAAAAAAGTATGTTTTGTTTGTTTATAAGATCTGAGGATAGTATATTTTGGCCAGGCATTCGGATTAAAGACATTTTTTTCTTCTGATGTTGGGATCGTTACTTTAAATTATTATAAAAAGAATTTTAAATTATATTAATTAATCCCCAGCTGGTAGTTTACTTACGTCAACATTTTCAAGGGTAGGTTTTGCAGATACAGATTTTCAGTCTACGCCTCTAAGATTCGCTTCTTAAATTCCACCTTACTGATAAACGACTTTGGTAATATATTAATTAGTTTTTGTTTTTATTGTCCCGCCATTTTAACAATTATGGTTTAAAGTTCAGTTTAAAAGCTTATAAGACTTGATTTAATAAACACAAGTTGGTTTAAATTACGAGTATAAACTTATAAAACAAATTTTTTCAGCATACAACGTTAAATCTGAATAAAATTACGTTGTCAACCCGAATTCTTTATCAGATTACGTTGTGATTTACAAAGAAAAATGATTTTTTATTCTCACATTGGCTGACTGGCGCATATAAGACTCACATTGTTTACTTCAAAAATACAGATTTAACGCGAATAAATTTAAATATTCTAAAATCAACTTTAATTCTTCTTTTTGTTCATCAAACTTTAGACTGGCGTTTATAAGAATCGTACTTTTCAACTCAAAAATTTAGCTTTAAAACGAATAACTTTGAATATTCTAAAATAAACCTTGTTTTATTATTAAATTACGTTGTGATTTACATTGAAAAATGATTTTGCATTCTCAAACCTTCGACTCAGACTTATGAGACTGACTTTTTTCAGTTAAAAAATACAACTTTAACGCGTATGATTCTAAGTAGGTACCCTAAAATCAACCTTAATTCTTCATCAAATTACATTGTGATTTACAAAAAAAAAATGATTTTTCATCCTCGCATTTCAGACTGTCGCGTATAAGACACATTTTTCAGTTCAAAAATACAACATTAACGGGAATAATTTTAAATACGCAAAAATCAACCTTCATTTTTCATTAAATTATGTTGTAATTCACAAAAAAAAATGATTTTTCATCCTCATATTTCAGAATAGCGCTTATAAGACTCACATTTTGCAGTTCAAAAATACAGCTTTAACGTGAACAATTTTGGATACCGTAAAATCAACTCTAATTCTTCATTATATTACGTTGTAATTTACAAAGAGAAATTAATTTGCATTCTCAAATATTAGACTCGGGCTTATAAGACTCACCTTTTACTTTCCTATACTTTCAGTATGGGGAAGTATTGATTTCATGCAAATTTTCAAAATCGAGATTTTGACGGAAATACATGTTTTGGGCTTCCAGGATCCTAAAAAAGTGGGTTTTAAAAAATGTATGTCTGTGGGTGTGTGGGTGTGTGGGTGGATAACGCTCATATCTCCGGAACGGCTGCACCGATTTCGATGTGCTTTGGAATGAGGAGGTATATCAAAAATTCATCGACAAAATAAGCTTTTAAAAAGAATCCGAAACCGGAAGCGGAAGTTAGACATGTTTTTTTGGTAGCATTTTTTTCAGAAACTGAATATTGAAAATTGGAATAGTGGAAATTATAGAAGGCCTTGGAACAAATTAAACGTTTTTTTACCGAACTCTCTAGCTTCAACATGACGGCCGCTACGAATTTTTGAAAATTTCGACTTTAACGCCCATTTACTCAAAAACCAGTTGTTTGATTGGGATCAACTACATCTAGTTTGGTGATCCTTAAGGATACTATACCATGACATATCATTAATTTTGAAAATCGAAATACGATCTCAATGGCACCACTCCAAAAGTTTTGATATTTTCAAAAAAAGATCTCAAAAACTGCCCACACGTTTTTGTTTAAACTTTTTAAGCTGATAGAGATAGGCATCTGCTACAATTTTGTTTTTTGCTCATTGTTATAATTTCACTGTGACGCCCTCTATTAATTTTTGAAAATTGAAAATTGGTACCCTTTTATTTATTTAACGGGGGGCAATAAAATATTTCTGTTAATGTAAAATATCTCACCATTGATAGCAAAATCCGAATATAATATTATTTTTTCGATAATTTCATATTTAGGGGGGCTACTGTTCCCCCTGCCCCCAAATTTTTTCGATAAAAAATTTAAAATTTGGTGTTTGTTTTGTTTGCTGTAGGAGAATCTTTTTACAAAAAATCAGAAAATCGAATTTTTTGCCCCTTAATAATGTTTTTGTCCTTAGAAGAATTTCACATACTTTCTACAGCAGTTGTATTCTTGTACTAGTCGTTTAATGTTCAGTGTAGGCTAACTTTTTTATTTTAATAGATAGACTCGCAAACTCAAGAGCAAAGTTGTAGGGCAAATTATTCTCGATTGTATTTAAGAAAAAAACTTTAGTTTCCAATTTTAATATGGCGGCCACGGTAAGAAATAACTTTTTTTTAAATGGAAACGTGGCATTTTGGCTTTAAAATCAAAAAGGTTTTGAAATTCTAAATACAAATTAATAAGAGTAATTTCTTGCTAAAAATAATACTTCTCGAGTTATTAATATATTTTCAAATATCAATTTCCGCGCTTCCGTTGATTCAGTCCGAATATTTTACCAAACCTTATTATGCTTGCAGCGCAGCTGTCGGACTTTCTTCAACCGCTTCAAGATGTTACATCTTATAAGAACTATTTACTTTAACTAGTCGTGGCTAGACAGGTGTATATCGAAAGTGTTGGAAAATATAAAACAATGTATTTAAATGTATAGGAAAGTTCAGGCGAAGTGTTTCGCTCATTTTTTCAGTTTAAAAATAAAGATTTAACGCAAATGATTTCAAATACTCTTAAATCAACCTCTAATTTTTATTAAATTACGTGGTGATTTACAAAAAAAAATAATTTTGGATCCTCACCTTTGAGACTGGCGCTTATAAGACTCCGTAAAATCAACCATAATTTTTCATCATAGTACTTTGTGATTTACAAAGAAAAATAAGTTAGCATTCTTAAATTTTAGACTCGGGCTTATAAGACTCACTTCTTTCAGTACAAAAATACAGCTCTAACGCGTATGATTTTGAATACCCCAAAATTATCTTTTATTTTTCATTACATTACGTTGCGATTTACAAAGAAAAATAATTTTTCATCCTCACATTTCAGAATGACGCTTATAAGACTCACATTTTTCAGTTCAAAAATACAGCTTTAACGCGTATGATTTTGAATGCCCTAAAATCAACCTTTATTTTTTATGAAATTACGTTGTGATTTACAAAGAAAAATGATTTTGTATTCTCAGATTTTTGACTGAGGCTTATAAGACTCATATTTTTTTAATACAAGAAAAGAAGCTTTAACGCGAATGATTTTGAATACCCTAACATCAACCTTAATTTTTTATAAAATTACGTTAGGATTCACAAAGAAAAATAATTTAACATTTTCAAATTTTAGACCCACCCTTATAAGACTCGATTTTTTGAAAATAGAAATACAATTGTAACCAGGGTAGGGTGACTATAAACGCTATTAAAGCAATCCCGATTTTTTTTATTAAATTATGCTTTTATTAAACACTTTTTAGGACTTTTAAAATATAAGAAAATTAATTATTATAAATTTTCTAATTGTTAATAAAAATTTTTGTTATTTAATCCCACAGCGAACATTTTAGTTCTGTGTAATTGAATATTTTCGAATAAAATTATAAAATAGCTTTACATCTTTATAATTTTTTTCAACAAAATTGGTAAAATGGTATTCAGTGACTTATTTTAATTATCACAGTTTACAGGACCGTACTACTTATTTTGTAACAGCGAAGCAGTAATCCTTCTATCCTCAATTAATACAAAAAAATGGGTTAATCTCAAATTTTAACTATTTAAAAAAATCAAAGATAATATTTACCTATTTGTTTATAAGCTCATATATCATCCAACTAATAAAGTTGTATCCAAGGCAACAACACAACACTTTACAAGATGTTCGATAAAAAAAAGTTTATCAAATACACAACGAAAAATTCAACAAAACACGACAAAAAACTGCAAAACAACTAAAAAGATTCAAGAAGCGTCCGATAATAACCCGCACACTGTGGTCAAAAAAGCTCGCGGTTGTAGCGGATCGCGTGGTCCTTGCAAAATCCTGGCCGGCTAGGTTAAGTCCGTGGAGGAAAGCGAAAGTGCTCACTGTTAACTGTTAGTTTGGACGGGCGACCACTGCGGATATCAGTTATCACTTCCAATTCATGTGTTTACCTGTAGAGAGGGAAGACTATTATGTAGGACACCTTCGGTTTGGTTTGTGTAACAAGACGTCAATGTAAAATGCATGTTTGGGATGTGTGCATGTCGGAAGAGGACTAAATAACTTACTTTTCGCATTGCTGACTTTAAGCAAAACCAAAACGTTTTGCGCTGGACAAACTTCCGCGTTGATTGTTGCAAAACATAACGCGTTTTATAATGATTCCACTGGCATAATTTGAAGTATGAAAGATGCCCTCATTAATTATTATATTATATCGCGAAGATTAGGTAATAAATAGCGATGTATTAATTATTTTAAAAAATGTGAAGGGGAAAACATTTTGAGGCGGAAAATTTACCATATGCCACCTTCCTTGATGTAACGACAATAACGTTACTTCCTTGTTTGCTAGTTACTTGATTTATTTTACCAAAATAATAATATTTAGCAAAACCCGTGGACTACGCCCCCGCTCTTTTGGTAACTTCATACTCAGCGCGCGTGGTTCAAAAATGAGAGCTTCTACCGGAAAGAAAGTCCCTTGAAGAAAACCAAAAAGCCCGGAAAAACAACCCTGGAAACAATTTTAAGAAAGAACAACAATATTCTATAAAATCTCCAGAAAAACTTCATTAAAAAATGCGTGAAAAAAATTAGTCGCACTTTCTTCCATTTCCAAGGAACCGTCTTAACAGAAATTTTGAAAATATGTTTTCAACTAATAAATACGTAGGAAAAAATCTTGTGAGGCATTTTTATGTAATTCCAAAATGAAATTTGATTTTATTCATATAAATTGATCAGCAAGTAGAAAATAGGGAAAACTCTTTTTTAATTAATCATTTTTTTCGGTGGGTTTTATTCAAAAAATTGTTTTACTGAGTTGTTTTTTTCTTGGGATCTTTTTACCGGCAGGTGGTTTTTCTCCCAACGTGTGTCTCAGCGAGTTTGTTTTGGAACTCTTTTTAAAAACGTTTTTGCTTCCTCCCTAAAATGCAATTGACCCCCATAAACAAAAGCAAAGTTACGCGCCACTGATGGAATTAATAAACTTAATGAAACAGCCGTACATAACTCAATAAATTTATGTTTATTTTCTGTAGGACATCACACGTCGCGGGGTTTGACAGCGGTTAACACGCATCTTTCTTTGGTGTAGTGATTGATGATCAAAATATTTTTACTTATTGTGTTAAATATATTAGACTACTACAGCTTAACGAAATAAAACCCAACGTAAATTCGTAATGCAGTTGTATTGCGGCTCGAAATTTCAAAGAGCCCAATTTCATTTTTTTGTTGTAATAATAAAAACAAATGTACTAGAAATAGAAAAACAAAAATGAAAAGCAGTGAAGACTTGCCTGCCGGTATTTACCGGCTTGCGGCTCTGATGTATGTTTCTTGCTCTGAGGTTGTTGTGGTAATGACCAGGCAGCCAACAACAGGTTATGTTTTTATAATATAAAGAAAAAATATAAAACCAAATTTGCTTATATGTATTGGAAACTATAGCGGTCTGCTGTACAACGAAATATGCACCGTATATAATGGACGCGTAGATATGTGGGTTACAGTAACAATAACTTCTCGCCACTAAAAGAGACAGGTGGAAGGGATGCAGATTTATTAAATAGATAGATACGGGCTACAGGAGTCTTTGCCGCAGTGTCGCACATGTTTCACTCGTTTCATTGTAGTCTATGTCCTACCTTTAGATCAGCTTACAGTGGCCTAACAACACAATAACAATCAGTCAAAGCGGGTATTTTTAAATAGCTTAAAAACACGCCTAGTTCTGCATCAAACACGTCATCATTTAATGAATGCTTTTGCAACTTCTGGCTTTAAACTTGCTTATAAGACTCACTCTTTTGCGTCTACGAATGTGGGAGCATTTCAAAAATTTATCAAGACAATAAGCTTTTAATAAAATTTACAACCATATTTTTTTAAATTTTGAAGCGGAATCTGACAGCAGATTTTAGGGCCAACGTACGCTTTTTTCCGAACTTTCTAGGTTTAAAATGAAAACGCTACAATGTTATAAAAATTTTTACTTTCGCACTTTCGCAGTACTAAAATGCGAGTAGACAAATCAGGATCAAATCTTCTATCGTAATAACCCTATAGAGACAAAGTTACTATTAACAAAAAATTTTAAAGATGAAAACTATAAAGTAAAAATGATATTTAAAATTATAGACACTTTCAAAAAAAATATTGCTCAATCCTTTTCCAAAAAAATCAATAAATAATTTTTGAAAACGTTTTAATATATTTTTAGGGCGACAAATTCAAGAAAACTATTAAAATTACCGTAAATAAAAAATTACCACAAAAACTGAAGATTTTTCAAAAGAAAATACATTACTTTTTGTCAACAATTTGTCACTTAAAGAATGCACATCAAAGTGAGGAAAAAGCAGTTGATAGAAAAACTTTTAGTACTTGGCATTCAGAGAAAGAAATCACTGTTTCAATGTTCACGTACTGGAGTACTGTATTACGAACCGAGAGAGCTGCCTCCGCGGTTAACGCGTGCGCCTTTCATTCGGGAGGCCCTGGGTTCGATTTCCGGGCCGGCCGCTGTTCTGGCTCAGATTTTTTCCACGGTTATTCTGACTCAAAAAGTGAATACTGGGGCAGTACTTTCTGCAGAACAACTTTTTTCATCCAAATTCTTTGTTCTTATCCATCTCTACCGTTATTTATCGGCGGAAGAAGGGCTTAGGACTCCGGTGTAGAGTCCGAAGGACCCCTATAGTGGCCCGCCCCTTTACGGGGAATAAACCAACACCATTTTCTATTAAGGCTAGAACTATTGATGTTGATGTTTCTTACATCACACCGCTCAGCAAACTTCAATCTGTTCCCTGAAACAGAGCATAGCCAATGTGTTCTTATTTTAATCAGGATCCCTTTGCTATTAAAAGCCATATAATTACGTGTCTATTGTATAAGGCGTACATTCGTTAGTACAGAGGGAGGCTACAGTTTTCGATAACAAGACGTACTTTATTCGCTCATTTATTGTTAACAAAAACTACGTAACGCATATCCAATGAATTCTTATTTTAATAAAGATGCCTTCCACCTGACTTAACTTTTAGTGGCAAAAAACCTTTGCTACTTAAAGCCACATATTCACGCGTCTATTATATAAAACGCATATTTGTTACTACAGCGGAAGGTTACAGTTTTCGATAACAAGACGTACTTCATTCGCTTATTTATTGTTAACAAAGACTACGGCATAGCCAATGGATTCTTATTTTAATCAGGATGCCTTCCACCTGACTTAACGTTTAGTGGCAAAAGACCTATGCTACTAAAAGCCACATATTTACGCGTCAGTTGTATAAGGTCCCTATTTGTTAGTACAGTTTTCGATAACAAGACGATCTTTATTCGCTTATTTATTGTTAACAAAAACTACGGAGTAGCCATGGATTCTTATTTTAAACAGGATGCATTCCACCTGACTTAAGTGGCGAAAGACCTTTGCTACTAAAAGCCACATATTTACGCGTCCATTACATAAGGCGCATATTCGTTAGTAGAGCGGAAGGCTTCGATAACAAGACGTACTTTATTCGCTCATTTTCGTTAACAAAAACTACGGAAGGCATAGCCAATGGATACGTATTTTAATCAGGATGCCTTCCACCCGACACCTGACTCAAGTTTTAGTGGCGAAAGACCTTTGCTACCAAAAGCCACATATTTACGCGTCTATTACATAAGGCGCATATCCGTTAGTACAGCGGAAGGCTACAGTTTTCAATAACAAGACGTACTTTAATCGCTCTTTTCTTGTTAACAAAAACTACGGAGTAGCCAACGGATTCTTATTTTAATCGGGATGCATTCCACCTGACTTAGTTTCTAGTGGCAAAAAATTTTTTCTACCAAAAGCCACATATTTACGCGTCGATTATATAAGGCGCATATTTGTAAGTACAGCGGGAGGCTACAGTTTTCGATAACAAGACGTACTTTATTCGCTTTGTTCTTGTTAACAACTACGGAGAACATAGCCAACGAGTTCCTATTTTAATGATGCCTTTCACCTAACTCAACTTGTTGTGGCAAAGAACCTCCGTTACTAAAAGCCACATATTTACGCGTCCATTATGTAAGACGCATATTTGTTAGTACAGCGGGAGGCTACAGTTTTTTATTCGCTTTGTTCTTGTTAACAACTACAGAGGACGTGGCGAACGAGTTCCTATTTTAATGATGCCTTTCACCTAACTCAACTTCTTGTGGCGAAGAACCTTAGTTACTAAAAGCCACGTATTTACGCGTCCATTATGTAAGACGCATATTTGTTAGTACAGCGGGAGGCTACAGTTTTCGATAAAGAAACCTGCTTTATATGCTCATTAACAAAAACTACGGAGGACATAGCCAACGAGTTCTTATTTTAATGATGCCTTTCACCTAACTCAACTTTTTGTGGCAAAGAACCTCCGTTACTAAAAGCCACATATTTACGCGTCCATTATGTAAGACGCATATTTGTTAGTACAGCGGGAGGCTACAGTTTTCGATAACAAGACGTACTTTATTCGCTTTGTTCTTGTTAACAACTACGGAGGACGTAGCGAACGAGTTCCTATTTTAATGATGCCTTTCACCTAACTCAACTTCTTGTGGCGAAGAACCTTCGCTACTAAAAGCCACGTATTTACGCGTGCATTATGGAAGACGCATATTTGTTAGTACAGCGGGAGGCTACAGTTTTCGATAAAGAAACCTGCTTTATATGCTCATTAACAAAAACTACGGAGGACATAGCCAACGAGTTCTTATTTTAATGATGCCTTTCACCTAACTCAACTTTTTGTGGCAAAGAACCTCCGTTACTAAAAGCCACATATTTACGCGTCCATTATGTAAGACGCATATTTGTTAGTACAGCGGGAGGCTACAGTTTTCGATAACAAGACGTACTTTATTCGCTTTGTTCTTGTTAACAACTACGGAGGACGTAGCGAACGAGTTCCTATTTTAATGATGCCTTTCACCTAACTCAACTTCTTGTGGCGAAGAACCTTCGCTACTAAAAGCCACGTATTTACGCGTGCATTATGTAAGACGCATATTTGTTAGTACAGCGGGAGGCTACAGTTTTCGATAAAGAAACCTGCTTTATATGCTCATTAACAAAAACTACGGAGGACATAGCCAACGAGTTCTTATTTTAATGATGCCTTTCACCTAACTCAACTTTTTGTGGCAAAGAACCTCCGTTACTAAAAGCCACATATTTACGCGTCCATTATGTAAGACGCATATTTGTTAGTACAGCGGGAGGCTACAGTTTTCGATAACAAGTCGTACTTTATTCGCTTTGTTCTTGTTAACAACTACGGAGGACGTAGCGAACGAGTTCCTATTTTAATGATGCCTTTCACTTAACTCAACTTCTTGTGGCGAAGAACCTTCGTTACTAAAAGCCACATATTTACGCGTCCATTATGTAAGACGCATATTTGTTAGTACAGCGGGAGGCTACAGTTTTCGATAAAGAAACCTGCTTTATATGCTCATTAACAAAAACTACGGAGGACATAACCAACGAGTTCTTATTTTAATCGGGATGCTTTTCACCTAACTCAACTTTCTATGGAAAGGAGCTCCCGCTACTAGAAGCCGCATGTTAACGCGTCCATTATATAAGACACACAATTGAAAACACTAATGAACGGCGCCAATTTAAAGGAAAAGTGTGTACCTTTATATTAAAGATTATTTGATGTCGATCACGCTAGGTAAGGGATATAAATACAAAACACTAAAAATTCGCATAGTTGCTTAGTACGTAGTTACGTATGTTCAGTTCAATCGCCCACTTTTGGTATTTCAGATTACGCCATACCGCGGGACGCATTCGGTACATGTCGTGCAACTTGACACAGCTTATTTATTACATTTTAAAAAGAAGTTACTAAAATAGCGTAAGGCGTACACCACGGTTTCCGCTAGCAAAAAAATTAAAACTTTCTTCAATGAGCTGCAAATAACCATTTATAAATCACAATAAAGAAGAAGCTTTTTTGTGAGAGATACAATTTACTGCAAAAACAGTTCCCAACTCAACTTTTGCAAACCCAACTAAAATAAATAAAAGTATAAACCTGTATCGCATAGAAACGGCAATTCTGTTATTTTGACTTTATTTTATTTAGCTACATACCATCAAGGACGTCACGATGATTTGAGGTCATATACCGGTTCGATCTCGGGCTATTTTTAAAAGAAATCTAACTTTGTCAACTGCATACTGCAGTTTTTACTCTCTTTTACTTTCAGTGAGGGGAAGTATTGCACTTGCGCCTCTAAAGGCGAAAGTACTGAACCGATATAGATGAAATTTCAAATCAAGAGGTATATTAAAAATTGTAGTTCTAGTTAAGCTTTTCAAACAAACCAGAAACCGGAAGTGGAAGTTTCTTTGGTAGCGTTGTTTAAACACAACTTTTTTAAAATTTAAGCACAGGATTTGAGAGAAAAATTGAAAGCAAATCAAAAACTTTTCTACCGAATTCTCTAACTTTAAGATGGCGGCCGCTACGATTTTTTGAAATTTTCAAGTTTAATGCCCATTTACACAAAAAATAGTTATCTGATCAGGATCAACTACAATTTGTTTGAGAGCCTTTTATGAGCAGTGTACAAAAAAACAAAATTAATTTCGAAAATCTGAAATCGATCGCAATGGCGCTCAACCAAAATTTTGAAAATTTCAAAAAAAAATATTTTTTATGTACAGCCTTTGCGATGTTTTTTAAACTTTGTAGGCTGCTACAACAGAAAATTGGCTACAATGTGATTGTTTGGTGAAAGCTGTAATTTTACTGTGCGCTTTCTACAAATTTTTGAAAATAAAAATGAGTAAGCTTTTATTTATTAAAAGAGGTCCAATAAACATTTCTTTCGTAGCAGAATTGCTCATTAAAACTAGTAGAACTAAAATCTAATGATAGTTTCTAGATGCTTTTGTACTTGGTAGAGCTACTGTAAAAAATGTTAAAAATTCAAAAATTTAATATTTATAATTATGTAATTTACGGTGATTTATATATATTGTCTATAATAATTATTATATTTATGGCAAAATGAAAATTTTAACGTTTCGTTTATTATGGGGTATTTTATGAAATACATATTAAAAACATTTTGAGTTGAAATCTGTTTAAGTAAACCACCAAAAGGAAACTTCTCAGATGTGCTTTCTTAGTGAAATATGGTTTCCATTGTCATTTAACGTGCTCATAGTGATTTTGAGGGTCCCGAGTTGGCGCGGCTTAAATACGCGTACGAGTGCGATCAGCAAAGTTAAGCATAGCTCTGCCTGGTCAGTACATAGATGGGTGTCCAAAAACAGAATTAACGTGGCGCCCCATGCTCTCGGAATGGCACGCTAATAGGTGGTCCCGGATGTAGCATTAACAACACGGCAGTCGTTAGAGGGGTTGGAAGTCCCTTTAAAGTGCAGATGGATGGGCAAATGGAAGAGTAAATGTAATGCCACGGGTTTGGCGTAAGCTGAGGGGACGTAGGGGTTAAAGGTTCAAAAGACCCCAATACCCTCCGAAAATAGCAATAAGCCAAACCTGGAGTGAATGGGACCAAGCCAAGGGCCTCAATGGCCTGCCAGAGGTCTACACTGAAGTAGAGCACCCCTCATCCTTCCATTTTTTGTAGTGAAGTAATTGCTTGCTTTTATGATAATTTGTGTTTTCTAGTTGCAACCAATGTTTATCTGTTGAAATCTCAAAACCTTGAAAATTTTAAAGATTATTAAGGTTTTTGAAAACTTTCAACATTTTTGAAAATTGTAAATTTTAAATTTTTGTTCTTTTTTCTGTTTGTCCAAATATTTCAATTTTAACTTAAATAAAACTACGCAAAAACATTTCTTCGGTTTGTTGTGGTTGTCAGGGCCGGCGGAAGGGCATGGTAGTATAGGTAGTACTACCCACTTGAAAAATTCCCGAGTGGGTAATTACCCACACGGAAATTTTTTGGAAATTCTGTATTTCAAACCTATATCCGGGATATGATATTTGAAAAACGCGCGCTTACTTGGCACGCGCACTCGATATACGCCGACCAATTCTCAATGCCTCGTTTCTACACTTCCACGCAGTCATTTGACGTCAGCGCGTCAAAAATGCTTTCATGAAAATGTACCTTTACACTACGAGTTAACGCAAAAATTGCTAAAAATCAAAGCAAAGTGGGAAGGGGGGGGGGGCTTCTCTACCCCACTACCCACTCGGGCTTAGCGTGTTCTGCCGGCCCTGGTGGTTGTTTGAGAAAATTTATTTGGTTGTTTGAGCACCGCTGGAAAAAGGATAGCAGGTAAGTTATAACAGTAGTTATCAGGGATCTACAAAACGAGGATTAGGTTATGATTGACAGAGGCATAGTTACTTGAAAACAATTTTATGGGGAGTTTTACAACACCGCGACACATAAGACTTCGTACTGAATACTGACTGTGAGACGGACTATAGGACTGTTTTTATTAATATCGTCTAGTCTCTTAAAAAACAATCGATCCCACAAAAGTCAGACTTTTTATTTGTGCATTTCTATCGCGCACGCATGCAATAGGCACCTTTTTAGCGATAACCGGCAGGTTCATAGTGGCACAGATTGATATGCGGGTGCGTACGGGTGTACTGCTTTTTTACTGCATAAGTAGTTGTGGGGTCGAATCTCGGTTGGGACTAAAATTTTCTCTTTATTTTATTTTTTTTAAAACACTGTTGTTGCGTTTTGCTGTTTACGCGAGGTTATTTGTTAAGAGCAGTTATATTTTTAAAGAAAAAATACGGAAACAAATTTGCATTCACTCACTGATTGACACGCAAGTCTGACCTTGATGAGGATCGATTGTAAGCGTAGCGACTAGACGCTAGTGTTTTTATTTAAACAGTAACCACAGACAGTCAGTCAAGTAGACGAACGTCACAAAATTCGATCGTCGTCGGTCGGCAGAAGAGAGATAACAACCTCCATATTCTAGTTTTACTTTTTTCAGAAAGAATTACCGACAAAACAAAGTTAGGAATAAAAATTAAAAAAGGGGATGCTATTATCAGTGCCTTCAGGCATCACCTCAAAAATACCGGGTGGCCGCGAGAACAGGTAACAACCAGCCATTTTGTCAATTTTTAAATTAATAATTTCAAACTTTTTCTGGGTAATATACACATAAAAATGCATATTTCGACATAAAACGGTGTTATTTTGACTTCCGGTTTCACCGGAAGGGATGTCAATTTTTTTATTTTTAATGGAACACTGTATATTTTTGCATATTTAGATAGACCCTGAAATTTTCTTTACAGTTATGTATAATACTTACCCATTAACTTGTAATTTTTTGCCGCCAGGGGGCGTTTGTAAAAAACCTTAAGGGCCTAATAATGATAGTCATAATTAATTTTTTTTTAGTTGGCTTTGTAACAAACGAATTAAAGCTTTAAGTGTTTTTTTATTGTTTAAACATTCCATTGTCGTCAGAAGATATTAAAATCATTAAAGAAGAAAATATTCTCAATTTTTAAACGGTCATAATTTGCGTCTTTTTTTAAATACCCACTACATTATACATTTTTTTTACGTTATTAATTGCCACAATAAAATGTTTAACCAAATTAATGAAAAACACACTTAACGTTCATTATTTTTTTGTTTTCAAAGCCAACTTAAAAAAAATAATCATGAAAACCATTATTAGGCATCTAAAATTGTTTTAAACGCCCTCTGGCGGCCAAAATTAAAAGTTAATGGGCAAGTATTATACATAGATGTAAAGGAAATTAAAAGGTCTATTCAAATATGCAAAAATATACATAGTGTTCCATTAAAAACAAAAAAAATGTATTCACTTCCGGTTAAACCGGCAGTTATACGTAACACAGTTTTATGTCGTAATATGCATTTTTATGTGTATATTATCTAAAAAAAATTAAAATTAATAATTTAAAAATTGAGAAGATAGCCGGTTGTTACCCGTTCTCGCGGCCACCCGGTATACCTTAACGATAACAATTAAAATTAATGTTTTAACATATGTCGCTTTATTTTCTGTGTACAAACGAGTAATCAGTATAGCATCAAACGCCAAACAGTATCACCATACTCTCTCAATGCAAAACGTAATATATTTATGCAATTCCAGCATGAAAGTAAAAACAGTTTTCTTAAATTATTGTTATGTGGTGTACCTACCACCAGAAAACAAGAAAAATAAGTTCTTCGTTTTCAGTTTTTTTCTATTACAAAGAAACAACCTTGGTATAAACCTGTAGTAGCTTACTTGCTTTGCTACTACCGTTTATGGTAAACGTACTACGTCAGAAAAAAGGAAATACCATATTTTCTTTTTAATTCTAGATGAACTTGCTTCTCGACTATAAAGCATCAAGGGTAACTAGATACCTATAAAATTTTATTGGACAACACATAGTAAACACAACAACAATTAATAAGTTGTCAATTTAACCGGAAATCTGCATGAAAAATTTCATAGCCTCAAGTGCGCGTGAAATGTAAAGAGCCCCTGACAACTTAGATGTGGTAAAAATTTCTTTTCTTCCTTACTAATACAATGGGAGGTATTGTAATAGTGAGAAAAATCAGTCTGTCAAAAATACATGTTTTAGGCCCCTAGAAACCCAAAACTGTATTTTTTTCTAAAATGTCTGTTTCTATGTGCGCAAAAGTTCCAAGTTTCATGTGTTATTTGACCAATTTTAATGAAGTTTGGAATACTAAAATAAAATACAATTTTATGAAGAAAACAGTATTCAAATTTTGTTAGTAAAAAACGTACAAAATTGTGAAGCAACGCATTTCATTGAAATTGTGTTCCTACGTCAATGTCAATTCGATCAGCAAATAATAACAACCCATAGAGCAATGATGGGCAAACATATTTCGACTGTTTGCTTACCTCAATTTTTGTTTATTATAGTGAGGCCAGGGTTCTAGTTAAATTTTCTGCAAACTTGTATTGTTTAAACTTGACACAATTTCTTATTTCTTTTTTACACACTGCGTTGTTTACAGACTTCATAAGAAAACTACGGGAAGTTTATAGTTTTTATAACCTGAAGTTTGATTCTTTTAAATTACAGTAATGACCCTGATTTACGTATTTACGCTTGCGACATAATTTACCTTGAGGTTTCACAAAACGCATCAGTTCATCGCCTTTATATAGAAAAATATTCATTTTTTATTTGCAATCGAACAAAAAGTAATGAGGTAATGACTGAAATCCCAAGAAGCAAGGTAAGCTAATAAAAACGTGCACATACTGGTTAATTTAAACTTTTTCGTTGAGTATAAAAATTATGTAATAGGTTATCGTAATCAGTCTTTACGTCCCATTGCTGGACATCGGCACTCTTCTCCTCTCCTTAGCGCTAAGGTGGAGTACGGGGGACCTACAGTTTAACGTCGAATCCGAACGACTAAATACAAGGGAAGGTTTCAGGCATTAAGACCCCACGGCTGCCTACACCAGATTGGGGAATGTGGGTGGCGGGTTGCGGCATAGATTTTTATTGCTGCCTGGCTTCGGCCGAGAATCGAATCCTAGACCTTTAGCGTTAGAGGCTAAGCGCCTAACCTCTGAGTTACCGCCACTATAATTATATATATAATAGGTTATAATAATGTTATACTTATAATTACAAGAGAACATCTTTAAAATAACACCGCAAAATTCTGTCCACCTGATAATATTTTTTATTACAATATATGTTACGGATACTTTTTGTATAGCAAGAAAATAACACATTCAATTATAATCGACTTTTAATAATTGTACCGCAAGTGAATTGCCGATATCTCGACAACTAAATTATAAAAGCTGGCTGCGTAGCAGCAAGTGGTAGTTTAGTTAGAAAATTTTTCTAAGTAAGACAATCACGCAGTGGCGTAACTAACGGTGTTCCGCGGGTTTCTCACAACCAGGGCGCGTAAGTGGTGTTTTTTCTTCTTCCAAATAATCTTACTGAACCTCCGGGTGAGTGTAGGGGTGCGTAATCATGGCAACCGCCTTGCTATTGGTTACGGTTTGCAAGACCGTTAGCGTGTTCATGAAGGTTTTTAGTTAATATTATTGTTTCTACCTTAAATAGGTCTTTAGTTGACACTTAGTTATTTTGTTTGAATTTTTTTTTAAATATTTATTTAAGTATTTCTGCAAAGTATAGTTTTACTTGTATCTCTTACTGGGGGTGTTATAGGGGCCCGACCTGAATCTGGAACCCGGCCGGCCGGAAGTTTAAGTACCTTTTCTTGGTTATTTTTCATTACTCACGAGTGTTATACATAGTTTTCGATTATTTCACGATTAATACATCAAATTTTCAAAATTAATTTTTAAAACCATTAAATAGTTTGCCTGAATTAATTTTCGATACAATTTTGAACATTAGAAATGTTGTTTCTGCAAAACAAATACGATTTGCTAGGCAGGAAGTTTAATTAAATTACTTTAATTGCTTTCTCAGATTCACGAGTTGACAAATTGCGAGTGGAATAATCAACATTAAAATACAAGATTAAAGATTTATGCACAAAAAAAGAATTTTTGTAAATATATTAAATCAGTAGAACCCGTGGGCTATGCTCCACCCCTCTTAAAAATAATAAATAAACTATTTAAGTTGCTAGTGTAGCAAACTTTCGATCGTAGTCCTAGTTTTTTGTTTTTTTCGGACCCTAACACGTGTATTTCCGTCAACATTTTAACTTCCGAAATTTTGACGGTAACAATACCTTCCTATAGCTAGCTATACTCCGTATAGCGAAAAAGGTAAAAGAAGAGGGGCTTTAAAAATTGCAGTCACACACCAATAACCACAATCTTCTTCTTCTAATAATTAAACACGGTGAGTCTACACAGTTTATCAGTAATAACTTGCATAAATGTCTAGTTTATCGGCAGTGTTTTGGGAATACATTGTTTGTTGTTAATGATAAGGGCTAGGCGGTTTTAAATAATCATATTTCACTCATAAAAGACATTATAGAAAAATGCAATCGTGTGTTTAAAAATGTTGGGCTAATATTTATAAATAACCACGTATAAGAACATAAGTCTACATTATTACCAAAAATTTAACGTATTACAAAATATCGCGCAAATAAAGTACGTCTGGCCTGTCAGTCGAGATCCCAGCCTTGCCACGTCAGCAGCCAGAGCAGCACGAGTTAACAAAAACATTACACTAATGACATAATAAAAACCATAGTTTCTGCTTTTACGGTTCGTAGTGAAAGCGTCTCTGAAAAATGGCCTAAAACAAAAACTCAAATTCATTGATGCAGAATACACTGGCGTCTAGCCCCTTGGGCTGCAATCGATCCTACCTCATTAAGGTCAGACTTGCGTGTTAGTATGCCGTCAATCAGTGAGTGAATGCAAATTTGTCTTTGTATTTTTTCTTTAAAAATATAACTGCTATTAACAAATAACCTCGCGTAAACAGCAAAAGGCAACAACAGTGTTTAAAAAAACTATAAAATAAGAAAAAAATTTTGGCCCCAACCGAGACTCGACCCCACAACTAGTTATGCAGTAAAACGGCAGTACACCCGAACACACCCGCACATCCATCTGTGCCACTACAAACCTGCCGGTTACCGCTAAATAAGTGCCTATTGAATGCGTGCGCAATAGAAATGCACAAATGAAAAGTCTGACCTTGGTAGGATCGATTATGGAGGAAGAGACTAGACGCTATTGAGAATACACCCGCCGAAATCGTATGAAAAAGGCTGCGGTAAAAACAACGCCAGTAAAATTTTTCTGAGAGAAATCAACCACCAAAAACATCCCCTTAACAGCAGCAGTTGAATTACTGCATAATTAAGGAAGAGCTTTCCCTGAAAAAGATACGTGTTTTTTTGGTGATCAATTTATATGAATACGTAAAATTCATTTTTGGATTATATGCAAGTGTCTAACAACATTTTTTTTGCGTTTTTATTACAGCCAAAAACGTTTTTAAAGCCCCTGTAAGGCACTCCCCTGATGATTTTACTAGGATTTTTCTTTCTTAAAATTTTTCTACGTGATTGTACGTTACGGGATTTATAGAGTTTTGTCCGGGGCTGTTTTAAGCTTTTTTTGTTTTTTTTTACGTAATTTACATTGCGCGAGCAGCTCTCAATTCCGAGACGGACTCAGTAGAGCGGAGGAAACATTTGGAGTTATTTTTAAAAAGGGCGTAGCCTACGGGTTCTGCTAGTTGCAAATAATAACCAATAAAAATGAGTCATTATTTAATTTTTATGTGGATTCTGTTTTGTAGGATTTTATTGCAATGTCAACACATTTATATGCAGTTCTGTTTTCAGAAATTGCTGTAACTTGTGCGTTTCTCTTCTTGTGAAATGGTATAATGATGCTTTAAGTTTTTAAGTATGAAAATAGTAATGGTACTTTGTAATAAAGCGAGAACCGCATGTGTTATTATCTTTACACAAGTATAAGATTGAAGATTAAATTGTTTTCACCGCAAAATCAATTAGTTGTGCATAATGCATGAAATCAATACCTAGCAGTTGATTAAATGTCAAAGTTTGTTTACTTTAAGCACTAAAATGAATAGTAACATTTTCTTCAAAAAAAATTAATTTTTTTGATTGATAAAGCTTTGATTGGTTATTTAATACACTTTGGTGTACAGGGTGTTTCGCAATAAGATGCTCATAGATCGACGATGCATTTTTAGGTTCAATTTTAGTTGAAAAGGTCCCACTAACACATGCCTGGAACGCATATTTTTTTCTGATACAGTGCTGTAAAAGTATGAAAGGTAGTGGAAGTAAATTACGTATTAATTAAAACTGCGCCCTAAATTCAGATATTTTGTTTAATTTTTGTATGGATATTTCACCAGTAATGAACACTTGTTTTCTTTTAAATACTTCGACCAGGGACGCAGATGTGAGGCATATTCAGGGTATATCTCAAAGTATTTTTTACACACTTAAAAATTTCTAACGTTTGACTTGAAAATCTTACTGTGCATGCCCACCGGCGGGGCGGCCATGGACCCTCAGCCCGGTGACAAGCGTGAACAAAGGTACTTTTTACGGGACCGGTATTATATCGGTCACTTCGGTTATTTCAACTTGAACCTTTCAACTTCTCTCGTTGGAGAGACTCAAGGTCTTCTTAATTGGGACGTGGAAGGACTAGGTGGGTGATTTCACAAGGTGCAGTGTTTACTAGCTCCTGAGAAGTATGCCAAACACCTGAGTGGTAGTCAGTAGGGTGTGTAGGAGGATCCGAACACCACCAGGACCAACAACCTAAGTCTAGTAAAAAAATTCTCTACTAACAAAAACTTTCCGTTGATTGGTACCAACTTACATCTAGTGACAAAACGTTTTTTTCTAGTAGCAAAATAATTTGTTTTACCTTGCCACCAACCGATATCTAGTGACAAAAACAATTTCCCTAGTAACAAAAAATAGAATGTCTAGAATGTCGCCAATCTAAATTTAGTGACAAAAAATTCTTTTAACAACAGAAATCCTCCAGTAACAAAATCCCCCTAGACTGGTACCAACCTAAATTTAGTAATAATAAATTTCTCCAGTTAAAAACATCCTAGATTAAGACCAACCAAAATCTAGTAGAAAAAAAAATTTCCCTACTATCATAAAATCTCCCCAGAACGTCTCTAATCTAAATTTAGTAACAAAAATTTTATCTACTAACAAGAAACCCTCTGGATTAGTACAAATTTTTCTAAGTAACAACAAAAAATCTTTATATTGGCAGCAACTGAAAGCTAATGACAAATACAATTTCTCTAGTAACATAAAATTCCCCTAGAATGTCGCCAACCTAAATCTAGTGACAAAAATTTTCTTTGCTAACAAAAATTTGAAGAATATTACCAAGATAAGTATAGTGAAAAAGACCCAACTAGCATCTAATCTCAAGATCCCATAGAATTTTGTATTAAAAAATACTTTTTAATGTCTACTAATAAAAAAACTTCTATAAAAATCTAACCCCTATCACTTTAAAGTACCCTAATTGGTTCTACTTATTTCATAACAAAACCAAACCATCTCAGTTGGTCTGGAATAGTACCCCGTTCTCTGGCCGAGACTGTAATATTTCCTGCAACCCAGTTACTACGTGCGTTTAGGAGACTCAACGGGCTATAAGTCTGCCTAGGCGTTATACTGGGTGGTTGGAGGTCGTTGATACGTAGGTCAAGATGACATCCAGGAAGCAGTGGTATATCTGTTAGTATTCGCAACTTAGGTCCTAAGAATGCGTTGTGTTTTTATCTGCTCACGCTCATAATCAAGATGACGACCCAAGAGGTCCCTCTGCAGGGCTCCGGCGCTCTTCTCGGCCACGTGCTCTTCTTCGTGCTAAGTTGGAGTACGGGAGACCTACCGTTTAACGTGAAATCCGAGCGACTAAATACTAGAGAAAATTTTCAGACATTATGACCTCACGGCTGCCTACACCAAATTGGGGAAAGTGGGTGGTGGGTTGCGGCATCTATTTTTATTGCTGCATGGCTGCGGCGGGGAATCGAACCCCAGACTCAACCTCTAAGTTACCGCCACTCTCCTTTTTTATTATACTCTAGTATTCAGAAGACAATTATTACAAACGTCAATCATAACTTTGATATTACGAATATGATATGACGACGCTGGTTAAGACCTGCTCTAATATATTTTTTGTGTATCGCGCGATACTATTGCTTTAACATAGAGAAAATTTCTTATTTTCCCAAGTGTGACTAGATTTATTCTTTAATTATGGAAAATAAATATTACATTTTTACTTGCAAGCATTTATTGAGCATATTCCTTAAGATAACTTATAATTTATACAGAGCCTTCATTAATTACTGATACCCACGTGACCACAAAATATAGGCAACCCAACTTACACCGTTGGTAAGCCTTTTATTCAAAAATTTCGTTTGTTAACTTATCAAGGCTCGCTTGTTTACATACATAACCTCACTTTGAGTAATGACAGTGACATTTACAGGGAATTTTTAGTTACCACGAGTACCAATCCTGAACTGACTTCAACATCTAAATCTAAAACTCCCTAAGTCACTGCGGACCAAAGGTCACGTGGGCATCAGTTTTTAACGAAGGCTCTGTATTAAACATTGAAAGCCACAATTTTTCTCAATATCGAAAGTACAGTAAAAGCACATAAAAGAGAAGTAATAAAGGTGGACTATGAAATTAGCAGGGAATTCACACATTAATAAAATGTGATTTTTTAATCTCAGTTTTTAACCATTCGAAGCCTTTTCCTGCTCGAGTGCAACTACAACTATTATTAATTAGTTTGTTTCGTTACCTTGCAAACAAATTGCATAGCGTGATACAGCAGCTATTTTAAAAGTAGAACGTTTTTTTCGCTAAATCATGCACACAGTAGAACGACGATTTGAAGTGAGCTAGAAATTACTTTGAGAAAAGTTAATTAGAAAAAACATATCACTAATTCAAAAACGAAAAAGAATGTTGCTTGCCAATATAAAATTATTGAGAAACCTACTTGAATATGACTTTTAAATTCGCGTATTCAAATACATACAGTCTCTTTAAGAGGAGGAAGTGATCATTATTGTACGCTAATGCATAAGTTATTAGAAAAAAATTTTGTAAGGTAACTTGGTGATAATCTTGAACTATGAACTGGTTTCATACGATAAGGAGAAAAAAGTACATAATTAACAATAATTCTGACACGCGCGAAGGATAATACGGACGTAGACGGCTGCAGCTTATTCTTCGAGTCTTGACGATAGTGGCGCCTTAAGCTAAATTATAAACAAATAAAGTTCAAATAAATAAAGGCGTTTCAAAATTGGTGCACGCCAGAAATTTAAATCGAATTTAAATTAATTAAAGTAAGTAAATCAACTGTAAATAGCTGTGATAACATTGCAGATGGCTGGCTGCAACATAAGTGATATTCGTGTACATTTTAGTGGACATGCGAAAATGTGGGCTGTTCACCTTCATTATAATATTTATGTTTTATTCAAACTGATTGTCACTTTGAAAACCTCATACCTCGTCCAATTAACATAAAACAACTGAACTATTCCAAAATTACACTCTAGCCAAACCATTTCTGCCATAAAACCAAGGTGTGCAATGCACACGAGCGGCCGATTTAGGAGGCAGCAAAACTTCAATTAGGTGAGGTTTTTTAGAATTATTACCAAAGAAAAGTTTGTTTTTTGCATTTATAAATATAATAGAACAAAGTTAAATATTAATGTTAAAAACAACTTGCTGTGGTCAAAGAGTTCATTTATACACTATACAGGCTGTCTATTTTATCAGGTACAGTACACGGATTTCCGAACGCTAAGAAACACAAATTCAGTTAACTCAGATACAAATTACCTAATTAACGTAATAGTAATTTTGTGTTTCTTATAATAACCATGGCTTGCTAAATATAACCCAAAAATTGAATAAGTAGAATTTTTTTAAATAAAATACTTCTGTTCGTAGTAACAACAGAAAAAAAAATTATAAAATAAAAAGACCTATTGAAGCTGTTTTAAGAAAAAATATTTTCACGGCGGTCTTTCGTTTTGTTTTCAAGATAAAATACAAACATTTATATTTTAAATAGAAACCATATTTTATTTCAGCACTATTAAAAAAATTTTTATATTTTCAACAATACAAGTTTGATATACTTGTATTAAACTTGAATAAAATATTGAATAAAAACGTATTTCGCTTCTACTATCACGGTGTCATAAAACAAACAGAAAGAAGCGGAATATTCAAACTCATTAGTGACTGAGATTTTTTAGGGCGGCCGAATCACGCTTTGCACATAGGCGGTTGAACACCACGAAACAGCCCTGGCTCTGAAAATTATTTTAAAGAGCAGTGATTAATTAGAAAGTTCAATTTGAAGCAATCTCAGAAATCTGCAAATTCTTGAATATTAATGTGAGCGAACTTCGATTTCTACAATATTCGAACTGTTAACAAAATTAAGCACGGCCGGTGGTGTCGGTTTTTAGTGTCAAATAATTTATCATTGTGGGCTAATACAAACTTGTTGGACATGTGATTTATAGGGTGACTGTAATAATCTTGATCTGTCCATCGTCATGGTCATACGGCTGCTCTTGAACAGGAAAAATTTATTATGTTCTAATGTGTAATATTAAGTGTTTGTCACATAATTTTAAAGTTTCTTAAAGTGGTACTATTCTAATTGCAGATTACGGAAAGATTATTCTTTGATAATTCATTTCTCTTTTGTTCATCATGCTGTATCATGTTCGTGCAAACAATTATTCATTACAGTGTTAAGTAACAAAGCATACATTTTTTAAGCGTAATAGATAGCGCACATTAATCTTGTATTCATTGGTAGTTCTTATACAGTACCACAGTGAAGAAGTACATAAACTCCACAATGCTTATTAAGCTTAACCCCAACATTAAACTGCATGTACCACCAAAACTACCTGAAAAATAAGTTAAAGAATGTTAAACTTCTGACGTAAGCTACCATACTTGCAACTATTACGTTACAATTTGTCGATTTATTTACTAGAAATACAAACTAATGAGTGCGACAAGGAAGAAGATAATAGGTGAACCAAGTAGAAATTTACGTATCTATAGATACTTTTAAATTTAAAACTGCTACGTGAATTTTTAAATTAAATTTAAAAATATTTGCAGATACGTGAATCCCTACCTGGCCACCCATTATCTTTCTTCCATTGTGGCACTCATTAGTTGTCTATGTTTTTTGTAGAGTAGTGACAATCATGTTTAAATTTTCTAGTTAATTTTTAACGGTTTTTCAAACACTACAATGTCATGCAACACTTACTGACTATTTCAAACCAGTAGTATACGACATCTTGTTTATATAGTTTGGCGTCATCTGATTCAAAAAATATATTAACGATGCTGTAATTGACAGTGGCATTGCTACAACAGAAAATGTACAATGTACAACAACTATTAAAAAAACAGTCGTTTTTTTGATTTTTGCGAATTAAACACAGTTTGGGATAATACAACACCAAAGACCAGCTAAAAAAATTTGCTAGCCAAAAACTAGAAGAAAGGGTGAGGTCCAGTTCCCCTTAATATTACTGCATCTAAACAATAAGTTTAGAATCTTATTCGGAACCTTCCACACAGAAATTTTAAAACTTTTAAATGTTTCGTAATATCTTAAAACTTTTCAAAAATTTCAATAATTTTTAGAAATTTTTTACGTTTTTGACAATTTTAAAGTTTCAAAATTTTTTCTATATTTAATTTTTGTATTTTATATTATGACCGGTTGTTTTTCGAAAAAATTGATTGTTTGTTTTTTTATTTTTTGAAAATATTGAAATTTGACAGTTTTTTTACAATTTTCAAAATTAAAATTTTAAACTTTTTACCAATTTGTATAAAATTTGTAAATTTTTAATGATTGAAAAATACAGCACCATTCCACATTAGTAACTAAATACCAGATACGTATTTCGATAGCAAAGCTATCATCATCAGTGATAAACTAACACTGATAGCTTTTTTGCATTTAGTTACTTGTGTGGAGCAGTGCTGCATT